>JANJEY010000006.1:46869719-46886810 GCA_024703695.1 Erythroxylum cataractarum
AATTTTATGGGCCAAGTGTATAAATATATGTACATAGATTTCTATCTTGGTAATAGGCCTAATAAAATGTGATCTAATTATAGTAAATTAATTGAGCCTACAGAAATATTAATTGATTATTAGTATGAGCCTGATATTTAGAAGCCCATTACGAGTCATTGTAGTTAATGAGCCCACAATGACCCGTAAGTCAAAATTGACTATAAATAGGATTGTAGTCCCCAAGTCATATTCTCTCTTGACATTTTCTCTAAAGATTATTGTTAGTTTTCTCTGTTTCATAAGAAAAATTCATTTGGTATTTGGATCTTGACTTGGAAGAACACAAATCCATTAAGTTTTGCTTTTTATGCTTCTGCTGTGCAATGGATCAAGGTTAGTGTTCTTATTTATACATATAACATTGTTGATTCGATCTATTTGTGTTTCTGGTTGATTAAATGTTTAGAAATATGGATTAAATAATTATAAGGTTAAATTTCTAATATTCATTTCACCCTGTTTCAACACATTCTACTGTCAAAATATTATGATTTACGTACAGTTAACATATTCATAATAGACATCGTTGTTGTTTATTAAAACAGGCGGCACCGAACAATGTTGTCCGTTTGCAATCAAGAGTTTGTTTAATGAAGATAAAATAATTTACCTGCAGTTGAGCTGTCTAAATTATGAGAATTTAATAGCAAGCGAGCAAACTTGTCCTTTTGCAATCAAGCAATGTTGAGTTTGTTTAATGAAGATAATAATTTACCTGCAGCTGAGCTGATCCATCTGCTTCAAACTCACCCTCTTGGTTTGGCAATTGGAATGTGGATAAAATAAAACTTATGAAGAAAGAACAAGTAAAAAACAAACAAACATAGAGCGTGCACGCCTCCTCACTTAATCTCTCCCTCAATTATATCATAGTTCGGCTTTCAAAATGATCATGCATCATCAGTTTCCCTTCTTCGCCAAGCTCACTCTCTCTCTTGTTTTTTGCTCTTTCTTCATTCTGTCTTCAATTCATCAAGCCCTTTGCTTTACTTAACAATCGTTCTCTTTTTCTCACACTTCCTCTCCTGGTAACTCTTACTTTGTGGATATCATGGTGATCAAGTTGCTTATAGCAATCTTTTTGGCGGGGTTGCTCTGCCTGGATTCCGCATACATGCATTACAACACAACTGGCGCAATTGTTCCCGGAAAAATCAACGTTCATTTGGTGCCTCACACTC
The DNA here is from genome assembly GCA_024703695.1 of Erythroxylum cataractarum. Lineage (NCBI taxonomy): Eukaryota > Viridiplantae > Streptophyta > Magnoliopsida > Malpighiales > Erythroxylaceae > Erythroxylum > Erythroxylum cataractarum. The sequence goes on from JANJEY010000006.1 coordinate 46,870,943, forward strand.
ACGACGATGTTGGCTGGTTGAAAACCGTTGACCAGTACTACTTTGGTGGTAATAACACGATCCGGGTAAAGAAATTCACCCCTTTTTTTGGCAAATAAAAGATTGAATCTTTCCACATGTTCAGTTGGAGTACATATATCTATTGCTGGGTTTTCAAGTTCTATGCTTGTTTTCCATTATTTGATCGCTGTGGTTTCGTGTATAGGCTGTGTGTGTGCAGAATGTGTTGGATTCTGTAATGTCTGCTTTGTTTGAGGATAAGAACCGCAAGTTCATCTATGTCGAAATGGTAGCCTTAACCTTTCCTACTATTCTACTATTTGCCTTCTTTCTCTGTCTCTTGGGAAACACCTTTGATTTCTGAAATTTTTGTTTCAGGCTTTCTTTCAGAGATGGTGGAGACAGCAGAGGGAATCCATGAAGATTAAAGTCAAAGAGTTAGTCAATTCTGGTCAACTTGAATTCATGTACGATTTCTGCAACTGCAATCACTTGTTCTGCTTCTCTGTGAAATTAAACTGTAATGTTATTTTAGTCGGTCTATGGAATGGAATGGAGGGAGTTGTTTCACAATTAACAAGGTTTTGATTTACTTATCTTCTTTTTGTTTGCTCTTCTTGTTGCGGATGGAAGAAATGGAGGCATGTGCATGCATGATGAGGCAACCCCGCATTACATTGACATGATTGATCAGACAACTCTTGGCCATCTCTATATTAAAGATGAATTTGAGCAGCTTCCTAGAGTTGGTTGGCAGATAGATCCTTTTGGGCATTCTGCTGTTCAAGCTTATCTGCTTGGTGCTGAGGTGAGTTTTGTTAATAATTATACTTCTGATGATTTCAGTCATCTTTTATGTATATTTACTTTGAAGTTTTCTGTTCATGTGCTCATTAACCATTTACCTGTCTAGTTTCTACCGAAAGGCATACCTGTCAATTTACCTAGAAACATGGTAAATGAAATGTGGAATCTTGTTTGCAGTTAGGTTTCGACTCCCTTTTCTTTGCTCGAATTGATTACCAAGATAGGGCTAAGAGGTTAAAGGAGAAGACTCTTGAGGTTGTGTGGCAGGGTTCCAAGTCCCTTGGCTCAACTTCACAGGTTACAATGCTTCCTTTTCAATTGAATTTTCTTATGACATTTTTTAGTTGTCTACATTTTAACCTATTATTCTATTCCCTTGTTATCAAGGCCGGCCTTGGGCAAGGGCAGGGTGGGCACCTGCCCAGAGCCCATCCTTATAAATGATAAAATAGGGCCTATTTTTATCCTTATAAAAAATAAAATGAAACAAAACCTTATAAAGAACAACAAAAAAAACCTATATTTTGTTTATTTTTATTCTATATGAGGGCCCAAAAATAAGCGAAAATAGGAACTTTTTTTATTTTGCCCAGGGCCTATAAAATATTAAGAACGACCCTGCTTGTTATACATGTAGATATTCACTGGTATATTTCCGAGGCACTATGATCCACCTGATGGTTTCACATTTGAAATAACTGATGTTTCCCCTCCTATTCAGGTAATTAGTATATAAGTTGGATACTTTTAGTTTCCTTATCAGGACTCCTACTTATGTGGTGCCTTGTCTTGGAAGGATAATGTTCTCCTGTTTGACTATAATGTTCAAGAGAGAGTTAATGACTTTGTCACCGCTGCTTTAGCTCAGGTAAACTCTAACAGCTGCCATTTGTTCTCTTTTTGTATCTTTTCCAACAAACTTTTTGCTACTTCTAACTTCTTTTAACTTTGCTTACTAGATGAGACATAAAAATTATATATGACAGTGGAGCTACATTCCCCTTATTGGTTACCACTTGAATGCATTCAACTTCAAGCAGCATTATTGAAGTTGAATGCCAAAACTTGGTTAAGCTGAATTTTAGGCACTCGGAAAAGTTCGAGTATAGTTTTCTTCCTTAATTTCCTTTTGAGGAAGGTGCTAATGAGTCTTGAATAAGATGATATAGTGAATTTGTAATACTTTTCCTGAAGCATGTTCAAGATAGTTCCTTATTTTGGATTATGTAACTATGATCAATTGCAATTCATGGTGAAATTATCTTTCCCTTTTTCCCATTTTAGGCCAATGTAACAAGGACAAATCATCTTATGTGGCTGATGGGGACAGATTTCCGCTATCAGTATGCAAATTCGTGGTTTAGGCAGATGGACAAATTCATTCATTATGTTAATGCAGTACAAATTTCTTGTTCCCTTTCCAGCAATAGATCTGATATAAAGTCATCCAGCTTAATTCATTTTTCAGTTTCAATTCCTACATTATGGAGATTTTTTTTTCGGAAACTATAAGTAGCTATGGTAATTTTCAGTAATAACTTTTCAGGATGGCCGTGTTAATGCTCTATATTCAACTCCTTCCATCTACACTGATGCAAAATATGCAGCAGATGAAGAATGGCCTCTCAAAACTGAAGATTTCTTCCCGTGAGTCAATCTTGATGCTATTTCAATTAGAATATTTTTCAGGTGTTGCTGAAAAATTTTAAAATTTTAAAATTTTAAAATTCAAACTTCCAGGTACGCAGATCACCCAAATGCTTATTGGACCGGTTATTTTACAAGTCGGCCAGCCTTTAAAGGCTATGTCAGATCGATGAGCAGTTACTATCTTGTCAGATCTTTGCCTTTCCTATTAAAATTTTGAATGTACTTTTATGCTTTCAAATTTTCTCTGAAAACTTTAATTGCTTCATCTTTTCTCTGTTAGGCTGCAAGACAACTAGAATTCTTTATAGGCAGGAGCCATTTGCGAACAAACACTGATGCACTTGGTGATGCTTTGGCAATTGCTCAACATCATGATGCAGTTAGTGGTACACAAAGGCAGCATGTAGCTGCTGATTATGCTTTGCGGCTAGCAATTGGGTATAAGGAAGTTCGTATCAGTTTCATATTCAGTGGCATTCTACTCTTAGAAGATTAAAGTTACATAAATCTGATACCCTTTAGCTGTAATTTCTGCAGGCTGAAGAATTGGTTGCATCAGCACTTACCTTTCTAACAGATTCAAAATCAAGTTCTAGACAAAAGGCCAATCTCTCAAACTTCAAGCAGGCAATATTCTAAATAAGCAATTACTTGCTACATTTAAATTATCTTACTAGGAGATGTGTTCTGATATTTTGACAAATAATTTGTGCTTAACTTTTAATTTGGGTTTCATGTTGCATAATCATACTTATTACAGATTATCGAGAACATGATATTGCGTTTCTAATTAATTTTATACAGGAAATATGAATCCTTTTCTTGCTTGTTAATATCTAGTTAGAGCAACATGTTCGACTGATCTGGTTCATAAATTTCAAGTTTTTTGCTTGAACTAATACACCTATCGGTGCATATGTAGTTTGTGCATGTAGCTTTTTAATTGAATGTAGAGCTGTAGTATTGTAGTGGTCCAATATTGATACTGTTATGAATACTTGATGTTTTGTATTTACTATACACTTCTATTTATATACATGTTGTGTGCCTAAAGAAGGTATGGAGATACTGTCAATCTTTCCAATCAAGTTTCCTAGAATCAAGCTATTATCCTTATAATATCTGTACATTTATTCATAATCTATAACAGCAACCCTCCCCCTCACGCTGGAGCATAGATGTTTATCATGCCCAGCTTGTGTCACAGATATTCATCCTGGGTCCCATTTAGAGCCTTTGTAAAGAGATTTCCTAGTTGTTCTCCAGTCTTTCACATATCTTGTAGATACCTGATTTTGTTGCACCTTTTCACGACCAAGGGGAGAGTCGATTTCAATATGCTTAGTTCGTTCATGAAACACAAGATTAGAGGTTATATGAAGAGCAACTTGATTATCACACTATAATTTTGCTGGCATATCAACTTTAAGCCTAATTTCTGTTAAAAGTTGATATATCCACATTATTTCACATACAAATTGTGCCATACCTTTGTATTCTGATTGTACAATGAAGCAAGATACAACATTTTGTTTCTTAGTTTTCCATAAAACCAAATTTCCCCAAGAAAGACATAATTAACCCGTGGTAGATTTTTTATTAATCTTAGACCCTGCCCATTCTACTTCTAAAAAGCATTCTATACGAGTGTGACCATGATTTCTATAGAGTATACCTTATCCAGGTACTTCTTTTCAAGTAACACAAAATTTGCTCCAATGCGGCCTAGTGATAAACTGTTGGTGAAGACATATATTGACTCACAATGCCAACTAAGTAAGCAATATTAGGACGAGTTAGTATAAGGTAATTCAGTTTTCCAACCAATATTCTGTAATTCTCAGGGTCTTCAAACAAATCTCCATCTTTTGTAAGTTGCACATTAGGTGATGTAGGAGCACTGCATTATTTAGCCCCTAATTTCACTGTTTTAGATAACAAATCAAGCAGATATTTTTTTTGAGATAAGAAGTTATTCCTTGTTACCTCAATTCTCAAGAATTATTTTAAAACTCCCAAATCCTTTATCTAAAAATGGCCTTGAAGAAACGTTTTTAGAGATTAGATCCCCTTGGCATCATCGCCAATGATAACAATATCATCTACATACATAACAAGAGTAATAATGTCGGATGTGGAATGCTTGTGGATGTTAGAATGATCAAATTTGCTTTTGTTCATTCCAAATTGTTCAACGACTTGACTGAATTTTCCAAACCATGCATGACGACATTGTTTCAAACTATGAAGAGATCTTTGAAGATGGCACAGTTTCCCATACTCCCCCTGAGCAACAAATCCAGGTAGTTGCTCCATGTAAACTTCCTCATGTAAGTCTCCATGTAGGAACACGTTCTTTATGTCCAATTGATGTGAAGGCCAAGCATGAGCAGTTGTCATAGAAACAAACAAACAAATAGATGTCAACTTAGCCACAAGAGAAAAGGTATCAGAATCTACACCATAAGTTTGAGCATAGCCTTTAGCAACAAGGTGAGCTTTAAGTCGAGCTACTAAGCCATCAGAATTAACTTTAACAACAAATACCCATTTACATCTGATAGTCTTTTTTCTTGCAGATAAATTCACAAAATTCTAGGTACCATTATTAACCGGAGTATTTATCTCTTTTATCATTGCCGCTCGCCAACTAGGATGAGACAAGACTTCATGAAAAATTTTAGGAATAGACACAGAATCAAGAGGGTCAACAAAAGAATATGAAGAGGATGACGAATGGTCTTATGAAAGAAAAGATGATATTGGATAAGTGCACTAATGTTTACCTTTTCAAAGAGCAACTAGAATGTAAAGATTGGTATCCACGAGATCTAATGCCTAAGAAGGACATGATGTTGGACATGTATCAAAGTTATCTCAACGTCTAGAGTATACATGATGAATAGGTGGACGTGGTCACGTTGTTGTCAAAATAGTATATGTAGAAGTAACATTTGGTGACTGTTGACTAATTTGGTATACTAAAAAATCATCATTCTCCCTTTGACTGTTAGAAGTGGTAGAAGAACTAGAAAAGTAGGGAAGATTTTTCATAAACATGACATCAATAGATACAAGGTATTTATTAAGATTGAGACAATAATCAATAAGGAAGATTTTTCGTAAACATGAAATCAATAGATATAAGGTATTTATTAATACTGAGACAATAACATCGATACCCTTTTTGAAGGAGAGAGTAACCCAAGAAGACAGATTTTATATATTTGGGATCTAATTAGGTGACTTGAGGATGAATATCATGGACAAAGCATGTACTTCCAAATATATGAGGCTCAATGATGAACAAGGGTCTAATAGGGAAGAGAATTTGATAAGGAATCTTACCATGAAGGATGGAAGATGGCATATGATTAATTAAAAAAAAATTGTTGTAGAGACTGCATCAACCCAAACCCACTTGGATACATGTGTATAGAATAGAAGTGCTCTAGCTAATTCGAGGAAATGTCTATTTTGTCTTTCAGCTATACCATTTTGAGATGGTATATCTATGTAGGAAGTTTAGTGAACGATGTGATTTTTAAGCATGTAAGTCTGCAAGGGATCATAAAGATATTCTTTGGCATTATAACTTTGCTAAGTATGCAAAGAGACATTAAATTGTGTTTTGATTTTAGCACCGAAATGGAAAAATAGCTTAGAACGATTTTTCACCAAATAAAGGCAAGTCATCCGAGAAAAATCATCGACAAAGGTGACAAAATACCGAAAGATACAATGGGACATGGATCCCAAACATTTGAATGAACTAACTCAAACAGAAAACTGACTCTTTTATTGACTTGAGAAACATTAAGCAAATGATGATGTTTGGCAAACTGACATGACTCACAATCTAAAGACAACACTGTTTTAAATTTTGGATATAGTTTCTTCAACATAAGCAGGGATGGATGGCCTAATGGACAGTGTGCTTCAAAAGGAGTTGGGATTGCCGAGCAAGCAATGGGTCTGGGCACTTGTTCATGGATATCTAGAACGAAAAGACCTCCTGATACATTTCTACTGCCAATAATCTTCTTTGTCATAAAATCCTGAAAAAGACACTAATCCGAAATAAAAAAAGAAACAACGATTTAGAGCTTGAGTAATTTTGCTAACTGATATTAAGTTGAAAGAAAATCCTACTAGGCCTATCACGTATGATAGGGAAAGTAAAGGAGTAGGCTGAGTAGTTTCATAACCAAGAGCAAATGAGTTAGAACCATCTGCTAAAGTGACTTTGGAAGGAGAGTTGTGGGGTGTAAAGTTAGTAAGGAGATTATGATTACCTGTCATATGGTTATTAGCACTAGAATTAATGACCCATTGGGTGTTGGAGGAAGAAAGGAGATACTTATCAAGATTATCTATTTTTAACAATGCCTGTGATAGAGTTAGATGAGCTCTGCACGGCATCTTAGTACTGAAGAAATTTAGCAAAATAGAAACTAAAACTGTTTGCTCTAAAGATGTGCTGGGTGTGGTATAAATAGCTGCAACATGAGCTCAGTGAAATTTTTTTAATTTGTTTTGCAGTTTTGGACATGTCCTTTTGATACGACCCAACTCATGATAGCAGTCACATTTAACACTTCTTGTATCATAATTCCTCTTTTCCCAACCCACCATATTGTTTCATTTATTTTGACTTCGATTAGAGGAATGTGCATTATTCCAACTACAGGTGGAGCAATAATAGTGTTGTCTGTACGTAGAACTTTGGAGAATATCTCATGTAAAGGAGGAAATTTTTGCACTGGAGAGGATCTGTGACTTTGTTGTATCAAATTGAGAATTCAGACCAGTAGAAAAGTTGATGACTTCCATCTTCTCCCATTGAGGCCGTTGCACCTTGATATCAGAACTAAAAGATAACAAAATATTTCTTTCTACCATACTATCGGATCTTGTGAGTTCCTCATAAACCTTTTTGAAATTCATAAACTAAGTTTGAAGAGACAGATCATTTTGTTCATCCCTATAAAAATTCTTACAGACCTTATAGATATGAGAAATATTCTCTTTTTCCTCATACAAAAATTCCAGGTATTCCATTATTTCCTTAACACACTCACAGTGATTAATCATACTAACCACTTCAGTATCTATTGAATTCCGAATTTGCAAGAATAATCTGGTATCATCTTTTAGCGATTCCCTTTCTTGTATTATCAGAATTTGGATCATCTGTAAGATGGTCATCCTTTGAAATACTGCTCAAATAAATCCTAATTGTTTTGCTCCAATTTAAATAATTAAGACCTGACAACTTATTTTCAGTGATTTTAGACATCACGGGCTTCCGAACAGAGGCTGATCAGTGGCTGGCCAATCCAACTGTGCTGGCAGTGGGACTAAAATGACACCTTAAGCTGCTGACCCGAACACTTGCAACTATGTCAAGTTGAACACTGAAATTATACTGAAATTCTGCACTTGCCAGAAACTTTCTGATGCCATGTTATTAACACTTGATGTTTACCTCTATTTATATGCATGTTGTTGCCTAAAGATGGTAGGGAGATATTGCCAATCCCTACAATTAAGCTTCCTAGAATCAAGCTATAATCCTCGTAATATCTGTACGTTTATTCATGATCTGTAACGGTAACAAATACTATTGTTGCCATGTTAAGTGTCATGCGTAGAAGGAAAGATGAGAAGATTCTGGAAAATGACGCTAATTAACTTATAATAAAATAGTTTTTCTTGGAGAACTTTCTACTTAATGTTCCCTTTTTTATTCTTCTAACATTTACTGGAAAAATTTACTGAACTGGCATTTTTAATTTTGTTTGCAGTGTCCTCTTCTGAACATTAGTTATTGCCCCGCATCAGAGTCTGTTTTGTCGGTTGGGAAAGACTTGGTACGGGTGTTTTATTCTCTTTTGTTTTCTGTATCTTTTTGCTTTTCCTTTTGAAGATCTAAAGAGGGATCTTTCATATTTCTTATTCACTTGGATTTGCTTCTTTCTCATAGGTGGTTGTTGCTTACAATCCTCTGGGGTGGAGTAGAGAGGAAGTAATACGAATTCCAGTAAGTCCTTCCATCATGACCTGATCTAGGCTTGAACTATTTACACCATTACTGTATCCATTACTTATGGTACTGGGTACGTATGTAAATAATGATCTGATGGCTAATTTAGTTTGTTCATTAGACAATATAAGACTGTCCTTTGAGGTACAAGAGGGTGAATAGGCTTTCGTTTTCCTGTTTTAGAAGATGCTAATAGTGACCTTTTGAAGGTAATTTGATTGTTGTGACATCTTTTGTTGGCTATCTACTCCTTCTCTGCTTCTTTGATTGGCTGCCTAAATATTTTTCTTGGTTTTTATTTTTCAGCATATGCACTTTTGTTGGCCCTCTCTAAGTAGTCATGAGTCTGGTGTTATTCTCTCCTTCCATTAAAGGATGATCATTGTTGGAATTCACTCTTGATGTCAAATTTGCTAATGAGTGACATCTAAACTGTTGTGCTGAAGTCTTCTAATTGGTTCCTAATTGTTTTGTCATCATGATCCCCCATGCAGTTCTGTAACTTACTGTCAATTTTACTTGCATATGCTTTATATTGAGCTTGATTAATTTTCAGCGATTCAGTAATCGCTGCACATGCATGCAAGGAGTCCTTGTTACATGTAAAGTTCAAGCCACTCCTCGCAATATTGTTAGCATCTGGAAAGGCCTTATTGTTAATTTTTGGATTTGAGATGAATAATTATGTCCTTGGTAGTTTTGCTGTCAGTTGCTAATGAATACACATGATTTCTTGAGGCTCTGAACAAATTCAACTGCTGAATAAAGGCAGTTGTATTCCATCTTGAATCTTTTTGTCAAGTTCAGTGGATGAGATATGCATATACCATGCAACAGTATATCTGGAATTGGTTTAATGCATATAACTAACTTAGAAGTCAAACCTTCTGCAGGTTTCCTCTGAGAAAGTCACAGTTCATGATTCTAGTGGAGGACAAATTGAATCTCAACTATTGCCAATATCAAATGGAACTTTAAGCATAAGAAATAAATATGTCAAAGCATATTTAGGTCAATTCCCAAGTCAAACGCCCAAGTATTGGCTTGCATTTCCAGTATCTTTACCAGCCCTTGGTCTCAGCACTTACATTGTCTCAAATACAAATGGCACTGGTAGGTGTACTCTATTACTTCTTTACCTCAATAGATTTTTGTTATAAGAAAGACTACTAAATGATATTGCTAGAGTACTAACCAAGTGTTCTTTTTGAAATTGATTTTCACAAAAGGCCCTAGTTCAACAGTCTCACTTGTAAGCTCGTCAGTGAATAGTACAAGTAATACCATTGCCGTTGGTCAAGGAAATTTGAAGCTTCTTTATTCTACAGCTGAAGGCAAACTTACTCATTATGTCAATAACAGAAACCTGGTATGTATAGTTTAGAGACCTTTATATTCACAGCGAAATAAACTGTCTACCTATGACAGTTTCTTTTCATTCTTTGTTCCTTTCATCTGATCTTCTTCTCCAAATTACCGTCACTCTGGATAATGCACTATAATGTGGAAAATTTATGAATATAAAAATTTGCAAAATTTCTAACCTTTTAATGGTTAATATATGAAGGTCATCACCTCAGTTGATCAATCATATGGCTATTATACTGGAAATGATGGAACTGACAAAGATCCACAGGTAGTCAAATCTTTGTAGTACCAGGATTTCATGTCGTTATACATGGGTGCTTGTGGAGTTTATTTCACTCATGGACTAATAGTTGTTCTAAATCTAGTTGCCTTGATAATGTACTTTTATTTGTTGAAGGCCTCTGGTGCATACATATTCCGCCCAAATGATATATTCTCAATACAATCTGGGTACCAGGTAGTTGCCTTGAATTAATAAGTGATCAACCACTTTTATTGTCAGCTGACGGGCTGTTAGTAATGTGCGGGAAACTTAGAGCATTTGAAAGCTTCTGGGATTGAATTTCTTTTGGCAGGTTCCATTAACTTTTGTTAGGGGACCATTACTGGATGAAGTGCATCAGCAGATTAACCCATGGATATCTCAGGTGGACACGTCTGTCATTATGTTCTCCCATTTACATTTTAATCTAGCCCTACTATTGATTTTGTATCCAAAATAACTTTTGGCATACCTCTAGTTTCCAGACATCAAGTATATTGACTGAAGTGTGCTACATAGCAACTTGGTTTGTTTGTATCATCAAGTTATTCTACTTCCAATAACAGGTTTCTACAACTTTCACAGGTTAGCAGAGTCTATAAAGGAAAGGAGCATGTTGAAGTTGAGTTCAGTGTGAGTTATTTATTATCTTTTGTAATTACTTTCTTTTAAAATTCTGCATTCCTTTTGTTATGGTTTTTGTATCGCTTAAAGTTATCTATATTTTTCATTTGATAAGTTTCTGGACATAATATCAGATTGGGCCTATTCCTGTGAATGATGGAGTTGGGAAAGAGATCATAACACAAATTAAAACTGCCATGAAGACCAATAGAACATTCTACACTGGCTCTAATGGACGCGACTTCATTAAACGGGTACAAAAATAGCTACTGCCTAACATTATATAATTCTTAACTCACTTGGAATCATTCTCTTCTTTGTGTAATTTAATCTGTTAAATTCAGTATATACTCATTTCAGTATTATCTTCGTCTTGCCAGCCAGTATGACTGTTTGTTACTTCAGTACACATTGTTTTTGGAAGAATAGGTTGTAGATGAGAGAAGCTTAACTTGTATCCTGTGGTTTGTAGATTCGAGACTTCAGGAAAGACTGGGACCTTCAAGTTTTCCAACCAATTGCTGGAAATTATTACCCTGTATGTTTGTTCTGTTCAGCTTCTTATTGTGGTCCATTTACTTATCTCAACATGTTGTAAATTATTTTTCTGTACACCCGAGTCTTAGAGGAGTCCTTACCATGCATTCTCAACCTTATACAACTGTATATTAGGGGTCACTTTTAAAGTGATCCATTTTGTTTGACTGTTTGGAAATAGCTATAGGAAGTTACAATATTAAATACTGACCAAGTTTGCTTTCTTAATGCATGATGTTTAATGCCATCATCTTCTTACGTAATATGAGGTAAACAGTAGGAAAATTGTCTTTGAGGACTTTCAGGAAGCAGTCTATGTTGTGTGTCAACCCTAGATGTCCATGATACTAATTGACAACTGGCACTTACTGACATGAGCCTAGCCTTCGATAAACTGCACACTAACATAAGCTGGTCAATTTGGTTTAAATGGCTAGCATCCTACCTATGCTGGTTTACTTCCTTTGTATGGTCAATTTTGGCTGACAAATTGCTTTGAGGCATATCCATCTTCTCTTCCATTTGATAATGCTCGCAAGCTTTAAATTAATTTTACAAGATTTCAATTTCTCAAAGTCCATTGTCCAAAAATTCTTACCATCCCCATTTTTAATTTCGTGTGCCATAGAAGTATTAACCTATCCATTTAATACTTCTACTTGTAGATAAATCTTGGCGTTTATGTGGAAGACAACAATTCTGAGCTCTCAATTTTAGTTGACCGATCAGTTGGAGGATCAAGCCTAGTGGATGGTCAAGTAGAATTGATGCTCCATAGGTTTGTTATAATTCATATTTGTATTTATCATAATAAGCTTTTATCCTTTCTGATGCTTTTTCTCCACTGGACTGGTTTTGCTTGTGGTGATTGCTGGTAATGACTTCATGTTTGCAGGAGGCTGGTACATGATGATTTGAGGGGTGTTGGTGAGGTATTGAACGAGACAGTTTGTCTTTTGGATGAATGTGAAGGTTTAACTGTAAGCATTAATTACCAATCTGTATTTATAAGCTGAAATTGGATGCATTTTATTCCTATGGCTATTAGCTGCTTTAAGAATCTTTAAAATCTGTATATTCACTTAAATGCATTTTTTTCAGGTACAAGGAAAATTTTTTGTCAAAGTTGATCACTTGGGAGAAGGTGCTAAGTGGCGTCGAACATTTGGCCAAGAGATATACTCTCCAATTCTTTTAGCTTTTGCGGAACAGGTGAGACAAAACCTGAAGTTGATTGATTTCACAAGGCTGCAATGCTTATTTGGTTAATGTTATATTTTGCAGAATGGAGGCAATTGGTTGAATTCCCATGTATCGAAGTTTTCAGGCATTGATCCATCCTATTCTTTACCTAAAAATGTTGCTGTGATAACTCTCCAGGTATGTGGAGAGATGTTGCAAGTGTCCCATAACTAGCTTTCTTTATCTCCTTCGACAGTCATGAATCATTAAGGCTCAGCTATAGTTATTTCAAAAACTTCACTAAATGTTACCAAGAACATCAATGTAAAACTTTGAAACTTATCCTTGTTTGGCAGTCTGAAAGAGTTCAACTTTGCTTTGTCCATTTATCCCTGAAAATTGCAGGAACTTGAAAATGGAAAAGTACTTCTTCGGCTGGCTCACCTCTTCGAGGTTTTACCTTGCCCCTTGAGTCTCTTAACTAATCTTTTTTGTCCCCGTGTATTGGGATATATTACTTGGACTTCAATTCCATGGTGGAGTAGGGAGCAAATTACTGAAAAATACATTCCCTTTCCTTTTAATGTTTTCGTCTATGGGATTATCAAACTTGGTGGAATTTATTCTTTTCAGCTTTGCAGCATGGGTTGTGTGTTTTTGATACTTTGTCTTCTCTTTGCTTTCAATAGGATAGAGCTATATGACGATTTAAAGAATGAGTGACATTTTGGTTGACAATACTTAAATTTATAAAAGAAGCTTGGATGCTGGAGAATCTGTGACATACTATAATGGACAAGTTCTTTTCGAAACAAAAGGTTGCTGGATAAAGTGTTGGTGTTTGGCAAAAGACCAGCTTGTTTTAGCCTTGAAACTTATTCCATTATGATTATGATACTTCTATGCCTTCTGTTCTAAAGATCATCCAGATTTTTATTCAGCACTTTGGTTTTCTTTCTTTCTCCTCTGTTTGAGACCTTTTACTTTTTCTTGATCATCTCCCCAGAGATCTTGTCAATATTTGCTAATTTATCTTTTTTCTCTGCAACTTTCAACTCTAGAGGGAGTTTTAGTTTATAACTTGGTTTAGTATTTGCCTATTGTGAAGTTCTTAAGTTTTGGGCTGATCTACATCCATGTAATTGCACATATAGATACCACTAACTAAAACTACTGATTTTTCTGTTCAATTTGGTGTGTGCAAAGATTGGGGAGGACAATGACTATTCTGTGATGGCTAGTGTGGAACTGAGAAAACTATTTCCAAATAAGAAGGCAAGTTAGTAGGAATATTACATTTCTTTCATTGATTTAGAAGCATCCATTTTCTAGAAAGTTTTTTTGTTTTCAGATAAGCAAAGTGACAGAGTTGAGTTTGTCAGCAAATCAAGAAAGAGCAGACATGGAGAAGAAAAGGTTAGCTTGGAAGGTAGCATACCCTGATAGAGAAGAGCGTAAGGTAGTGAGAGGAAGAGCTGTCGACCCTGCAAAGCTAGTAGTGGAGCTGGCTCCAATGGAAATACGTACTTTCTTTATAGACTTAGATTACCACAAGATGTTTAGTTCCTGAAAGTGGAAGCTACAGCACAACAATGTCAAGAAAGATATTGCCGTACCACCCCAAGCCTATAGTATAGTGTGAGAATAAATGATGCAGAAAGCACTTGTTTCATTTTGTGATACTGACACAGCGGAAGTAATTAGGTAGTGATTTTAGGTTAATCTTAGAACCAAATCCAAGCATAAAACTTAGGATTTAATAAGCAAGAAAAGACACTCTCTCAGAAGAATTTCTGCAGAAGATTTATTAGAAATAATAACGTTTTTGGGCTACCTAAAACATATGTTAACCCTTCCTTTTATAGCCCTAAACTATGGTATAAAAGAGTCCTAATTCTAATGTGAAAAGGATTGATTGAAATTCTTTTCTAAGGCTAACTTATTTCTTTTCTTGGGACAAGAAAACCTTCCTAATTAGGAAATTTAAAATAAAAGAAAACAAACAAATTCTAATGAATATAGGAATCGTAACAAATCCTTATCCTAATAGGTATATGACAATATAACATATCCTTATGGATTTAATCCTTTATTAGTCACCTCTACTTGAAAAGAACTCGACCTCGAGTTGTCATTAGGATAGAGCTCTTCTTCTTCATGAAAATCATAGATATCGGCAACATTAAAAGTCTTTGAAATTCTCATCTTTTCAGGCAGATCGATAACATAAGCATTGTCGTTGATTTTATGGAGTATCTCATAAGGACCATATTTCTTCGGCTTCAATTTGTTGTAGGTTCCAACAGGGAATCTTTCTTTCCTTAAGAAAATCATCACTTTGTCACCTTCTTGGAAAGTTTTAAACCTCCTGTGTTTGTCGGCTTGTTCTTTATATTTGGCGTTAGTCCTTTCAAGTCTCTCTCGAACCTCCTCTTGCACATTCTTCTTAAGTTTGGTAACTTCGGAAGTTCTATCAAATCAACAACATTCTTTGGAACTTTCAAGTATACCAAGGAAAATGGTGATCTACCAATAGCAATATGGACAACACTATTGTAGGCAAACTCAGCTTGAGCTAAAGCTAAATCCCATTGCTTAGGCTTGTCTCCATAAATACTCCTCAATAGATTTCCAAGAGTCCTATTAAGTGACTTAGTTTGACCATCTGTTTGTGGATGAGCAGTGCTACTAAAGTTTAAAGAAGTATCAAACATCCTCAACAAAGTTCTCCAAAAGTGACTAAGAAACTTTGAATCTCGTTCAGATGTAATGGATTTAGGAATTCCATGCAATCTTACTACTTCTTTAAAGAATAGTCTAGCCACATTAGATGCATCGGCAGTCTTCCTAAATGTAATGAAATGCGTCATCTTGAAAAATCTATCAACTACTACAAAAATAGAATCAACTCCCCTTTGTGTTCTAGGTAGTCCAAGGACAAAGTCCATAGATAAGTCCTACCACATATCTTCCGGGATAGGGAGTGACATATACAACCCCGTATTCTGGGATCTTCCTTTAGCACTCTGACAAACATAGCACCTTGTCACAAAGTTCCTAACATCTTTCTTCAACTGAGGCCAGTAGAACCTTTCTTCAAGACTAGTAATGGTTCCCTTCCCATGTGACCGGCTAATCCTCCACTATGCACATCACGAATCAACTTTTCTTTAAGAGAAGTATGAGGAACACAAAGTTGGTTACCGTAGAAAAGAAAACCATCAGTAATGTGGAACTCACCAGCAAGTTGCTCCTGAACACACTTTAACCACATGTCCTTGAAGTCTTCATCATCCTCATAAAGCTCCTTTAAAACTTCAAATCCAACAACCTCTTGGGACATAGTAGAAAGCAATACTGTCCTCCTACTAAGTGCATCAGCCACCTTGTTA
>JANJEY010000006.1:46938514-46956264 GCA_024703695.1 Erythroxylum cataractarum
AATGGGTGACACATTAAAGAGCAATTTGTGAAAGAAAAATCAATTTAATTAAGTTGGACTTAATTATCAAGTTTGAGAAACTTTGGGAATCAAATATGAGATATTTGATTTTATTAAAATTAAATTAATTTGATTTTGATTTTGATTTTAAATATAATTAAAGAGATTTAATTTTAATAAAAGATTATTATGATTTTTCTATTTAAATGGAAGAGCTTTTTAGAAGCTAACACTTTTGTCTTCTTCCTCTAAAAAACAATTTGAGAGTTGCTATGTGGATACCATCAGAGCTTGACACTTGGACAGGTCGTGATTGATGAATTGAAAAAAGTTTCAAAGATTTTTTAACAAAAAGCGAACAAGGTATAATTTCTAAATCGATTTGTGTTTTATTCAAGTTTATTTAATTATCAAGATCTACTCAAAATTTGTAAAAATTTTTGTTTTTTACTGCGTCCGTGATTCGATCACAGTTAGATTCCAACATAGATTTGCATCAAGACTTCAAATTAATGATATTTAGAGCTCCATGGAAAGACATACACAAAAGATAGAATTTAATTGAGTTAAAAGAAATAAGAAAATAAGGATGAAGATAAAAATATGTGAAAGAGGAAAACATAGAAATCATATAAAGTAATTTGCGACAATATCTTTTCTAGTCAATATAATTTAAGGATGGAATTATGAATGTCATTCTTCTCATAGCCTGTTTAAGTGTATTGATTAACAAAATGGGTTAGCCCCACTAATATCAGACGCCATGTTACACTCTACTAAAGCTCTCTCTCTCGATAGTCAAATGAATGTAATTAAGAATAGTTATATTATAAGTTCAATGTAACCAAAAACCAAGTATTATATTTTGTGTTTCGGGAGATGGAAGAGGATGAGAAAGTTGCTACTGATGGCAAGTGTGTAACTTAAAATTTTGTTTATGAGGAAGAAGGTAAAAAGCTTATGGTGGATGATGTGATTTTCCTTATCCTACCAAGACAAAACAGAAATAGAGAAAAAACTACTAGTATGGCAAATAGAACAACCATCAAAAGAAACAATGCCAAAGGCATCCTTTTTAATTATCAACTTTGGTGGCACATTGGACCACCTCCAAAGTAAAATGAATTTCTCGGGAAAAAAAGGTCTTAATAGAGCAATAAAACTAACCATGTAAATACGTTAGTGGGTTTAGGGAAAATTGGGTTCAAATCACATCTTCTTTTTGCTTTAATTTCTATCCTATTTTAAGAACATTCATCTATTTAATAAATAGCTAGGCACGTAATAATTGAAACAAGTGATCAGTTCCATAATAGTAGTCATGTCAAACTAGATTGAGCTTTATGCAATGCGAACTGGCAATCTCTCTTCCCTGAAGCCTCCGTTTCTCATTTGTCGAGAAAGGTCTCAAACCATAATCCCATTTTACTCAAACTGCATAATTATATTCCTCCTCCTGCTTCAAGGTCGTTTCATTTTCAGGCTGCGTGGCTTCTACACGATGAATTTCCTTGAGTTGTTAAAGAGGCGTGGATTCCTCATAACCACTGTGTCCAGGAGGCTATCCAGGCGGTGACTCATTCCGCAAAGCTCTTCAATAAAATAGTATTTGGCAATATTTTACAACATAAGTGGCTTATTCTGGCAAGATTACATGGTATCCAAACCTTTTTGAGTAATTGCATTCAACTTTCTTGGTGGCTTTAGAGGAACAATTGAATGAGTAGTATTATACTGTTTTACAACAAGAAGAACTACTACGATTCCAAAAAATCTATAATACAATGGCTAGAGGCAGGTGACAAAGCCACTAAATTTTTCCATGTTACTACCCTCTGCAAGAAATCGTATAGAAAAACTATGACTACAATCGGGCTTATGGACCTCTAAACTTGACGCTATCGAGCACGAGGTTCTCTCTTTTTATAAGGACCTTTTCTGTACAATAGAGAGTATGCCAAGGGCACGGCAACTAGGTGACAATGGTATTACTGTTTAAACCAGTTGATCATGCGGTGGTACTTCTGGCAATCAAATCTATGAAACCCTATAAAAGCCCAGGTCTGGATGGTCTTCAGCCTATCTTTTACTAAACCTTTTGGTAGGATGTGGGTAGTTCTGTTGTTAGTATGGTTAAGCAAGCTTTTGAGAGTGCAGTTGTGTCACATAATATTTCTGATATGCTTCTTGTCCTTATCCCCAAGGACGAGAATCTGGTGACTATTGGTTAATATCATCCGATTAGCCTTTGTAACGTGATCTATAAAATCTTAACGAAAGTTATCGTCAATTGGGTTAGACTTAGACCTTTTCTAGCAACCTTGGTCAATCCAGTTCATGCTGTTTTTATCCCTGGAAGAAAGGCTTCTGATAACACAATCATTGCTCAAGAGGTCATCCATGTGATTAAGAGTTTACAAAAAGGGGGTATGGTTGTTTAAATAGACTTAGCAAAAGCTTATGATCGAGTTGATTAGGACTTTCTACAGTGGATGTTAATGGACTTTGGCTTCCCCATGCTTTCTGTCAATCTGATTATGGGTTGTGTTTCGAGCTCTATGTTATCCATTGTATGGAATGGCCAACGACTTAAATCTTTTAAACCTAAACGTGGTCTTCACCAGGAGGATCCTTTATTTCCATACCTGTTTGTACTCTACATGGAGAAATTATCGGGGTGGATCACGAAGAAGGTTGAAGATGGACATTGGAAGCCAATTGGTACCTCAGCCACTAGCCCTCCAATCGCTCATCTCCTCTTTGCCGATGATGTCCTACTCTTTGCGCATGCTTCTAAGAGTCAAGCTAAATTATTGCGTCTTATATTATGGACAAGTTTTGCCAAGTTTCAGGGATGCAAGTGAATACTGCCAAATCTAAAGCTTTTATCCCCAACAAAGTTTGTCAATGTAAATGGGAACGGGTTACAAATGCCTTGGATATCTCTACCTCCCAACATTTAGGTGCCAACCTTAGTGTGCCTCTATATACTCAGTGAATGACTAAGACTGACTATGTTGGGATCCTCGACAAGATTACCTCTAGATGGGCTGGTTGGTAGAGTAAGCTCTTAAATAAAGCGGGAAGGGCTACCTTAATCCAGGATACCATCACGTCTATCCCAATTTATGCTATGCAATCCACTTGGCTTCCCCAAGCTGTGTGTGACGAGATTGATAAACTAGTGTGTGGATTTCTTTGGGGCAAACCAGGCAATCAGAAAGGGGTCCCTCTCATTGCTTAGAATACGGTTACAACTCCAAAAGCATGCAGTGGCTTAGGTGTGCAGCAAGCCAGGGATTCTAATACGACTTTGCTATGTAAAATGTGTTGGGGCATATGTATGGATAGCAATAGTCTTTGGGTGAAGGTCCTTAGGTCTTGATATATGGTTAGCCAATACTTCATCACCTATAACCCTCCTTCGACAGCTTCAATGGTCTGGAAAGGACTTACGAAAGCATTGGTTCTCTTTAAAGATGGTTTTGGTTGGAGGTTAGGAGATGGGACAGATATCAATTTTTAGAATGATAAATGGCTCTTTGAAGGAATCCTTGCTTTAGTTGTTGGGCAAGTCCCGGCCCTTTCAGTGATCTTCATGTTGGTGACCTCCTTTCCTCATCCACAGGGTGAGACAGGGACGGACCCAGACTCAACTCTAAGGGAAAGCTGGGGGCCAACATTTAATAGGGATTTTTTTTTATAAAAAGGGGTCACTTATATTTGTAATTTTAAAAATTTTAATTATATAAATAATTTTAAAAAAATATTTTTGAAAGGGGGGTCATGGCCCCCCTCCCCTATAATATGACTCCATCCCTGGGGTGGGATTTGTCTCCTATTGCAGGCATTGTTCCCTCGGAATATTGTGATCGAATCCTAGCGATATCTCATCCTCTTACACATCAGGGTTAAGACCACATTATCTGGTATGGTAGCACCAAGGGCATGTATACCTCTAGAGGTGGATTTGACTTTATCACGAGTGTTCCATCTTTGGATGGACCAACTAGTTAGAGATGGATTTGGAAACTTCGGGTAGCCCAAAAGCATAAGGTATTCTCACTAATAAAGTTAGATACAAGAGAGGCCTACACTTTTCTCCTCTCTATGGGCGGTGTGGATCGTGTGGTACCAATACCGAAAGTGTTCTCTAATTATTGCGGGACTGCACTCACGTCAAGTGTATTTGGGCAACAACTATGGTACAACAGAACGACTACTTTTATCGGGAGCAAAATATCTTTCTTTGGCTTAAAAATAATTGTGTGCAATATGGCCATGATGCTCATCGTACTTGGCACTTTTTGAGCACCTTTTGGGTAATTTGGCACACAAGGAACTCAACCAGGTAAATGCAATGTTTTGGGACTGTTTCGGGACTATATCGATGCTTTTGGTGTCCACTATAGTGGGATGCCTCAACAACATGTCTCGCTCCTTGTAACTTGGGTCCCCCCTCCTGATCAATGGCTGAAACTTAATGTGGATGGGAGCGTAAATGGCAGTTCTTGATAGGCGGGTATTGGTGGATTGATTCGGGATAGTCATGGTAACTAGTTAGGCGGATTTTTCTTGTCGTGTTGGGATTACCACTAGCATGGTGGCCAAACTCTTGGTTCTCAAATACAGTCTCACTTTTGCAAGCGGTTTTCATTGTGATGGTCTTATGGTAGAAATTTCTCTCGATACTCTAGTATTTCATCCCCTTGCTAATATGATATATGACATCTGCTAATATCTTGGCAGAATTTTACAATATACAACTACTCATATTTATCGTGAAAGGAACCAATGCGCTGATTTGTTAGCTAGTTTAGTTTCGAGTAATGCGTACGGGGAGTATGTTCGGCACACATCTCCCGCGAGCATTCGCGCGCCGATGCTCACAAGGGATTAGTTTTTGTCGTATTCAGAGCTTGTTTTTAGCGCTTCTACTGTACAAAAAAAGGGGTTCCGTAGTAGTAATCGGGCGGGTCTCCAAGTCCAAACACGGATCATAAGACCCGACTAAAAAGAGGGTTAAATGTCAAAAAACTCCAACAATAAGCTCTTGGACTGAAGATGCGATTGGAGGGTATAAGCGGAAACGAAAATTTTGATCGTTTAATGGAGCTCGGGGGACTGGTCTTCTAGACGGGATCAGACCAGAGCTTGAAAGCGAAGAAGAAAAACAAAATTAGTGATTTTGTGGAATTTTCATGTCCATCTTGCCTACACAGACCCAAGGTTCTACATCGTCGTCTTCTGTTGGTTGTATCTCTGGTAACCCTAGTTTCCCCAATTATGGAACCTCTGCCTCCCGTCAATTCCAAGCAGTGCAATCCTCTCCTTCTCAATGGCCGCCACACGGCCCTACTGCAGGTTCTTTTCTTTTTCTTGTTTTTTCGCGGTGTTGATTGATTATACTTTGTTGGAGTGCGTTGTTTGGTCCATTTTAGGCTTTGACTGGCTCGTTCTTATTTTTATTGATGGATATTGTGGGTATGTTCACTCGTCGTGTCTATACTGTTTCTATACGATGTGGATAGTGTTAATTCATATATTGTGGCTTGTATGGTTTTCGTATTCTCTTTTGATGAGGATGAATGCTTGTTGACATGTTTGGTATGAAAAGATCTATTCTTTTACATTTGGGAAGTTTTGATAGTGTGTTTATATGGCAGAGTCTTTGGCTCCAGCTGCAGAAGATCATTGTGGGGCTTCCGAAAAGGTACTGCAAATTTTCTTTTTGTTTAGTTTTCGGGTGCTTATTTAGTTATTATCCTATCATTAGAATCGGTATACTTGCATCTTGTTTTGTTTATACACGATCTGGGTTAAGATATTCTTTTGTTAACTAGTTGACATTAATATTGGCACTTTGCGGGATTAATGGTTGGCTATGAATCTGACAATGGGACTTAGGTGCTGTCTTTTGTTTTTCCGTTCAGGTGACCAAGCTAGGGACACCAAAAGATAAAAGTTTCTCCCACCTAGAAAAAGACATGCAATCTGTGTCTTACTCAGCTGGTGAAGGGGTTGGATCTGCTCAATCAAAGGGGAAAATGCCAGAAATGATTGCTACCCCTGACAGTCAACAAACTGCTGGCTCTATTAATTCTCACGGAAGTGGTTCACATTCGGTAGGAAAAAGAGCTCAAATGATGAACGCTAATCATCTGCTGAATTTCCATTTTGACCCAATTGAGCGCCCTCAGTCAAGGGCTCCTCCTCCACCACGACGTTATCGGAAGATTAAGCCCTATAACAAGGATTTATTTCTTCAGGCTAATTACAAGTTTGTTGTGTTAGACACTGGAGATCACACTCCGGAATCATTGGATCCAGATAAAATGCTTAGATGGGAGGATATAGTTTGTGTGAACTATTCCACTCCATTTCCAGTGCAATGTCCAATTTGTTTGGAGTATCCTCTATGCCCTCAAATAACTTCATGTGGCCATATCTTCTGTTTTCCCTGCATTCTTCAGTATTTGTTAATGGGTGAGACAGATCATAAATGTGAGTGCTTCAAAAGATGCCCATTGTGCTTTGTCATGATAAGTCAAAAGGATTTGTACACCATCAATATTGAGAATGTTAAGCAGTATAATGTTGGGGATACCATGGAATTCTTGCTTTTAACCCGACAAAAGGATTCATTCAGTCTATCGCAGAGAAATAAACATAAGACAGATATTATGACAAGTTACGGTGGTGATGTCCATGATCCCTTCTCTAAGTTTACGTTTACGTCAGACGTGGAACTGTCTGTCAGAAATGCTATGTCTGATTTGGATAGTTGGTTAGCCAAAGCTGATTCAGGACTTGTGGATGACTTGGGAAAACTCCCCTATGTTTGTGTGGCAATGGAACTATTAGAGCAGAAAAAGAAGTGCTGGAATGAGCAAAAGACACAAGACAGTGGCAGAAACGGTAAACAGACTACAAAGAGAGGATCTCAAGGGAATTTGTCAACTGAAAATGCAACTAATATTTATGGTGATGTGCATAGTTCCCAATGTACAACACCTTCTATCAAGATCAATTACCAGCATAAACCATCAGATAATGTAACCAGTGATGTCACTGGGTCTTTTGATGACCAAGATGCAAATTCATCATCCTCATATGATGAAAGCAAGAGCTTGCAGAGACTCTCAAATGGTTTTGAAGATGTAAATGTCAATGATTCATACAATTTCTACCAGGTCAGTGCTACTAAGAAATGTTTTATTTAGTTGTTGCTGCTTATTAATGGTTACAAACCGATACTTACTTAGAGTCCAGGTGACCATGTTTATCTGTCTTTATGTAATGGGGCTTCAATTCTTATATTGAGTCAGGCCGCTATTGTTGGTTTTGCCATATCAGTTGTTATGATATGCTTCCTGTCTTTTTATAACATTTTTATTGGTAATATAGCCTGGGCCTTATGATGCTTTGCAATATTTTCATTAACGATTGGACGACACTTTACCATATTAGGTCATGTATCTATAGAACACAATTTTTGTATGTATGTGATTTGCCCTTGGCTTGACATGTTATTCCCAAAGGAAGATGTGAATAAGATATGCAAGACTCCTATACAATTTTTTTTCTTCCTAGTTGATATTTGCCATGAACATCTTACATCCTGGGAATCAAGGATAATTAATCAATATATTGTTGCAAGTAATTTGAGGTGATGGATTGTAGTTGATTGACTACCTCTCTTTTTACTGTTTTCACTACAGAATTGTTCAAAGTTGTTTCCTTCTTGTTTAGGAACTTTGTTATTTTAGACAATAGAGGAACGGAGATCATCTTGTATAGGAGAACCATTGTGGTCTTCAATATAAGTCATAATTAACAAATTATTAACAAGAATACATCAATGCCTTTCATTTTATCTCTAAATCTATCCTTCTTGTGATGTGGATGAGAAATAGAATTTTCATATTTATTAAGTTTTCATATTGCGGAACTTCGGACTGGGTGTGATGATGATGATTATTATTATTAAGTTTTCATATCTGTAACATGATAGGCATGTATCTGTTGAATATTATACATGCTTGACCTTAATTGCTCTTCCTAATTGCGTGTCTTAAAGCTTTTAATCTGGATAAGTTAATGGCATCTTACTTTATTTTCTGCCTCCCATTTTGACTATGAGATTCTGTATTTTCTGTTCAGTGCTTCATTCTCTTTGGAAATCTGTTGTTAAAAGGGTGGAAATAAGGTTATCTCATTTTTCTAAACTTCCATATGGCGTAACAATAATGGCTCTCAATTTTGTTGCTTTACTGGCTTGTTAACAACTTACCTTCCTTTACTTATCAGATTCATAGTGTATCTTAGCGTATGAGATATTGTTAGCCAACCATTCATTCTTTAGGTGATTGCAGCTGCCTAAATTCAGTAAATGGTAAGAGTTCTGATGCCTAAGTGAAAATGAAATGAAATGTATGTTTAAAAAAGATAACTATTTCGTGCTTTTGGAAAGTAGCAGCTGGAGAATCAAAACTTTTAATTCAAACAAAAATAAGCAGTATTATCTCCAAAAGAGCAATTTAATTTCTATTCACTGTTACTTGTTAAGCAAACAGTTATTGCCTTTGTCAACTAGACATATATAAAATTGTATAAATTTCTAATTCTCGTGAACTTGGAATTAGAATTCCAAATATTGAAATTGCAATAAACTGTAGTAATTTAGTGAAAATTGGGTTGTTCAAAATTAGGATTATTTGCTCCTATCCCAGAATTTTAGTTCTATTAAAAATAACTATGAGTTAATTCCTTGGAATTCAGTGAGGAATTATAGTTTCAATGTTGTGTCAAGACAAACAATAGACCAAGTCCGAGGATCCCAAATGCTACATGATAGTAAAATTTTAGCGTGGATCCAAACTGACCCCAACTAAATTCAACTTCAACGTGCATAAAATGTTGTATCTATTCTTTCAAGTTTTTTATGTGCCTAGGATAGTAATAGCCCCTTTAAGCTCTACTGCAGAACATTAATAGTTGTTGCTTTATTCTCACTTTGTTTTGTTTCTGTTTCAGGCATTTGATGGCCAGCATCTCATTCTTCATCCATTGAACATGAAATGTCTTTTACATCATTACGGGAACTATGATATGCTTCCACCCAGGTATGGCGATCTTCCACATTTTTTGTATGGTAAATAATAAAGATATTTGGTACTTATAATTCAAGCAGCTATGATGTGCTCAAATTTTCTAAATACTGGCTATGCATATTTTTCTGCATCTCCTAGAATATATGGGAATTGTTTTGTCATATCAGCTCTACTTGCATGGTTTTTGTTGATAGGCTACACTCGAGTTTTTGGTTTGTAGATACCTTGACAAACACTCAAGGCCATAATTGTTTCAAGTTTTGAATGTCTATTTTGTTTTATAATGCAGCTGTGGCTTAATCATTGTGACAAGTTTCTTCATGTAATGAGTGACCTGAAGATAAATGCTTTTCAATTAAAATGACAAATTGATACTCTTAAGCATAGTGAAGATAGGTTGTCTGAGGTTATTAATGATCTTTTGAACATTGATTTGCTATAGTAATCTGTCGTACAAAAAATTCATTATCGGGGATTTCACTTTCAATTAACGAGATATTATAAATTTCAGAATAAGTGGAAAAATTCTGCAATTTGAGTCAGTGACTCAATCAGAGACCACAAGACGCCGCTATCGATTTTTAAGTCATTTTTCATTGACAACAACATTTCAGGTACCTTACACCATTGGTTTTTCTATGCTTATCTCATTTTCTTGATGACTGCAATCCACAATATCTCTTTTCTATCAGCTATGCGAAATTGATTTGAGTGAGTTGCTACCTCCCAATGCCCTGCTTCCTTTCATGGATGAAATCAAAAAGCGGGAAAGGCAAAGGAAACAAATTGCCAAGAAGGTGTGCATACTTCTACATTATTGTAATATGCCATATTTGTTGCAAAATTGGTCTGCTGGAAGGAACCATTTAAAATATGCTGGGCACCCATTTGGTTCATTCGAAAGATTTTTAACAGTTGTTTTTTTCCCCTTTCTATTTTGTTTTGCACATAGAAATTGGAAGTTCACTCTCCTTGTGAAGGAAAGAGGAAAAGGAAAGTTTTCACGTGCAAGCATAATATAGATATTCATAAAGTTTTCATGTGCAAGCATAATATATATGTGCATACTCTTAGAATTATATCTTATATTGAAATCTAGGAACAGAGGGAGAAGATTAAGGCCGAAGTAGCTGCTGCAGATTCACTGCCCATTTTATCAAGCTTTGGACATTCCTTCCATGACCACTCCCCAAATTTCACCATGGATGACTTTGAAGGTAATCTTGTTTTCCCTAGGTGTTGATTGGACTTTTCTGGAGTTGAGACGTGTAGACCATTTTTTTTGCGTGACAATACCTCTTTCAACCCTCATAGTTACTAGTTGCATCAAGTTGCCTAATTCAGCACATATTTCTAAGGTTAATGGATTGCTACACCTTATTGTTTAAGCTGTTATATTTGGAGGTGATGTACGACAAAAAGAGGACATTCTAACAATTCGATGAGACATTTATGAGCTATAGATGTAAGGCTGCTAGAATTTGCTATGTTTGCTGGAATTTGAGTTTCAGCTCTGTAGTTTCAATATAGGTTGCTAAATTTTCAGGTTTGGGTTGCTGAAAATTCAGATTAGCAATTTAGGAAATTTTAGTGAAGAGAACAAAGCGTATCTCTAGGAAACATCCCCCTAGAGTTTGTATCAAGAACTAGGAATCATCCCTAAGAATTAAAACAATTAAAACTATTGAACTCACACTAATAGGTTTCTAGAAATCACTTCTAGAGTTTGGGACTCGCTACTAAATATTTAAGAACCACTCTTAGAGAGAAAATTTAGATTGTTGAAAATAAGTCTATTTTTCTTATTCATTGAATGTTGAAAACATAATATGTGTATGGAGAAAGTCTTGAGACCCTAATCCTATTGGAGTAGGAAAACCCACTAAACTTTTAAATAAGACTATAATACTGTTTAATAAGTTTTCATATTTTTCCTTAATAGACTTAGACCTGGAACTATTAGGACAAATTAAAACAGAAATAATTTCCTTTTCTAGTAAGGAAAGGTAAACTAATAACTTTCTTTTTCATTTTGCATCAGAAAGTCTTAAAGAGGACAAGTTGAGAGAAACTATGCAGAAAATACTACCATTTTGAACTTTCTTGGGAAGCTTGACTTATGGGAAAATTATTCTATGATAGTTTTTATTTTGGTCTCATCTTTTGTATCTAATTACTACACTTTTGGTCCTTGCCTTTTTGTCATAGCATTTGAGAATTGAAGCTTGAGAAGGTATATGAGTATTTTGAAACTGGAATAACTGGAGCAGTTCGAGTGAAACTCTCCCTTAATCTGAGCTAACACTGTTGAAATCTGTGAATTTGGTGATCTGGATTGTTGTAGTGAATATTGGAAGGCTTCACTTGTTTATCAATTGTAATATTTGGTAAAGTTATACCAGTGTCAGTAATTTCAAAATACCCATTGCAATGTGTTAACTTTGTTCTAATACATCTTTCATGTGCAGCCCTGGGAAATTCTGTTTCAATGTCGTCCAGCCCCCCAGTTGGTGGGGATGATAGGATACTCTTCGCAAATGTTGCGAGACTTGGTTTTGCTGCAGGACATGATTCTCCAGCCCTGAGAATTGAAGAAACAAATTCCTTAACCAACAACAGTGGAACAAGCTGTCCCTCTGTCTTAACTGGTAATTCTATATGTAAATGCTTCTGAAATCATCTCCTCCAAAGAATAGATGAAGGATGAATAGCAAGCAAACAAACAAAAGCAACAGCCTTAATTTTTTTTATGCCTTCTTTATTTTGTTCTGATCATTTTCTTATACTCTTTCAGGTCCTAGAAATTCAGGCTTCCCCTCATTTGCCAACATAATATCCCGGGAAAAATCTGGGGAAAACTTGGACATTCCCAAGGTCAGTGACGCTGGAAAGAAAGGAAAAAAGACAAATCGAGTTCTTTTGTCAACTGCTGGTGCTCGGCGCTACTAAAACAAAGTTTTCATCTATGATCTGTCGTATGCTTCGTGATGAACTCTGTGAATAGAAGCTAATTGTATATTATCAACTTATGAGCACTTGTAAATGGAACCAAATGGAAACATGACAAACACCCGCTGCATCTGTTACTCAAGGCAACGGATTTGATTATTTTCCTTTCGCCTTACATTTGAGAACATCTGGGGAATTAAGCAACGCTTGTGCTATTTCCCAAGTTTAATTTGGCACGTCCATTAACTTAATAAGTCGACATAAGTGCTGTGCCAACCATTTTCAATGTCCGATATCACGTAAATCCCCCTTTGTGTTTTTTTAATCATGCTTGTGTGGTTCATTAGCTATCTCAGACTTACCGTCTGGTATACTGTTTCACGGTAAAACGATGCAGCTTTGATTTTGAAGATCACGTGGCAGCATGCATAAGTGAGTCCCGTAAACTAACAATTGTATCAAATTGTTCTTATAAAATGGAACAGTTTGTATCAAATTTCTGTTAGCATATCAGATTAATCATCATTTCATACGGCAACTGACAGATTGTATATTATATTAATTGTAATTTTCTAAATTAAAAAAAAAACACATTTCTGTTTTAAAAAACACTAAATTCTGACCCCATTCTTCCTCCCTCCAACCTTCCCTTTCATGGAACCCTAATTTTCAAAACCGGTCAAAACTGTTGATGCTGTGCACTTGAATGCCAAAGTCCTTAATTCTAGTGGCCCATCTGGTGAAGAGGTGATGAAGCGTGTTTCTAACATTTCATGCGAAGCTTCTTTTTCATCATTTAGGTGGTGAAATATGATCGTTAAATACCTAAAAAACAAAACTCACCATTGTGTCATTTACTATTCCTTGGTTTCGTGCTTCTTTGGTTAGTGCGTGTTGAATAAATGTCCCTTTCTTTACTTATTTACCAATTGTGTTTATTCTTGTCCACATTAGTGGGCATAATCTTTTTTTTTTAATTACACAAGGGATTTACAACACTAAATTAACGCTCTTGGATACATAGCGCCTTGCGCATCACGTTGGAGTATCTCCTGAAGGCCAAAAGGGGGCTCGATCAGCACAAAAAGACCCGGACTGTGCACCCCAGCGAGGCGAGCGAGACTGTCTGCGCACTGGTTTCCTTCCCGGAATACGTGTTGCATCTGAACAGTTCACTCTAGCTGCAACAACTGGTGTATACCTGTCACCAAAACAGAAATTTCAGTCAGTACCCCAATGGGATCAGAGAGCAGAATAATAACCTCAAGAAAGTCGATTTCGAAAATAACTCGGCAAAATCCCAAGTCCCAAGCCAATCGGAGCCCCGAGAGGATGCCCCATAACTCCACGGTAAGCGGTGAGCCCTAGGTTAGGTGTTGCTGGAATCTGTTTCCCCACTCTCCATAGCAATCTCTGATCAGACCCCCAGAGTGGCACCATCGGTGTTAACTTTCACATAGCCTGCCTCAGGCTTCTGCCACCCGACGCGGGTACCCACTGGTAAGGCCTGTGCTGGAAACACAACCTTCTCCATCATCTAAGCTCTGGCAATCCACCCCACGTAATCCATGATAACACGGTACCCCTCATCGGGCCAGACAAAAATCGGGTCAAAAATGCTGCTGTTTTTCCATTTCCAGAGAAACCAGTAAGTGACCCCAAAAATTGTGGCCCACGCTTCCTGCTGCACCGGAGCCTGCTGAGAGAGGTTACACACCAACCAAGGTTTGACCTCCTGGCGGAAAAAAGTCCCATCCACCACCGCCCGGGGGAAATGACTCCAGAGAACACGAGCCCGCGAACATTCCCGGACCACGTGCATCGTGGTCTCCTCCTGCCCAAAAAAATGGTAGCTACTACTGGAGGCAAGATGCCTAGCTACCCGTTGTTGGTTCGTTAGAAGCTGGCAGTTAGCAACAAGCCACAGAAACGAGCGAATACGCTGAGGGCCTCCCCATTTCTAGATGATGTCCCACAACTTGTTACGGTGTTGCGGAGCGCGGTCCTCTATAAATTCATACGCGGAAGCCACAGTGAAACCCCCGTAGGGCGAAGGCCCCCATATCAGCCTATCCTCTCCCTACGCCCGTCAATAGGGCCAAAATGTGCGATCGCCAAGCAAACCAATGACGGGAGATACTGTTGGAAGTTGGGCCAACGCCAATCACCGCCCGCTATGAGGTCCGTGATCGTCACCAACCGAAGGGGCTCCGGTATCGAGGAGGAGGCCACATGAATAAGGGGCCCCACTCCTCTAGCCACTGATCCAACCAGAATAATGCCCGCCTCCCGTTACCCACCCGCCAGGTGAGACCGTTCCGTACCCCTTGCCAAGTCGCCGAGATCCCTCTCCAAACTGGTGACGCTCCTGTCCGATGTAGCGTGAGGGGTATATGAGTGGGATCAAGTCGATATTTAGCCCTCAGGACCTGAACCCAAAGAGCCGTAGGGTTCGTTAGCAGACCCCAACCCAATTTGGTCAGAAGTGTATCGTTCATAGGCCGAAGGTGTTTAATGTCTAGTCCCCCCTCGGATTTAAGCTTACACACCGACTCCTAGTTGACTAGGTGCATCTTACAGTGCGTACGTGAGGAGCCCCATATAAAGCTGTGCATGAGTTGTTCCAAGTCGTCACAAAAACGTCGCGGAAGACGAACCGTTTGCATGGTGAACATGGGCAATGGCGACAGGACCGTCTGCGTCAAAGTAACCCTACTAGCAAGAGACAGTAACCTGCCACGCCACCCTGAAAGTTTCCGCTGAGCATTATCCAGAATATACTGATAGGTGCACCTAGACGTCCGCTCGTGGAGCAAAGGCACTCCCAAGTACTTGCCTAGGTCCGTCGTGCACATAATCTGTAGTACTTGGCTAAGGCGTCGCGCAGTTGCCCGAGCAACATTCTGAAAGAAGAAGATACGAGATTTAGCTTTGCTCACCTGCTGCCTGGATGCACTACAGAAAGTGTCCAAAGTACGAGCTATAAGCTGAATCTGACGTTCATCCGCTTCGGCGAACAGGATGAGATCATCAACAAAGAACAAATGGGATAGAGGAGGGCCCGTAAGACCCAATCGAATCGGTTTCCAACTCTCTCGTGCCACCTCAGCGGAAATGAGCTGACCCAGTCTCTCCATACAGAGGACGAAAGGGTAAGGTGAGAGTGGATCCCCTTGCCTGATGCCCCTCGAAGGGTGGAACGGTGCGGAAGCTGTGCCTTGCCACACCACTTGAAGAGTAGTAGTCGTGACACAGTGCATAATGACCCGAATGAAACAATCCGGCAGGCCAATATCCTCCAGGGTCTCTTGAATAAACTGCCACCGAAGGCGGTCATACGCTTTCTCCAGATCCACCTTGATGGCTAAGTATCCAGATTTGCCCGATTTCTTCCGCATCGAATGAATCACCTCTTGGGCTATAATAATATTATCCGTAATATGCCGACCCGGAATAAAACTGCACTGAGTTGCCGCTGTTAAATGGGGCATGTGGACCTTCAGGCGATGCACAAGGACTTTAGAAACAATCTTATACAACACATTACACAAGCTGATCGACCGAAATTGGGAGACCTGAGTCCGGGAAGGGGTCTTTGGGATGAGCACTAGAAGCATGCTATTGAGGTCACGGTCCCAACATTCCTGCCAGAAAATTTTCTGGATGAAGTCCACAACAGCGGGCCCTACCATCCCACATTGATGCTGAAAGAATAGAGCGTTAAAACCATCAACCCTCGGGCCTTGTTAGGATTCAACATGAAAACGACGCTAGAGACCTCAGCGGCTCGAATGGGTAGACTGAGATCCTGAACCGTAGCCTCAGAAAGGGGCGGGAAAAGACCAGTGAGAGGGAACTACGCAGGAGGCCCTGTGTCCTGACTGTAAAGCTGAATAAAATAATCATTGACAAGGTGACGCAGCTGGGCCGGATCAGTAACAATCCGGCCCTCCTCATCATGTAGAGCCTCGATACGCAACTTCCGACGTTTGGTAAGGGCTAGCGTGTGGTAATATCTAGTGTTTCTGTTGCCCTTGGAAAGTCACTCGCAAGGGGCTTGTTGATGCCAGAAGAACTCCTCTTCGCACAGGACCTGGAGTAACTCAGGGCATAATCATTTTTTGTAGTCTTTATATTAAAAGCAATGTTTGTCAAGGCTTTAGGAGATCGCCCTTTGATACTTTAGTAAGAGTTCGAACCTAGGTCAACTCCGTACGCACATGCTACCTGCTTGTGTAGTGGACTGGACCTATGTTAACTCCATGCACTCACTTCAGATAAGTTGAGTTATTTCTTATCCTTTTTTTTGCTGAATTTGTTTATTCTTCTAATAGAGAGTTATTATTTGATCCAGTCAAAGAATAACTCTCTATTAGAAGAATAAACAAATTCAACAAAAAAAAAAGGATAAGAAATAAATCTTGAGATAGAAAACCAAAAGTGACTATATCATAAACAACTATTCGATAAGTTTTATTCTCTACTATAGCTTTACTTTCCTTAAAATTTGAAAGCAAAATTTCATAGTAGAAATATACAATGGGCATATCATTGAATAAAGTCTTATTGACCTCTTTAAATTAGAACTATTGGAAGGAGCCAATAATAAATGTTGGTCCCAAAAATTACTTTTTTTTTTGGAACAATTAGAAGTAGATTATGTGTTATTCACCGATATTCAATTTATGAAAGCCACGAACTCTAAAACTCCTACCACACCCATTGAAGAAGAAGTATGAAAAGGATAATAAAACAGTCGAAGGACATATACTAAAACCGTATGAACAACTCTCGATTTGTTCCCTTTGTGAATCAAAAATTTGTCAAGGTTATTTGGGATGCCCTAGAGAAGAAGTATGAGGCAGATGATTATGGAAAGTTAAAAAATATGTGGTGGGCAAATGGTTGCAATTTCAAAGGTTTATGACAAACTAGGGATAAAACAAGTTCAGGAATACGAGAACCTGGTGGTTGATATATTAAGTGAAGGCATGAAGATGTGTGAGATACTATAAGCAAAGGTAATGTTAGATAAGTTTCCATGATCCTAGAGTAATTACAAAAATCAATTGAAGCACAAGAAGAAAGACATGGATCTCCAAACTTATTAGTCATATGAGAACTAACGAGGCTAATCATATTAAAGATAAGCTCAATTAAGTTTCTTCTATTTCTATTAAAGTTAAATTAGTTGAGTCTTCTTTTGATACTTTTAAGGACAAGTTCAAAGGTAAGGGCAAGAAGAAATAAAAGAATAGGCAATAGAAAAGGCAAAACCAATTCAAGAAGGGTGATGGAGGAATTCAGAAGAACAAGGTGACCTGTTATGTCTAAGGAAAACTAGGCTATAAGGCATATCCATGCCATCCTTGTAAAGGCCAGCAACAATCTGCACTGGAAGCCATTCTTGCTAAAAAAGATGAAATTATAGTTTTTGTAGTTAGAGGCTAACCTGATGGAGAACAAAATTGTTTGGGTGTTGGATACCTATGCTTTGAAGCATCTTTTCATCAACAAAGAGTTGTTCCATTAGTTTGAAGATGTTGCAGATGGAGAATGCCTCTTCTTAAGAAACTCCACAACTACTAGAGTTGTTGGACCCCGAACCTTAAAGCGAAAATCTAGAAATAATAAATGAGATCAAATGAGTGTTTTGTGTGTAAATTATGTTATAGATGAATATGATAT
>JANJEY010000006.1:47064753-47076649 GCA_024703695.1 Erythroxylum cataractarum
GCAATTCTAGACTACTTATTTTATTTATGCATTTTACGTCAATAAAACCCAAATAATTCCAAAACATGATAAATCGATTATGGATAAACGTAAAATGAATGCAAGTCACTCTGAATTAACCCCTAAAGATATATAAAAATATGAATGAATCAGTAAATATCAATAGATAATAAATAAAATTACTTTAGAAAATTAAAGAATAAAATGAAGTCAAAATTAGATTGAAATGTGATAAGATACTCAAAATAAAGAATGATAATTTATCTCCAAAATTATTTTTACATTTTTTCTATAGTAAAAATTACTTAAATCAAATTACATGTAAGATTAAAAATTATGAAATAATTATTTTGATGATTTTTACCCTTATTATAGTTAATATTATCTAAATTAAAGTAATTTAAATATTATTAACCACGATAATTATTAAATCATTAAAATAATAAAGGCAAAAACGAAAAAAGGTTGCTTAAGGTAAACAGCATAAAAATAATATCAAATAATTTAATTAGCCGAATACTAGTATTTAACCAAATTGCTAATAATTTTGCCTCTCTCTTAGATGAGACCGCCACCTTCAACGTGCATAACAAAACCACTCAAAAAGCTGACTTCTTTATCTCTTTCACCCTCCCGATCTCTAAGAAAAACAACGCCAAAGGTGGGAAATGGGGTCGATGCTCGAATGGTCAAAACGGGTTTCGACCCAAATACCAGCCATTTCAATTTCCAGATTAGAGCCTGCCTTGAAACCGGTGAACTATCTCGAGCACGAGATTTGTTCGATCAAATGCCACACACAAACACTATCTCGACCAACTTTATGCTTTCTGGGTACTTGAAATCTGGCCATATATCGGCTGCTAGAGAGTTCTTTGATAACATTATTGAGCGAACTGAAGTAACATGGACCATCTTGATTGGTGGGTACTTGCGAAATAAGCAGTTTGTCGAAGCGTTTGAGCTTTTCTCTGGTATGCATGGTTGTGATGTGAAGCCTGATTATGTAACCTTTGCAACACTTTTATCAGGATTCAATGGCCCCAAGAGGGCACAAGAATTGTCTCAGGTTCATGCCCATGTTGTAAAACAAGGACATGATGCGGCACTTATTGTTTGTAACTCGTTGATTGATTCTTATTGCAAAATTGGTCGCCTGGACTTGGCTTGTCAGCTATTCAAGACAATGGTGCGAAGGGATTCGGTTAGTTATAATGTGCTTATAACAGGGTATGGAAAGAACGGATTAAACGAAGGCGGGGTGAAGCTGTTTAAATCAATGCAAAATCGTGGTATTAAGCCTTGTGATTTTACCTTTGCGGCTGTGTTAAGTTCTGGTATTTGGCTGGATGATGCATCGTTTGGGCAACAAGTTCACAGTTTTGCAGTGAAAACCAATTTCGTTTGGAACGTCTTTGTGGCAAATGCCTTCTTGGACTTCTATTCAAAGCATAATTGTGTAAATGAAGTTAACAAATTGTTTAATGAGATGACAGAGTTGGATGCTATTTCTTACAATGTGATTATTACAGCTTATGCACATGCCGGGCTATTCAAACAATCTATTGATCTTTTTCATGAACTACGCCACACACAATTTGACTGCTGGAATTTTCCTTTTGCAACCATGCTAAGTATAGCTTCAACTACACTGGATCTGCAGCTGGGTAAGCAACTCCATTCTTTGGCTATTTTGGCAACGGTTGATTCAGAAGCTCTGGTGGCAAATTCTTTGGTTGACATGTATGCTAAGTGTGGAAGATTTAAGGAAGCTGAGATGATATTTGTTGAACAAAGTGATAAAAGCACTGTTCCATGGACAGCCTTGATCTCTGCTAAGATTCAAAACGGCTATTTTGAAGAGGGCCTAAAACTGTTCACCCAGATGTGTGGAGCTAATGTAATTGGCGACCAGGCCACTTTTGCAAGCGTCTTAAAAGCCTCTGCAAATTTGGCATCGGTCTTAATGGGTAGACAGCTGCACTGTTGCATGGTCAGATTAGGTTTAACATCGAATGTTTATTGTGGAAGTGCACTTGTGGACATGTATGCAAAATGTGGGTCTGTAAGAGATGCAATTAAAAATTTTGAAGAGATGCCTGAAAAGAATGTAGTTTCCTGGAATGCATTAATCCTAGCTTATGCTCAAAATGGGGATGGCGAGTCTACTCTGAAATCATTTGAAAAGATGGTTCTTTTAGGCTATCAACCAGATTCAGTTAGCTTTCTCTGTGTCCTATCTGCTTGCAGCCGCTGTGGACTTGTTGAAGAAGGATTAAGGCACTTCAGTTCAATGACTGACGTCTATAAATTGGTACCGAAGAGAGAACATTACACATCTATGGTTGATGCCTTATGTAGGAGTGGAAGATTTGATGCAGCAGAAAAGTTAATAGCTGAAATGCCTTACGAAGCAGATGAGATAATGTGGTCATCAGTTTTGAACTCTTGTAGGATTCACATGAACCATACATTGGCAAAGAAAGCCGCCGAAAAACTTTTTGAAATGGAGACTCTTAGGGATGCTGCTCCATATGTCACTATGGCCAATATCTATGCAGAGGCTGGACATTGGAACAGTGTTGGGGAGGTGAAGAAGGCAATGAGAGAACGTGGAGTTAGAAAGGTACCGGCTTATAGTTGGATTGAACTCAGAGATAAAATCCATATATTTTCAGCAAATGACAAAAGCCACCCGCAGATGTATGCAATCTTGCAAAAGTTGGACATTTTGACGGAGCAAATGGGAAGGGAAGGATATAAGCCTGATACAAGTTGTGCCCTTCACAATGTGGATGAGGATGTCAAAATTGAATCTCTCAAGTATCACAGCGAAAGATTGGCGATAGCATTTGCATTGATTAGTACCC
This sequence comes from Erythroxylum cataractarum, assembly GCA_024703695.1. Classification (NCBI taxonomy): domain Eukaryota; kingdom Viridiplantae; phylum Streptophyta; class Magnoliopsida; order Malpighiales; family Erythroxylaceae; genus Erythroxylum; species Erythroxylum cataractarum. The sequence goes on from JANJEY010000006.1 coordinate 47,067,624, forward strand.
CAGAGGGATCACCAATCCTGGTGATGAAGAATTTACGAACTTGTACAGATTGTCATGCAGCAATTAAGTTTATATCAAAAATCGTTAGGAGGGAAATTACGGTTAGGGATTCGAGCAGGTTCCATCATTTCAGAGATGGGCTCTGCAGCTGCAGGGATTTCTGGTGAATAGTTGGAAGATTTGTTGTCTTCTTTTGCCATTTCGGTAAGCCATAAATTGTGATAGCAAGATAATTATAGCCGTATAATTGAGTTAACTATTTTTGAAGGGGGAAATCCCAACTTTTTAATGTCTAACTTTTTAATATAGCCGTATAATATGAAGTGATGATTAATTTTAAACAAGTAACACAAGAAATATATACTTAGATTAAGTTTGTTTCTTTCGTATGTTGCAATAGGCATCTTGAAACTATCATACATCCTTATATGTCTTTATTTTTTAGCTAAGAAGATCTCGCATCATGTCATTTGAAACAATTGTTATAATGGTTGATACCATTTCCCTATTAATTTTAATTTTCTTAGTTAAACTTGATCTCAAATAGGTACTCGAATTTAGAAATGCATCAATAACAAACAATAAAGAGTAAAAGAAAAAACTCTTACATCCTACTAACATTGATTGTTTCTTTCACCCTTTCTGCAACATTATAAAAGTAACATAATGTTGATTTCTAATTACTATTAGCCAAACAAAATACTCTCTGTAATGGCTGATAAACTCAAATCACAGACAAACATTAGGACAAAAATTCATAATCTTTAAATAAAATCCTAAAAACCTACATTCCATCGTTGTGCCTAGCATGCTGAAAAGCAACTATTTATGACTTGCAAATATTTGTCTCAACTCTTTTTTCATTTAAACAAAGCACTAAAGTAACAAAAAATTAGTTATAATTTTATAATGACTGGATGACACAAATTCTTACCATTTGTAAAATCTCTCTAAGAAAATTTAGAATCCATGGACGATTATAAATGAACTTGTTTACTTTTATTACTTTATGTGCAATTTCATTAATAAATGAAAAGTATCTACATCTCATAAATTTTTTAGCGCCATGTCTACATAAAATAGTCCAATAAAAAGAATTGTATCTGCTTTGCACATCTTCCTAATTGTTTTTTAAATAACATCATTATAAGTGATGAATTGTATAATATTTTTAGGCTTAATTTCGTTCACAATTTTTTAAAATATCTTCCATAAAATATCATCATTTCTTATAAGGCACGATGTATTAATTAACTTAAAAAACATTGTCTATTTAGTAAAATAATCCTAAAAACTTTATAGACTCTTGTTTCTTATTTATCCAATTATTACATATAATTAAACACCTATAAATTGCCAAAGTCTTTCTTCTTTCACTCAAGTAACTTATTATTCACTAATGCAGTTGCTCATAAGATTTACCTTTATAATCATTTGTTGAAGAAGCTTTAAATCCTAGAATAGTAAAGGCAATGATATCTATAATAGGCTGATAATAATAAGATTAGATAGCATTAAATGATACATCTTCAACATACAATCATCTATTGATTTCCATTTTCGCATTATGAAGTTTTTTAAAATCGTAAAGCATTTCTAGTAGGTTAAGCTCCAAGATTTTTCTGTGGAGTAAAAAAGTTAGAAACTTGTCTTCTTTTTTTTCTCATACTAGTTGCATCAATCTCTTGTTTTTATGTAAGAATACTAGCTCTAGTATTGTCAATATTTTCCTCACTAATGCAAAATGAACTTCCATTTACAATTTAATTGTTTAATCTTTGCCTTCTTTCATTCTCATTCTTATACTTTTCAAGCAAAATTATTATCTACCATTTTATATTATGGCTAACTTTAAAAAAAACTTTTCATATCACCTTTGATTTTGGATAAATGTTTCTTTAACCTAGTGATTCTTTAACCTTTCAAATATTTGCACAATTCAAACATATAGTATATTTTTTTATATAATAAATCAATCCTACAAGAGCCTAAACTAGATCATAAAATCTTCTTTAAAAAGTTGAATTATCAAAAGTGCTTAAACTCTCCTTCATTCAATTGTAAAAATAAATATAAGTATATGTAAAAAATAAAATAATAATTAAATTAAAATAAAGTTTATGCAAATGACAATAAATTTACTCCAAGCATATTGATCATAGTTACTAACAACTATACACTATTTAAAAAAAACAATTATACATTATAATGAAATAAGTCAATTTATGAGATGATGTTATTCAAGTTGCCCCCTATATGTAAGGTTTATTTATATGCACTACGTCAACTGTGTTTATGAGAGTGCATAAACAAAAGTTAGTTAAATGAAACAATTGCATTAATAATATTTGAAAGAGCAGTCTAATCAGGTGAGAATAAAAGAAATTGCACAATAAACTCAGCTTTTACTAAAAAAAGAAGCAATTTAACCCTAAAAGTTAAGCTAAAATTAGGTAAGTTGCATTGCCACTTTGTTAACTTCCAATTTAATTTTAAGTTCACCTTTTACACCTAGGCCTACCACTTGTATAAAAGCCAAAAATCTTAAGAATCAACATCTAGATATTGATTATCAATTGATTGCTTCTTATTTTTTTTAGCTAAAGGGTCAAATTAAACCTTAAATTTTTTATCATAATTCAACTTGAACCTAAATGTTTAAAAATATTCAAAAAGGAACCCAACGTTTTGAAAATATTCAAAAAGAAAAATTTAAACCCAAACTTAATAGCTTTATCAACTCTTTGTTAAAATAATATATGACATCATTTAAGGAATTTCTTAAAGGCCGTTGTTTAGCTCTTAACTTATACGAGATAACAACTAAATAACACAAAGACAATCTTAAAGGAAATTATCAATAAGATGGTCTCTACTTTCCTTGAAAAAGTAATTGGCACATAGACGTCTGGTGGGTGGCCTTAAACACAAATTGACTACTCAGTTTTGAAACTTGTAATGAGTGCTTCAAAAAAAAAGTAATGACTAAGATACTTTTTGACTATTCAAACATTAAAGGATTTATGTCAATTGCTACTAGCGAGGCAAGGTGGATACTGTAATGTACAACTTAGGATGGGCTGTGTTTTTAAACCCGGAGACCGGCCGGTTCGACCGGTTCGATCGGTGATCGATCAGTGGTCCGGTCCGATTTATCCTTCAAAATCGACTATAAATTGACCCAGTCTGAACCGGTCAAAATCGATCCGATAATTTTTTTTTATTTTTTTATTTTTGATTTTTTTAAAATATTTTAAATATTATATATAATTAAATATAATTATTGCATAATTATTACGTCACACCAATTCGATCGGTGGTTAAACCGATCGAACCGGTGACCAATAAGGCCATCGGTTTGATGACCGATCCAAATTTTAGAACATAAAGGATGGGAATATATGGGCCAAAGATACAACTGATATAGGAGTTTAGCTTGCTTTGCTTCTTGATGAAGCAATAACAAAAAAGTTTTCTACTGAGAGACTTGAAATAAACTTCTTACAAGGTAATTGTGCTAAGATTGGTAGTTCTTGTAATACGTAACAGTACCTTAGTTACGTATCCCAGATCGAACGTGAAAGGACAAAAAATGAAGAAATGTCAAAAATACTTGCTTTCGGTTTCATAACTTCAAACGAGCTTTTTGAAGCCGAAACGAGCGCAAATCCACCAATGTCTTTATGGGAACTACTCTCTAAGATGCAGGTAAGGTCTTTCTATAGTTTTCTCAAAACGTAAGCTCTCTTAATGGGTCAAAAAATCTTTATGCTTACGATTGATATGAGCAACAGTAGGAGACCTTAACCTTTATATATTGCTTCCATATTGGGTTTCACCATCACAGGCTCAATATAGGTCCGTTCACACTGATCGGGATCTATTTTTCACACAGACTTCGACCCATTGATTTAAATCATATATTGGGCCACTTTATTATCTTTATCTGGATCAAATTACATAACTTAACTAATAAGTTATTGAAAAACTTAAAAATACAATTAATAGTTGTCCCAACTTTATGAGAAAGAACAAAATTGTCCAACATTCTCCCCCTTGGACAAACATTAATCGCAATTTTGACTCAAGTTAAAAAAACAGTTTAAAAACTCGATTAAGCCAAGCTACTGTATTAGTTGACGAGGTTTAAAAACAAAACATTTGATTTAAAGATAACAAAAGTCCATCATTTTATCTTACAAGGCTTTCGATACTGAAAAGTATCAAGTACATGTGTCATATGTGACACAGATCATGCATATCTAATACCTCACTAACATGGATGGGAAAATGGATTGTGGCAAACTAAGATGATACCTTTATGATATAAATTATATCATCTTCGTTTGTGGGTCTCAATTTCTCCAACTTTATGTTAAACTGCATATGCTAAATTGTATTAGAGAAATCATGTTTTCTTTTACCAAATGCTAAAAAGCATTAGAGGAAACTTGTTTCCTCTCACCAAATGCTAAACTGCATTAGAGAAAACATTTATGTTCTCCAACTGAATGCTAAATTGCATTAGAGAACCTTTATGAGATTAAAAACTTATATCCCCTTATGTCATGTCAAATTTATGGATATCCTTATAAAATTGTATGCGTCTAAATGATATAAGCACAAGGATAATCTGTATATATGCCTAATGATCTTTAAATGTTTAAGATTGACGCAAATCTTAAGATTGTTATATATATTATAACAATATATGATAATACGTATTACTGAGGATAAACGATGATCATCTTTATTGATGAAGCATCATATTGCCATAATACATCAAATGTACAAATGTCCATAGAGCAAACATAATGATCCCCTAACTAACAGTGTCAAAAGACTTCAAAACACCCATACTGTATATTTGTATTTCAAACACAAGTGAGTGGAGTTCTTTAGTTAAAGAATCGACTAACAGTTCCTTAGTCTTTAAATGCTCCAAACTTTAATATCACCTTTTCGTATCAACACCTTTATGACCAAATAATTGACCTTTAAATACTAAGACCCTGTGATAATCAAAATTGTTTCTAAATAACATTGATTATCACAGGGTCTTAGCATTTAAAGGTCAGCAAGATTATCACAGTACAGCCGAATGGGTCTAGTCACTGAATCAACCACAGACAACTCAGAAATCAAGTTTCTAAGCTAAACCATCTATGAAGCATCCCCATAGCATGCACTCTACATGCATGGTCGAGGAAATCACCCACATATACTTGATACACTTCCACGATATTGTACCATCTGCAAACTTAAAACTATAACTTTAAGTGGACTTTTGATCATCCGGACACATGGCTAAAATTTGAATCTGAATTTCCTATGAGGTTTAGTCTATTGACTTTTTTATATGTCAACATATAATCTTTAATTCCTTTTAGTATCTCAGCACTCGCTTGACTGCATTTTAATGTTCTACACTTAGGTTAACCAGATATTGACCAAACAGTCAAATGGTGAATGTGATGTCCTGCTTAGTCTATAGCCTAGCATACATCAAGCTATCAACCGTACTAGAATATGAAATATTCCTCTTAACCTCTCTCTTTACTTTATTTTTTAGATATGGTGCCAAAGAATATCTCTCACTATAAGAGATAGGTGCCACAATAAGTTTACAGTTAATCGTATTAAACCTTTGTAACACAAACTTAATGTATGGACTTTGTGAAAGGTCTGTTGAGTGTTGAGATCTAACCTGGTGAATCCGAATACCTAGGATAGAAGATGCTACATGAAGGTCCTTCATGTTAAGGTTTTTTACCAAAAGTTACTTAACGTCATATAACATGGTTAAGTAATTTTACGTGAGCAATATATTATCCACATGCAATAATAGGAAGATAACTTGCTCCCCTAACCTTTTAGTACAATCATCTTTTTAACTTTATTTTCCATGAAGCTGAAAGAGGCCAAATCTTATCAAATGTAAGGTATCACTTTTGGGAGGTTTGATATAAATCATATCTTGATCTGCTTAACGTGCAAACTATGTCAGTTCTATCTGGATCCTAAAATGCTTCAAATTGTATCATATAGACCATTTCATAAAGGTCTTTATTCAGGAAAGCAATTTTGACAATCATCTGATGTAACTCTATATCATTATGAGCTACAATTACTATAATTACTCAAAATGTAGCCTACGAGGATACAGGAGAAAAGAATGTAAAGTCAACCTTTCTTCTTGAGTGAACCATCAAGCAATTGAGCAAGCCCATAAATCACTGAACTTTATCTCGAAATCCTTTAGGTATAATTTTCATTTACAACTAACGATTTTGCAGTTTCACTATAAATCAACTAGCTCCTAGACCTTACTGTGCTTCATGGCTTGCATCTCATCAGTCATTACATCCCACTACAAATTGCATTGGGTCCAGAAACAACTTATATAAAAGTAACCTGATCTATAACATGTCTAATAGTATAGTCATGTTCACCTGATAGACTATAAAATCAGATGAGATAGCAGGTCGTCTGTAACATCCCACTCCCGACAGGAAGGGTAAAATAGTAAATTGGCTAGGGGTAAGAGTGATTAGGACTGCTTTGACATTGTTATGCATACTGGTACTGGTGATCAGCGAAAATAGTGCACATGAAATAACTATACATGCATACATGACATTCCCGGTATTTGGCCCTAAACGGCATTTTATTGTGATTAACGTGGTTATTGTGTGTGAAAAATTATTCTGAGTGAGCCAGTGAGTGTTTTATATTTTAAGGAATTTTTAGGAAATTTTCTGGAATTTTTCGAGGAAAATGTCCGGACCGGAAAAATTACTTAGTGGCTAACTGAGTAGATTTTCGGTACTAGAAAAGACTGTCTAATGACACTGACAAATTGATACATGATTTTAGGAATTATTATTTTGAGCCATGGAATTTTTTTTGAAAGAAATTAGGTGAGTATGTAAAATGGTGACATGTGGCAAGTGACACTTGTCACTTGCCTAACATGCCACCAAGTGAGCCTTCTTTTTACCTAAAGTCACCATTTAATTAATTGTTGGAAGCTCTTTCTACACTCTTACGACACTTCTCATTTTCAAAAGGGTTTGGTGATTTGTTGTTTTGGATTTTCTCCTCCACCTACGTAGCTCTTTCCCCCTTTGTTTCTTTTGATATTTTACCCATCTTTCCTACCTTCTTCTTCCTTGCTTGCTCTTCTTTTGTACATGAAACAAAGCCAACATAAAATCTAAGCCTTCAAGTTGATGATGTCGTGGGTGTATGGTGGAGAAAGTTAGTGAGTTGGTGATCTTTTGAAGACTTGGAAAGTTGAAGCTTGAAACTTCTTAAGGTGAGAATTTTACTTATGTTCTTTCATTTAGTAGTTAGAAGCATTAATGATGATTTATTGAACATTAATTTCATGAAACTTGTGGTTTGATTATTTGGGTGTGAGTTTATGTTTGTGTGAGGATGAATGATGAATGTAAGTGTAATAGGTGTTGTATGAAAATTAGGATGGATTGAAGTGGATTTTGTCATGTTAGATGAGTCGAAATGAAGTAAGGAAATTGTGTATGTTGTTGCTGCCAAATTGTGATGGATTACTCAAGGAATTGTTTTGATGAATTTATGGCTGAATTAGAGGTCCAAATGGATACATATTGATGTAGGTAAAGTGATGAAATGAAAAGAGTTGAGGTAGGGAGGAAATCTGGAAAATGTGACTTTGCGTAGGTTTCAAATTTTGGCTCATAACTTTTGATATGATTGTCCAATTGAGCTGAGGTTTGTTTTAAATTAAACTTAATAAGTATGGCTAGATTTCATATGAAGGAAGTTTGATCCAATTCTAACTTGAAGGATTTTAATTTTGGCATGCAAAGTGAGTTGTTAGGTGCTGTATGAACAGTATCTGAACCTTGTGACCTGAAACTTTGATGAATTTTTTTAGATTGAATTGGATTGAATTTGCTAATTTAGTCTTCATGAAAGTTGAATATTTTTCTGTTAGCTTTCTAATGCCACTAAGTATGAATTTTTTTGATTTGTACATTGAAATTTATGTTGTGTTAATTTTCAGATGGTCATTTAGTTGAAAAGGTGTTTTGTGTGTAAGTGACTTTATGTGAACAGGTTTTGTGCTATTTATGTTCTTGTATTTATTTGGGACTGTTGGTGGTGAAATTGGTTTTAGTGAACTCCTGGAAAGTTGTAGAAGATTGTTGTAGCTTTCTAATGAGGTATTTTGTGTGAATTTTGGATGTAAGGATTGCTTGATATAAATTTGTAAAGTTTTGTTATGGCTTGGGTTAAATGCTGATTTCTTAAACCCTAATAGGAGAGCCACCTTAGTGAGAGGATTTGACCTAGTTTGAATAGGAATTTGCTTTGAAGTCCTTCTTAAGAATTGAAGAATATTGTCGGAGCTTTTTATTGCTATATGGTATGCAATTTTTTGACAATGGGTTGGAAAGTTATGAATGTTGGAAGATTCTGTTACTGTGAGAATAAGACTTATATAGGTAGAAGCTTTGCTTGAGAATTTGAGTTGTTTAGAAGTTGATTTTGCTTCCAAGTTATTCATGAAACTTGTATAACATGTTTTGATCTTTCTTTTGACATAAATTTTGGAATTTTTGGCATAACGAATGGAAAGATAGGTTTTTTTAGTAGAGTGCAGTTACTGTTCATATGGTCATTTATGGGCAGTAACTTTGAAGTAATTTTTGGCACCCTTAGAGGTGAGATTGGTTTGTCAGCCCTTCATGGAACTTGTAGGGTTTCTTGTTATCTTTCCAATGAGATCTTGTTTGTAATTTTTGGATAAGTTTGTAAAAAGTTATGCATGTTAGAAATTCAGATGGTGGAAGAGAGGGAAATAGTGCAAACTCTCTTATCTTTTGTTTTGTCCTAAAGCTTCTTTTGCTTATATCTTCGTCATCCGACCTTCGATTGACCTGGTTCTCGAGGCGTCGAATTCATAAGACAATGATCTACCTCTCTATGTGGAATTGTGGACTTTGTGGGATTTAATTGAGATTTAGGGATTGAATCCA
>JANJEY010000006.1:47108098-47119186 GCA_024703695.1 Erythroxylum cataractarum
GATTGTCTCGTACTAACCTTAACAAAAAAAAATTCTTAATCAATCTTTTAACGAAAGAGCAATAGCCGGTCAAACCGGTAACCAGTAAGGCCACCGATTCGATGACTGATCCGGGTTTCAGAACACTGGATGTAGTTAATAATTTGCATGCTGCTGTACGGAGTTACTGGCTACTAAACGACAAGAGATGCAGAGACTACATTCGAAAAAGCATAGCAAAGGCTTGACTCCTCATTCGCGTGAAAAAACCCTCCATCAACAGCAGAGACAAGTTTCAACTAAACCAAGTTTCACATATGGCAACATCTGTACGAAGCCAGAATATATATATATATATATATACACATAAAGATCCAAGAAGAAGAAATGAGGCCAAGAAGGTGTCCTCTTAAAGGAGAGTACGGCCTTAAGTGCTAGATGACGTGTGAGACTACGTGAGTTAATGGGGAAAATGAACACTTGAGAAAATTGTAAAATGTTTGAATTCCAGTCTCTAATCCATTACTAATCATACTTCATTACATTACTCATGCTAAACATGACTGTTCTGGTTTAAAGACGCAGGTGAGGTGATATTTGAGAAAGAGAAAGTTATTTCAGCCTAATAAGTAAAAGGAAAGGGAAAGATTCATTTCCCAAGTCAAAAGATTCAAATGTTTACATGGACGCTTCCTAGAAAGCGTATGCTGTAGTTACATTACTCCGTGAGAGCCAGCCGAATCAAGAAGTGCTGCCTTGATCTGCTCTGGTAAAACATCATGTCCTTCCCTGCATTGCTGATAAAGAATAAAAGAAAGCAATTCAATGGATAACAGTATTATCAAAATGAAAAACCTGTGAAACTCTCACAAGGAGGGCCTCACTCGAGAATTACAGCCTGACTATAAGAAGTGATGATTAAAAATTCCCATTCTTTTGCTAAATTTACAACATGCCGTTAGTAGAGCCAGTCAGCTTTTTATAATAAATATAAATATATATAGAAAGTCAAAATCATTGGGGAACACTACCCTGTCCCTTATCCTGTCTCATTAGATCTCAGCCATCTATTTCTGTGGGGCTCAGCCATCCATTTATGTGGGGGTCTCATATAAATGAATGACTGAGATTTAATGAGACAGGATAAGGGACAAGGTAGGGGACAGAGGATCTCGGCACAAATAATTGACCCCATTCGAAGTCACCTAGAATACTAAATACCTTAAAACTATTATCATCAGTCCATGATGAACACGAATAGTAGTATACCGCAAGATGATTGTAATAATTGTCATCAAAATCAAGATTGTTACTTACGAGCCTTGTAGCACAACGGTACTTATACATTGGTAGAACTTGATCTAAGACCCTCACAAACAAAAAACTAAGAAGAAATAAATAATCTGTTTCCGTTTTGAGTAAAATAATCATCCAAGCCAAAACATCTCTTGTTGCAAAGACACCAACAGATGAAGATGGAGACTGAAAAATCTAAATAAATTTCCTCGGTTTGTGATATTGTCAAGCAAGCAACGAGCAGGGAAACAGTCACATGCTGATATAAGATGCAAATAGTGATACCATAGCAAACAGAAGAAGTGGGGGAAAAAAAAAAGGTACCTCAGCATGGAACACATCCAAGGCAAAACCATTGAAACAGCTGATGACAGCTTGCTGAATGTCCAACCCAAGGTTGTCCAGAGCCCTGATGGTAGAGAGCAACAGACCTGGTCTACGGGAAATGAACATGTGAATATTAACAACCCTTCCTTCCCTCACCCTAACTTCCACCTGCAAAACTCCCAACATTTTCATTTAATTATCAAGCAGGCTAGTACGTGCAGACATGAGAGTCTATATTTTTTTATGTCAATCAACTCGTTCTACACAACTGCTTATATCGAGAGGGAAAATGGCAGGGACTAAATCTGCACCTATCTATATTTTACGTTCAACACGATTCTTTCACTCTGAGAAGTTGCTGTGAAGTAAATAGCAACGTATAGAATTAAGTTCAGTGGATGCCAAAGGAAACCCAATGAGATCACAGCTATATGACACAATATGGTCGAGGCTGACAATAAAGGTTGTGCATTCCATGCAAAATCCAGTCACATTTTGTAAAACTAATGGGCACCAAAACAATTTATTGCATGGTGCTCATAAATAAGGAAAAGAGAAACCAATTATCAAAGATGGCAAGGACATAATGGAAAAAGTGAATGGTTAGTTGTGATATTTCACCCCAGGTTCATGCATGACTGAGATGTATAGTATGGCATAGTGTTTCCAAAAATATTTTCAAAAGAAAATGATTATTCTGTAAATTAAATACAGGTACCCTGAAGTAAAAGCGAAGCAAATGTTGGTCATGCTACAACCTAACACCTCTGCTGCAATTTATAGTAATAATCAGGATACAAACTTGTGGTGAAGCAAAGTTGACGGTGTGATTCTCAGATTTTACACGTCCAAGTAATTGTTGTGTGAACTTCAAAAAGATCCAGGCTCCAGCAAGCCAACAGGAAATGAGAAAACCAATATATATGTTGAAAATAAACCTCTGATAGCCTAAAGATGATCGATTTACCCTTGCAGGTTGGTTGATGGGGCTTGGCAACATGCTTGGGCATAGATCTTCCTTCACGCGGCGGGGAAGGGTGGCAGGTGGGTGGAAGCTTGTAGATGGAGTTGACAAAGAGCCAGGAGGAGCCGACTCTAATTCATTGTGAAGATCATTGATCCTCTGCAGAAGCTCCTTCAAGTAATCGATGGCATCACCTAGTATTGAAGCTCTATCCATCTGAAAATTATTATTGTTGAATGAAGGATCGATAAACCCTTGAAGGACCTAAAATTAAGCCCTTACAAGGCTACAAACAGTCGATTATTCATTGTGTTATATGTTGTTAGACCCCACATTAGAGGATACCCGAATCAAAATTCCAGACATACGTGCTATGTGCATTATTCAAAGAGCAAAATAATCAAAGCAAAATAAGAGGAAATGAAAAAAGTAGAGCCCCTCAAGAGAATCAAAGTTAAAAGGCAGACATAGAGAGACAAAATCAGGGCAAGTTTTCAAGTAAAACAACAAGAATGGCTCACTATCTACACTACCTTGCTAATTTTTGGTACAACAGATCTGAGCATGTAGAGCCTGTCATTAAGCTTCTTCCTTCTCCTTCTCTCAGCCATCAAATTCTTTGCTGGCAACCCCTTCCTTTTACCCCTCTGCTCCTTGCTACCACCACATCCTCCAGTCACAGTACTATTAGCATTTGAGTTACTTCCTCCATTATTCTTCATACTCTCCTCCACTTTACCGCCACCAGTATGCTCGTCAGAATCATAGTTAAGACCTGATACATCAAAACTAGCTTCCTCAATTTCACCTTTCTCACTTTTCCTTCTTTTCCTCTCCGTTTCTCCCCAGTTCCCTTCAATCACTCCACTGTATCTCATCCCTGACATCTCCAAATTACCCAATTTATCATCGCTTTGCCTTAACATTGCTAGTTTTTGAAACAGAGTTGGCTGTGAACTCAATGGAGATAAAACTTCTACTGGCCTCAAAACCTTAGCTCTGTTTGCAAAAAGGGCACTCCCGTAAGGACCATCAAAACCCTCAAATCCCAGATTTCTAAACCCACCACCACCACAAACCATAGCAGCATTATCTAGCAGTGGTAGCAACTGGGTGGGATGAAGCTCAGGCCCGTTATAATCCATCATGCTAGAAACTTGACTAGTCTGAAACTGGCCAAGAAAAGCGTTTTCGCACCCCAAATCGAGGCCATTGTCAAACGGGTTCGCGACGTTAAGCAAAGGAGAGAAACAGCGTTTTGTGGGCAAGAAAGGTTGGTACTGTGAGGGGTCAAGAGCAAAGGGCCGTGAAGGGGAGCAAGAAGAGGACGAGTCAATATGCTGCAAGACAAGATTTTCCGATGCTGGATTAGTAGTACAAAAACTAGAAAGGTCTCTGATTTCTTGGTGATGGTGAATGGTGTTGAATTCCTGACGAGGAGGTGGGTTCATAGCTGTTGAACCCGTGTACCAGTCAGTTTCAAGCATGGATTTGAAGGATGAGAAGGTACCGTTAATGCCTAAATCATTTTGTTTGAGCTCCATCTTGTCACTAACTTGTCCTTCTTCACGAAATTTGTCACCAGTTCTGGTCCAAGAAGAAACAGTGTTTTCTTCTTCTGCTGCTGCTTCCACCGTGTCTTGTTCTTGCATCCAAACAACGTTATCTCCCAGAACCATAGCTGTTTTCAGAAATAAAGAGGGGCCGTTACGGAGGCAGCCTGGATAGGAGTGGCGTCATGTGCCTTTAGACTACAGAACAGAGCTGAAATATCATGATTAGCAGTTGCTTGTTGTAGCTGTAGTAGCTGTAACTGTAACTCTTGGAGCAGCAACAAAAGGTTTTGAACGTTACGTAAGTCGATTGTACGAGCAGCAAGCAATCTTATTCCTTTCGGCCAGGTTGGAAGTTGGCAGCTTATTGTGTAGTACGTGGCGGCGGGTTAGCCTATTAAGGTAGTTTATTTATTTATTTATTTCTAAGATATGAACTTCATATTTCAGATACATAAATATTCGATTAGTATATTTCTATGAATATCCAATCTTTCATTCAATTAAATCACATAAAAGTTATGGCTCAATTTTATTTTTGAGAAAAGGATTCTGACATATACGTGCATTGAATTGGTAATTATTATCTGGGGACAACATATTGGTTTTGAATTCAAAGTCCTGAGGGAACTTTGCCACCAAAATATGTAGACTGCACTTTGTTATCTATTTATCTATTATCTCAATGGGACAATAGAAAAAAGTTTTTTTTTTAATTACTTACGAGCTATTTTAAAAAGATTTTAATTATAAATAGGTATTTTTAAATCATTCATATCTAAATTAATCCTTACTTGAATCTAATAGATCCCTCACAAAAGATAAAATTTTAGTCCAAAATTTTAAACAATTACATAAATAAGAGCTTCGAGTTGAAAGTATTTTAAACATAATAAAGCCCTCATTTTCCACCAATCCAACTCTACATGATTACGGGGAATGGGGAACCATTTCTTACTCTTACTTCCATTTAAGTTTTAAAGAAAAGTATTCGATGCATGAGGATGTGGTCACAATTGGCTTGCACAAAGTGATCACACAAAGACTGGTTCAGTTCAATGCATTAAGGAAGTAGAGAGCAGGCGGCTTCAAACTTAGGAACTACTATGTTGGAATTTTGAAAGAGAAAGGAAAAAACCATTTTCCATTCGCCATGCACACACAACTAGAAAAACAACACAGGAGCTTGGAATAAATCATGGCCCAAGCTTCTCGTGACTTCAACACCCTTTTAATTCCTTTTCATCGCCATCTACTTCTCCCTACTTTTCAATTCCCTCTTGTTCAAAACTCCTCTTCTTCCTATATTTGTTTACACTTGTCCCAATCCCTTCTTTTATGATATCACGAGCAACAATGTATATATGAGATAAACTAACACAGTTTGATATTAGTAATATAATTTCTTCCACACTCTACATCTTAAAAGAGATACAAGACACGCCCGCAGGGTGTAGCTCAGTTGGTTCCGGAGGAGTAGAATTGCTCCAAGGTACACGGTTCGAATCCTACAGTTTGCAGGGTGGGAGCAACATTCTTGAGTCCCTTGTGGGCTTTGAAGGTGGGCTCCTTATAGGCCAGTGAGTTGGTCACCTCCCTCTTAACGGGTCGCTGAGTACCTAATTTACATCCTCCCAGTTGCTTCGTCGGGCCGGAATGTAAGGGGCCCTTTAGATTGGTGATCAACCTTTTGCTCCAAGAGATACAAGACACAATATCTCTGCATTTCCCTATTGATAATTGTCTTGACTCATTAGTTCTAATGTTATGTCGTTAGAATCATCGTAACTGTATAGTATAAAATGCAAATTATCACTAACTTATCTTGACACTTATTAAATATTTGGATGTAACTGTCACGTCTCTTAAGTCGATTGAAGTCACTTAAATTTTGTTATTGAGTTAAGGTTTACAACCTATGAATTATTGTTTTCTCTTTATTTAGAAATCTTCTTAAATTCAACTCTATGAATAACAACAATCCAATGAAGGTTCTCTTGATATGCAAGATTTTGAGAACTCCAATAGTACACAATTTTACCTCTAACTAGTAAAAAAGTTATTTTCAAAGACCTATATAAAAAGTAAAAAATAAAAACTAAAAATATACATATACATATACATATACATATACATATTAAAACAATAAAATAGTAATTATTAAAAACAAAATAGACATAAAAGATAATAATAAATAAATAAATATGTATAAATAAAAATATAAAAATAAGTAATACAATAAATATAGAATAAGGTAAACAATAAAAATATAATTAGTAAATAAATACCTAATCTGGAAAGAAGACAAGTAAATAAACAAATCAAACAAGTCATTACAAGAAAATATTTAGGCTAAGAAAAAAAAATATTTAGGTCAAATAACTAAGAAAGAAGCACTATATGTTAAATATCTAAGCTAGATATAAGAAATAAGACTCAAATAAATTTTTTAAAAAGATCTTTGAGAAAGAGAAGGACCTTTTTATGTAAAATTCTTTACCTATTACCAAGTACGTCAAAGTTTTATATTGGCGATCATATCTTTGATAAGTTTCATCAAAGTCATATCATTCCTGATCATGTCCTCCTAGTTCTTCTTAAGTCATCTTGTTTTTTCTTATAATCTTTAAATACAGTCTTTTCACATTTTCTCACCGAAGCATTAGAGTATTAATATTAGATACTTTTAATTTGTCTCATACAATTACATTCGTATCCTTATCTCTTTTATTAAGTTTGCTCGTCCAACGAACGCTCTGTTCTATAGAGTATGGCTAGCATTCATAAGTTTATTAGATGCACAAGGCTCCTAGTAATAGGAATCCTCATAATCACAATCAGGAAGTTAATTAGGGATAGTGTTAAGCAAGTTCCTATGGGAAGTTTCTCCATTGATTCCCTTTAATCCATATACCAAAATTTGCATTATGTGTGATTTGATCTAAACCCTCTTACATATTCTATGAGCCATTCAAAAATCTAATGTTGGATCAATTGTCATGGTGAACTGAGGCAAGTTTTCCATAAATTTGGTGAAGAAATATGACGCGCATAGTTTTTCCTAGAGCTCCTAAAAGTTATTTCCTTTTAAATAATACACATGGATCCATTACACCCATAATGATTCTTTGTATCTAAGGATTATTCAAATTCCTTTTCCTATTGAAACTTTATTATATAGCTTAATAGGTAACACTCCCAGTCCACCTTTCTCTTTAATTTTACAAACTTATTTCCAACATACTTTGGATTTAAACCTTTTGTTATTGAACCCAGACCACAAAAACTGTCTCATTATCTTCTCAAGTGTTTTAACCAGACCTTTAGCAAAGAAAAAATGGGAGCTTTAATAAATATGCTCTAAGTTAATTATTGAATCAATCAGTAAAAGTCTACCTACTAGGGATAGATGTTGGTTACTCCAATAGTTGATTATGGATCTTTTCTATCAAAGGTAGGCATTCCTAGTAAAAAAATCTTCTTAAGGTGATAGTCAAGCCTAAGTAGACAAAAAGTGGATGTTTAATCTACATTCTAATTATTGTAGCTAACCAAGGAGTAAAAAGTTGAGCACTCTTTAACAAAATGAGTAAGCTTTTATTATTTTTGATAAATAATCCAAAAATATCTTCAAAAGTTTACAGGGTTTGCATTATTAGAAAACGATTTTCATGTGCTTTTTTAAGTAACAAGACATCAATAAAAAAAGATGATGGGAAATTTTTAAGTTTTTGCATCTATGAAGGAATTGATGAGTAGGATTTGGGGATATACTAGGGTTCAAGAGCCTAAAAAGGACCTCCATACATAGTACAAAAATATAAGTGGATATAAGATATCCTTGTCTTATGCCTTTCTCACCTTGAAGCCATTTAGAAGGTTCCTTATTCACTTGGACTAAATATGATGTAGTAAAGAACATGCTCAACTAGTTCCTATACTTTATAGGGCAATTGAACACACTACATACTTGCTCAATAAAACTCCAACACAATGAATAAAAAGTCTTATGAAGATCAATTTCAATTGCATAATTAGTTGGTAAACTCCTTTTTGAGTGGCCTTTGAGTAATTCTCGCTATATTAAAATATTTCTCTAATATGGTGCCCTTCCAAGAAAGCAACTTAAGATGGAGTAATCACTAACTCTAATACTTTCTTTAGTCTTTTAGCAAGTAACTTAACAATGATTTATAAAGAAAATCATAGCAAGAAATAAGTCTAAAATCACTAAAAGAGTTAGTATTATGTGTTTTCAAAACCAAAAAAATGAAGGTCTTATTGATAGCTTTAAAAAGCTTACTAGACTAAATATTTCCAAAGTTTCCCTTTTAACCATTTCTTTAATTTCAGACCATGCCTTTTGATAAAAGTTCCTATTTTATCAATCCGGCCCAAGGGATTTTTTTTAGCTTGTAATTCATAGACTACTTGTTTAATTTCCATTTCTTAAAAAGGTATGGTTCACTTCACTCGAGAACTAGTTTGAAATGAATGATCTCAACACTAGCATATTTGAGTTAGTCACAACCTATTCACCTAAGATATTTTTGAAGTATGAGTAATATCCTTTAGATGATCCTGAGAAGTAATTTGATTGCTATATTAATCTAAGATGTAGTTGGTTATATTGTTGTTTCTTTTTGAAAAGATTGAGCTGAAGAGGAATTTTAAACTTCCATCCCCTTCACACATCTAGGATATCTTAACCCATTGTCTTAGGAGCGAAAAATTGACATCTAATGATCTTGCGTAATTTTGTAATGTATGTTTTCTTGTCCTAACCACCACTCATCCCTTGGATGATCATATATCATATTCTAAATAATCCCTAAGATGCCCTTTACCTACTTTACTTGGAATAGTGTACCAGAACTAATATTCTTTTTCAATTCCTTTAATTCTTCCTTAACATATTCAAGTTTCTTAATATATGTAAAAGCTTCAAAACCCTATACCTGCTTGTCTCTTCCTCTTATAAATTTCTATAAGAAACCTTTATAATTCACTAAATAATCATTGAATATGAAAATGAATTTCCTTATTACCCTTTTAAAGATTCTCTCTATCATTATATGAGCATGATTTGAAACATTAGGAATTTTGATACAACTATACTTTTCAGACAGTTCTTTATCCACTCCTCATCAGCTAGAACTCTATCTATCGTCTTCCTAATATGCTTATTACTTGTTTATTTGTTACTCCATGTATAAAAATTCCCCTCTGTACTTAGGTTTGTAACTCCCAATTTTTTAACACATTCCCTAAAATCTCTAAAGAAATTCCTAATGCTCATATTTCCTTAAGTTTAGATCAATATAATGTGCTATTAAAATCTCTTATAAGCATCCAAGGGTCTTAGAAATTGGGCCTTATTTGAAGTAAATGGTTCCATATCTCCCCCTCTAAAACATGAAATTTTAACCATAAAAAACTTTATATCTAGGATTTTTCCTCTTTTCAAAACCTAATTCTAAAGTGTTTGTATTGGGAGCTAGAATTAAGTGCTTATAGTTTGACAGTCCTTTTATAAAAAATGTTAATCACTCTACCATAATGATGATAATGTGGTTTAAGACAAAATATCATCATGATCTGTTCAACTTGAGCTTCAAAAATATTTCCTAAACTAATTTTGTTTCAAAAAATCCCTTTACTACTATATTATTGTTAAACAAGAAATCAATTAAAGCTTGTTTTTTTATAGGGGACATTAACGCCTCTGATATTCCACACTACTATATTAATTAAGAATTGTTTTTTATGTAAGAATTACCCATCTTTCAACAACCTTTTACTTTTCTTTTGTGCATTCCTAAAATTTGACTTCCTCCATAACACCTTTATTTGGAGTGCCTAATATCATACTTCCTTTCATATTTTTATAATAGGAATAACATTTGGTAATTCTTTCCCATTTGTTACCCTAACACATAACCTACTGTACCTAATCCTTCTTATACGAGTTGTCATCTCATCCATAAAAATAGGAGCACCCATATAACTGACCAATGCATTAAGTCCCCTTATCGACCAATACTATAGTGGCACCCCATACAGATTTATCTACTTTAGAATATGGTCATGGGTGATGCTTTTCATCTTCAGGCCTTGTTTCCATGGTTAAAGAAATAAAGGTTGGTTCCAAATGTGCCAAGGCCCAACCTGCATTACTTATTTAGCATTTTCCTTACTTACAAACTTAAAAAAGTAGCAAGTTGTCTTTTAAAAGCAAAACTTCTAACAATCCCCTATTTCTCTAAGCTTTCATTACTCATTTCTTCACTATAGGAAAATTATAAAAGAAACCCACTAACATCGATATCTAGATCTTTGTATCATCTTTGAGAATCAAGATATTAGGTGCCACCAAAGTTCTACCATCTTTCACTATTAATAGGGAGCATTGCAAAGCTTTACTACTCTCTTCACCTAGAACTTGCTTCCAGCTTTATGTCAGGTTAATTAAGAAAGGTCCCTTGTTTACCTGAGGAAGTAACTACTAGGTTAGGGTATGGTTTTGCTGGGTTAAGGGATGGTTTAACTAGCAAATGTTGAAAAGATATTGTGCCTTGGTTAATTAATAAGTTGTTTATCTCCATTACCAAGGATGATGTCTAAAGGTGGTGTATATGTAACACCTCACACCTGCAAGACCCGAACCCGACATCTACAGTGATATCTGAGTCCGTGCCCCACGAGGGTGGCATGCTAACCACTCAATCAGTAATCAGTACATTATTCTTTTTAAAAACATATGTGCGGAATTCCATGCCCAAATTAGGTACTCATTCAATCACATCCAATTTCAATACACACATTTTCAAAAGCCACTGAGGTCAATTTCACAAATACAAATAAACACTTTATTACAAAAATAAAGACATGTAATGCAGACACGAACTGATCCCGACTTCTGACCTTCACTTGAATCCTGCAAACATACTCCCGTTTTACTAACGGGGT
>JANJEY010000006.1:47156637-47171980 GCA_024703695.1 Erythroxylum cataractarum
AGTGTGACTGGACCACTTCAGCATTTATATACATATATATATCTTATTAATTAATTAAAGAATTAATATATATATATGTGTGTGTGTGTGTGTGTGTGTGTGTGTGTGTGTTAACGTGGAAAGATGAGAAGGAGCATTAGAAGCTTCTTTTATGCCTTGTCATTAATTGCATTTAATGACTAGAAGACAAAAGGAAAGATATAAAATGAAAGAAGGAAGGGTGATCATCGTTGGTTTTGAAGAATGAAGAATGTAGAAAGGGTTTTGAGAAAATCCTAAGCTTCTCTCTCTTCATCAACGATCTTCATCTCATCTTTCAAGCTTCTCCTTCTCTTCATCGTTTCTCCATAGCTCTCCAAGAATAAAGGTAAGATCTAGCAGTCTTTACTTTATTCTAGCTATTCCCGGGTCAAAGGGTTTGTCCTGGTTAGGTTCTTCGATTTCTGCGTGGATACTGTTAGAGACGGTCTCTTTTGGTCATTATGGTTTGACATTGTTATATAGACACATGAATCCTAGCTTCCGGGAAGGTCCCGTAATAAAAAAATTTTGTTTTTCGCACCGTGTGCATGTGATGCACACACCGGGAGATGATCCCTTGGTATTTGCTAAAGATCATGATAGATCTATCTTCTTAATCATGCAAACTTTGAAAATATCTCTTGACTTTTTGGTTTAGATATCAACTATCTTAAGAGTTTCCTAGTATTATCAAAGAGAGCTCAAGAACTGCCCCTGGTTAGCTATTGTAAAGGGTATGCACTTCCAATTTTATTTAAAAGGTTACATCTTAAGAATGCATCCCTTTGGTAGAAAGAATTTAGAAGAGAGTTAGTGCTTGGAACAACCACTACCATTATCCTATTGGCAAAATTATGTTGATCAATTTTTTTATTAGCTCAATGTAGGTGTACTAGAACTCTCATTTATGTTTTGCCAAAAGGTTGGTGAAGACTTTGGGGAAATTGATGAGGAAATTTATTTTTTCTGGGATAAATAAACCAAAGATATAATGCTAACGTGGCCTGATAATAGGCTTGTGATTGTATAAGATTAGGTGGTCTTGGTATCCTATCTATAGGGATGTGTAATAAAGTTTTGATAGGAAAAAGAGTATGGAGAATTCTAACAAAGGAAGAGTCATTGTAGATTAGTTGGATTCTTGGCTTTTACTTAAAGGCAAAATTTTTTGAAAGCTCCAAAACACCAGGGAAGTCCTATTATTTCTCACCACTTGTGAAGAAAAGGAAACATATAGAAATGTAGGTTAAATACAAGATAGGGAATAGGAAAATTGTTGTTACTCTCCACTATAATTGGTCCAGAGTTGGAATTCTCAATAACTTGCAGATTTCAACGAAGGTTTTGGCTCTGATTCCTAATAATGCCAAAGTCTGTGCATGGTTAGAGGATAACTAATAGGTTAACTTTCCTGAAGAGCTAGCGCACATTATTCCCAACTACCATCCCAACGTTAACCAAGTTGATTTTTGTTATTGGAAGCCTTATACATCCAAATCTTTCACTAACGAATCGTAGAGAAAAATTCTCAAGGAAGAGGAGATTAAAATGGATTAGTATAGTCTGGTTTAGAAACATAACCTTCCCCTGAGAGTCTCCTTCTTCTTTTGGTTAATATTTAATGATTGTCTCCCTACACTGGACAATATCTCATATATGCATATGGTAAATAGGTGTTATCTTTGCATAACAGAACAAGAAAGCATCACAATCTATTTTAAGAATGCACCTACTCCAAAGAGGTTTTAGCTTCTATTCTTGAACAGTAATATCAATACTGATGGGAGAAATTGGACATCCTTCTCAAATTAGTTTATGATTGACAATCACAACATTTGGCATATGCATGTTTATGTTTTGGAACGAAAAATGCAACGGATTGTTTTAAGGAGATGAGAATCCAACCCTGATAATTGACAGAGATGTCATTAACTTGACCAGAGAGTTGATGACGATCAATGGTGAAGCCAGGAGGTGCAGTGATTCTATCGCACAAGCTTGGAGTCTTTAAATTTAACCATACCCCACGCCCAGATCCTTTGTAATGAGTCGATGCCCTGTAGCAGTTTCAACATTTTTGTATGCCAATTCTCCTTGTTTTGGAATATTAATATTAATTTTTTAAAATGTCTAACTTGATTAGGTTACTTTTCTCTTCAAACTTTTCAACATTTTTGTATGCCAACTCTCCTTGTTTTGGAATATTAATATTAATTTTTTAAAATGTCTAACTTGATTAGGTTACTTTTCTATTCAAACTTTTCAACATTTTTTTATGCCAACTCTCCTTGTTTTGGAATATTAATATTAATTTTTTAAAATGTCTAACTGGATTAGGTTACTTTTCTCTTCAAGCTTTTTTGCATTACCAATTAGATTTCTAAATATGTAGTTATAAATTATAATTCTAAACTATATTTAAAATTAAATGAATTAAACTATTTCAATTAATCATCTAGTTAAATGATTTGTATCCACGTATTAAGATTAATATCTTGTAAACTATCCAAATATTACGATTATAAAAATGAATTGATTAACAATTTTGTGCATAACTTTTCAATATAGTAGGCATACCATAAGAAATTAATATCTATTTTATATGAATTTAATCATATTAGTTCTTTAACATTAGTAATTGATTCTTTTAAATATACTTGAGAACTATTTTTAAAGTATTATTTCATCTTAACCAAAGATTTTCAGAATTAATAATACTCCAAGGAAAATCATATAATGATTATTACACTATCTTTGTATAGTTGATATCATATTTACTAACTGCTAATCGAGTTACCCTTGACTAGGATATATCCTAAATAGTATCAAAATAAAATAATTTTATGATATAATTATGAGATAAAAAATCAAATAATTACTTATATAATTATTACAATGAACATTGGGTACATAAGTAATATTTTATATGAAATTCTTACGTCGGATTTGTTTAGAGGTCATTTGTTTTCCATTTTTATTTTCTGTTTTTGTTTTTAAATTCAATAAAAAAACACATTTGTTTGAATTTTTTGTTTTGATTTCTTCCTATTTTTAAAAATTATTAAAATTATAAAATTATTTTTTATTTTCTATTTCCATTTTTCATAATTTGATCTACTATTAACCAAATATACAATATCTAACTATTTAATATATTAATTATTAATAACAAAATCATGAATTATTTAATGTTACATTATGTATTTAATTATTTATTTTAATGAACTAAAATAATTTTATTAATAATTTATTAATAAATATTATATAAGAGACTAAATAGTAACGTGTTTTGGTCCCAACATTCGGAAGTTGAATCCTTCCATTACAGAGTATAGTTTTTTGTTCTAATCTTTTCATTAATAAAGATAATACTTAAATGTAATATAAATATTATAATTATAATCTTAGTTAAATTTTATTTTAAATAAATATATATATTATTTTATTAATTAAGAAATTTAAAAAATTAATGTATTAAAATTATCTTTAACTAATTATATTATAAACATACAATCAACCAATTAGTCATACAACGAAAGCCAAACAGTTCCGCCCTTCTTGGAGGACTTAATTTATGAAGCCAACGGTAATACGGTATATATATAAAAGTCTAAATTCACACACCCATCACGCCCGTCAAACTTCTCAAACATAAATTTATACAGGTTGATAAAATGCAAATGGATCATGAAAACGACATCTTATGGACTTGACTGGTCAGCGCCTTCCGTGGCTCTTTCGAGGCTGCTGGGTGGTGGAGACGCGGGAGGGCACGGGGCAGGCAGAACGGGGGTAGGTTGGTCAAGCCGCTGAATTCCATCAAAAGTACAAATGATTAACATTTCGGAAACCACGTGATAAGTTGATGACCGTTGAAGGTTGTTCTTTTTTTTTTAATTCTAATATTATGCCTTCGATTATACCATTGTTTTCCTTCGGTTCTCATCTCATTGTCTTTCTGTCTCTCCTTCTAACTGCCTCATGCATACGCCACTATTGTTCCACTTATTTACGCATCTACCAATTTCCCCTCGTCCTGGTGTAACTATAAATCAAGGCTTTAGATTTACGATTGTACCATCTGACATTAGCTCAAAGATACCGTATCGTCCAAAAAAGACACCAAATATGATTGTTTGATATTGGCAACTTCTCCTGGTCCCTATGTTCTGAATTTCAGATCGGTCATCAAATTGATGACCTTATTAGTCACCGATTCGACCGGTTCAACCATCGATCGAATCAGTGTGACGTAATAATTATGCAATAATTATATTTAATTATATATAATATTAAAAAAATTAAAAAAAATTTAAAAAAAATATTAAAAAAATTGTCGAACCGGACCAGTCCGACCGCTAAAAAACCGGTCAATTGATCGATTTTGACTGGTTCAAACTGGGTCAATTAAATACCAATTTTGAGGGATAAATCAGACCGAACCACCAACTAGTCATCGATTGGACCGATCAGACCAACTAGTCCAGTCCAAGTTTAAAAACAGTGCCTGATCTTGGTCAGTACTCCCGTAAAATTTCAAAACTTGAGGGAAAAAATACCCCCTCCCTCTCTTCGGCAGCCTTCTATTATTCTCTCTCACTCATGTCTGTCTCCAATAGGAGTGCCACTGTGCCCATCCTAGCCTTAGCCCAACGAATTGTCAGTCAACGCCCGTCAATGGAAGATGATGATTATAGGTAATGCTTCTAAAGCCATTTCTGACTTGTAACAATATCTCAGTTACCATTTTCATATGAAAGATTGAAGATCATTAAGTTACTTTCTTAGTTCTAGTTCTAATGGCAATTATCTATCGCAATACAAATATGCGTATGATTTTCTTTCTAGATCTAGTATTACTAATTCCAATATTGTTTGCATAGACTTATATTAGTAGAGCTTTTAACAACACAGTTTTTTTAAAAAGAGTTTTTTTTAATAAATTAGTTGACTGTTTAGCTGTTATTAAGAAAAGAGCTTTTTAAAAAAAGCTTCATACAATAGATTGTTTGACAATATAAAAATAAAAAGCACTTTAAATTTTAAATATATTTTATTTTGTGATAAAATTATTTATACATATACATATTATTTAAAATATGTTAAAAATATGCAAAGTACAATATATTAATTATTATATAATTTTAAACTATATAAAATATAAATAAAAATATATCTAAACAAATCTTTTATATGAAATATAATATAAGTAAAACTAATATCAAAAATAAATATTAAAACATATAAAATGTCAAATAATATTATATAAATCTCAAAATAAATATGAAAATGTGTTTGTGAGTATTGTAGAAATTATGTGTAAAACATAAAGATAAAAGCAACTAAAAATAAGCTCATTAATTGATATGAAAAATATACCTAAAAAAGTGCTTTTTTGAAAAGATCTAAAATTGAGCTTCTCAAAAGGCTGTATTTCAGCTTCCAAAAAAGCCATTTCTATGACAAAAGTGCTTTTGGATTTTATAATCAAACACTCAGTTTTCTTAAAAACAGTTTTTACGGTAGAAAAAAGTGCTTATTCACTCTCCAAAAGCTGAACCAAATAATAGTTATTTATCTTAAACATTTTCTTACTTCGCCTAAACATTTTCTTATAATATCTTGCTTGTTTTATTTATTTACCTGTCTTCTTTCTTGTTTATATATTTATTTACATAGAGAGGTCATTCTCTTTCTTATAGCTCTTTTAAATAATTTATTTCGAGTATTACAACTTATATTTAGCCTAAATATTTAATGATTAATATTTCTCTCCAAAACATTTCCTTACTGAGTCTAAAAAATTTCTTGCAATATCCTTTTTATTTTGTTTATTTATTTGATTTCTTTCTTGTTTGTATATTTATTTACTTATATTATTATTTACCTTGTTTTATATTTATTTTATTCTTTATTTTATTACTTATTTTATATTTGTATTTGAAGATATTTATTTATTTATATTTATTATTATCTTTTATGTCTATTTTTTATTATTATTACTTTATTATTTTAATGGGTATCTTTTATTTATTTTATTTTATTTTTGTACATTGGCTTCATTTTGGGAAGAGCTAGATGATGTTATCAGCACACAAGAAAGTTATTTTAGGAGGAGACTTTAATGATTATGTAAAGACAACCTCAAACGAATATTCATAGACTCATAGAGGTTTCGAGTATGGTAATAGGAATGATAATGAGACTACTTTGTTGAATTTTGCAATAGCAATTGAGTTGGTGATACTTAACTCAATTTTTAAGAAAAATGAGAAAGTACTTGGTGACTTTTAAGAGCAAAATTACAAAAACTCAAATTGACTATTTCCTTAGAAAGCAAAGTGATTGACCTAGTTGTAAGGTGGTAGCTAATGCTTGTTTTTCAACTCATCATAAATTGTTAGCTATGGATCTTAAATTAGGGGTTAGAGGAAGAAGAGAAGTCTTAAAAGATATACTAAAGTCAGATGGTAGAACCTGAAAGGAGATAAAGTGGAATAATTTAGGGATGGAGTAATATATGGAGAAGAATAAAAATTAGAAGGAGGTGCTAACCAAATGTGGGAGAGAAAAACAACTATTTTAGGAATGCAGGTAAAAAGATCTTGGGTGTTTCTAAAGGGTCTAAGGGTGGTAAGATGGGTTGGTGGTGGAATGAAGATGTACAAGAAAAAGGTTAAGATCAATAAGGTTTCCTATAAAACTTTATTGGATAAAATCTCTAAGGCAGAGAAGGTAGTTAATAGAGAAAGTTATAAATTGGCAAAGAAAGAGGCGAAGATGATAGTCTCATAAGCTAAAAGTAGACTTTACAAGAAATTATACCATCAATTGGAAAATAAAGATATAGAAAAAGATATATTTAAGTTGGTGAGAATTAAAAAATGAAAAATAAGAGACTTAGATTAAGATTGATGTATAAAAAACAAAGTAGGACAGGTTCTCATGGCTAAAAATGACATCAAGAGAAGATAACAAAGATACTTCTATAACCTTTTTAATGAAAACATATAGGACAACATCTTTTTAAGTGATCTTAGCATGTCCGAGAGATAGCGTAATTATACTTGCTGCCAACATATCAAAAGGGAAGAAATTAAGAGAGCATTGAGGTAGATGAAGAGTAGAAGGACAATATGATCCAATGAGATACCCATAGAGAAATGGAAAACCCTAGGAGAACAAAGTCTTACTTGCTAGCGACATTTTTCAATGCGATCCTTAAGTCTACCAAAATGTAGGATGAGTAAAGACTTAGTATGTTGATTCTTGTATAAAAGAATAGAGGGGAAATCCAAAGATGTAACAACTATAGATGAATCAAACTACTTAGTCATACTATGAAATTATGACACAAGGTAATTGAGAAGAAACTAAGAAAGGATACATTTAACTCGGAGAACCAATTTGGTTTTATGTTAGAAAGGTCCACGACAGAAGTTTTATATCTCCTTAAAAGATTAATGGAATATTATAGGAAAAGACAACGTAACTTAAACATGATTTTTGTTGACTTAGAGAAGGTTTATAACATGACACTTAGTGAAATCATGTAGAATTATTTAGAAGCAAAGGGAGTCCTTATGATCTATATACAAATTATTAAGGATATGTATAAAGGCATAAAAATTGGAGAAAAGACAATAGGAGGAGATATAGAGCATTTTTCTATTAATATTGAGTTACACTGAGGCTTGTCATTAAGCCTCTTTTTATTTGCAATAATAATGGATGAGCTCGCTAAGAATATACAAAGGGATGTGCATTGATGTATATTGTTTATTATTTATATTGTTATAGTACATTAGATAAAAAAAGATATCAATGTCAAGCAAAAATTTTGGAGAGAAACGTTTAAGTCGAAGGGTTTTAAATTGAATAAGACTAAGATTGAGTTCTTAAAAAGTAAATTTTCGGGATATAAGGTGATTTCCAATGTGGAGGTGAAGATTGATTCAAAAGTTATACCACAGAAATAGTGTTTTAAGTATCTATGATCTATTAACTACAGTAATGAAAAGATCGATGAAGACATTGTTCACTGTCTCAAATTAGAGGGGCTTAAATAAAAAAGTGTGTCAGGAGTTTTATGCGATAAAAAGATATCATTCAAACTCAAAGGTAAATTCTACCGCATAATGATTAGCTCGGTCATATTGTATAGTCATAAATTAAAAGTGGCGGAGATAAGAATGCTTCGTTAAATATGCAATTTTATTAAAATAGATAATGTCAGGAATGTAATAGTAAGAGATAAATTAAAGATGACTAATATTAATGAAAAATTGAGAGAAATCAGGCTTAGATGGTGTAGACATATTAAAAGAAGACATCCAGATGTTCCAGTGAGAAGATGTGAGAAAATTGTACTTAGAGATTATAAAAAGAATGTGACCAGGAATGATATAACTCTGTTAAAAATTATTGAAAACACAACCCTCAATAGAAAATTTAGTATACTAGGGTGATGGTAAAGAATCTCGCATCAAGAGGTTCTTCTCTTTCTTATAAGTCTCTGAAACATTTTCCTTCGAGGCCTATGTCTTATATTTAATCTAACTTGTATTTAGTCTAAACCTTTAATGTGTATTACTTTCCTCTTAGTTATTTAGCCTAAATATTTATTTAATTGGCTTAAAAATTTTCTTATAATGACTTGTTTATTTTATTTATTTACTTGTCTTCTTTCTTTTCTCTTGTTTGTGTATTTATTAATATACTTTATCTTTTTTTCTTTACCTTGTTTTATATTTATTTTATTACTTATTTTTATATTTTTATTTGTACGTAATTATATATATATTTATTATTATCTTTTATGTTTGTGCTTATTTTTTAATTTTTAATTTGTATTTTTCTCAGCTTATTTTATTTTGTACTTGGATACTAGATATTTTTATTTTATTTTTTATGTTAGTTTATCAAAAATAATTTCTTTAAATGCGTACTGTTGGATAAGATCCTACGTCAACGAGACTTCTAATAAGATGTTATTGCTGTTATTATTTTATATTATATATTTATTTATTTAGTGTGTATATGTATGTGTGTCTATTGAAAATAATATTTACTTATAGGCAGGACTTCTAATGAAATATTATTGTTGTTATGTTTGTATTAGTAGTTATTTTTTATTAAATTTACTTAACATTTAGAACATAATATATTTGTTATTATTATTTTAGATATGTCTAACGGACGGGGAACATTAACTCATATCATATGTCCTAAAATTGATATTAAGACGATCAAAACCCAGACGCCAGTGTCACCAACTGTAAAAGGGGCAAAGGCTAAGGGCATTGAGGACAAACAGCTAGGGCTTGAGCGGCACAAGTTAAATCATATTCCTTCTCTTCTCCCCCTTTCCATTTGCAACAACGCATTTGGCAACTACATTTGCAACAACGCATAACCAGGTCTCTCTGTTTCTCTCTTTTCGCTACGCTCAGTTTTCTCTCCAACTCTTTCAATGGCTTTCTCGGAATCTTCTAGACAGTCTCTAATCCCGAACTTCCTCTACTCTTCTTCCCCTCACAAGTCTCTCTCTCTCTCTAAACTCCTGGACTCCTCATCGGCTTATACTTTGCCCTCGGAGTCCACCTCTCTCATGACTAACAGAGACGTCGCCTCCGGTGGTTCCTTCGTCGTCCCCTCTCCCAGCGAGCCTGGTAAGATCGAGATGTACTCTCCCGCTTTCTACGCTGCTTGTACGGCCGGTGGTATTCTCAGCTGCGGTCTAACTCACATGGCGGTTACTCCTCTTGATCTCGTCAAGTGTAACATGCAGGTGTCGATCTCCGTTTTTTCCTTTTATTTTTCATCCTTTTTGTCTTTTTCTGTTTCTGTTTCTCCCTTGAAATTAGCTGAGAGAAGATCTGCGTTTACAATTGATGATCTATGTTAACTGCTGATGCTCGTTGCTTCTTTTGATGTTTTGATCCTTTTTTTTTAAAATTCTTTTGTAATCGTTATTTTGTTAGATATCTAATAATTTAGATTCAGTTTTCAGTAGCTTGATAGGAATTTTGGGTGACGATTTTTGTTGATTTTGATTGTTTGTTCTTAGCTCTTGATCTTTTCCTGTATCGTATCAGTCTCTGTAATGACGTTGCATTTCTTCCTACAATTGGTTATTTGTGATTATACCGTTCTTCCCTTCCAGGTTTTGATGATTTTTTCAATATCTGTGCACATTTATTAATTTATGTACTTATTCTAACTATGTTGAAGTCCGTGCTCAATTTTGTATTAGCCTGCTCGCGGTTTCTTCGATATGCCCAATTATGTTTACCAGCTTGACCACTCTTGACCCCGGTGGATTTCTTTGAACAGAGAGCTGCTTATTACGTTAAGTTTATACACGCGCGCACGCGCGCACCCACACACACACTCATATTTGTGTGTAATTGTTTTGTTTTAGAGGATTTTGAGCATAGCTATGATTACTTATCAGATGCAAAGGTTCCTGTTAGTATAAATTTTTTAGTCTCGGGGAGAGATTATGTTGTAAACTAAGACTGCAATTCATTTTTCAGATTGACCCTGCAAAGTATAAAAGCATTTCATCTGGATTTGGAGTTCTGCTAAAAGAGCAGGGGGTTAGGGGCTTCTTTAGGGGCTGGGTGCCTACCCTTCTCGGTTATAGTGCTCAGGGTGCCTGCAAATTTGGATTCTACGAGTTCTTCAAGAAGTATTACTCTGACATCGCTGGGCCAGAATATGCTGCCAAGTACAAGACGTTGATTTACCTTGCTGGCTCTGCATCTGCTGAGGTGATTGCAGATATTGCACTTTGCCCCTTTGAAGCGGTTAAGGTCCGTGTGCAAACTCAGCCCGGTTTTGCGAGGGGTCTATCTGATGGGCTCCCCAAGTTTATCAAATCTGAAGGTGCTTTGGGGTATGGATATCAAATTATTTATTGCTTTCTCTGACTAATTTTTCTTCAAGCTGCATCGTCAATTATTTTATGCTTAACTTGCATTGTTTTTCTAGGTTGTACAAGGGAATTGTTCCTTTGTGGGGACGTCAAATTCCTTGTAAGTTGATCATTTCTTCTACTTTGTATTTGTTATTGGATTCTGGTGTTAGCTTGCTTTTTCTTTCCTGCATTGGTTGCTTAACTAATTTTTCCTATATTGACTAAATTCTGTTGACTATAATATCTTTCTCCCTTCATTATAAATCCATTATATTTCCTGTTAACATTTTGCCCTTATGCGCCCATTTTCAGCTCAGTGCATAGCAAACATCATTCCCACTTTTTGCTTCCCAGAAGTATGAACTTTTTGTGGGTCTTTCTTTCTTATTTTATTCATTTTTCTGGGAGGGTGTGGTTAGAAGTCGTGTTAATATGTGGTCGACAATACATGTGCTCCTTTGGATATGTTCTTGTGAGTATTAATGCAGGTCAATCTAAATGATATCTTGATCTCTATCCCAAAGTTTGGTTTTTGATTGACACCATTGGAATGGCTGTTGAGCATTTTCGTATGAATTAATATTTCTGTAGATACTATGATGAAATTTGCATCTTTTGAGACCATCGTGGAGCTGATCTACAAACATGCCATCCCTACACCAAAAGATCAGTGTAGCAAGTCCCTGCAGCTTGGTGTGAGCTTTGCAGGTGGTTACGTTGCTGGAGTTTTCTGTGCGATTGTGTCCCATCCTGCTGATAATCTTGTCTCCTTCCTCAACAATGCTAAAGGAGCTACTGTTGGTGATGTGAGTGTTTTCTTAGCATCTGTATAGGAGATTCACTGTTTTTTTTCTTGCCTAAATTTTTTGTTATAATTGTATTGGTTGTGCAGGCCGTGAAGAAGATGGGCTTGTTGGGTCTCTTCACCCGAGGACTTCCTCTACGTATTGTCATGATTGGTACTCTTACTGGAGCCCAGTGGGGTATTTATGATGCATTTAAAGTCTTTGTCGGACTGTGAGTACACTTTTGCTTGTCTACTTCATTCTGACATCTTTATGTGCATCTTGATGAAGTTGAAGTTAATTGACTTTTCAGGCCAACCACTGGTGGCGTTACTCCCGCACCTGCTGCTGCTGAGCTTGCAAAAGCGTAAGTTTTTAGAAGGATTAGCGGATATCTTTTTGGGAAAATAAACATAGGATGAAGTTGCTATAGCTCCTCTGAAGCTATTCAGAGATCATTCTTTTAAATCCAGAAGTTATGCCAAATTTTTTGTCATCGACTGATTTTGTTGTGAGGAGGAACGGATTTGTTCTCATCCTCCCATTATTATAAACTTTTTGCCGGTTCCCTGATGAAGTTTCAATTAGAATCATAGCATCCCATGTCAGATTCAATCAAAAAGAATAATGGGCGGACATGGGGATACATTTTGCTCTGTCCAAGATCTCCGGAGATATTATTTTATACAAATTTTATTAATATGGGCATACATGGTGTTAATCCCTGTTATAAGCTGATATTGCTGGGATGCGGCTTTTGTACTGCAGCATACATATTTGGTTTGCAAGTTTTGGCCTTTTTCTGTGCATTAGTGGCCATTTTAGTCTACATGTTCAGTTGCATTTGCCTGGGGTTTTGTTTTTGCCTCGACTTGCCATAGTTAGTTATCAATCAAAAGCCATGGTATGGCTTGTTTTTGCCTTGACTTGTCAGAGTGAGTGATCAATCAAAAGCCATGGTATGGTTTTGTTTTTGCCTTGACTTGTCAGAGTGAGTGATCAATCTAGAGCCGCAGCGTTTGGCTAATTACGGCCGGTGAGCTGGGGACTGTTGTAAGGGGATGAAATAGTTATTAGCTGTGTGCCAATCTTGTGCCAGAGTATCTGATCTATACATTTTTATGTGTGCCCTTTAATTGTGTAGACCATATGTGTTGACACAGGTTGACAAAGAGCATCTGTTACTGAGTTCTAAGAGACATTTTTTTTGGGGTAAATACATGGGGTAGGGAGACTTCTGCTGCATCTGCAAACAGTAAGGGAGAAATTCCTTCGACGATTTCGTGAAACTAGTGAGTTCCTAATGGCAGTCGATACCAATTTGCACAACGTTTCCTTCTCGATAGACATGATATACTCTCACCTCCCATTTCTTGGAAAGCAATTCTTTGATAGTTGGTACCAAATTATTAACAACCTAGCTTTGCTCACTCGAAACCGTGGACACCACTAAGGCAGAGTTTACAGGCAGATCCACCCTAGAGTAACCATGAAATCAAGCGAGAGTCATCCATGATAAACTGCCCATAACTGACTTGTTCATTTCGAATATTTCTGTTCACTCAAAGCTGCGCGATGGTTACGTCAAATTATTAGTTAAGCAAACACCTTGTCACTCGTAAAAGTTGCGCGATGGTTGCATCAAATTATTAGTTGGGCAAACATCATGGTTTAAACGTGCATGTAGTGCGTTAACATGTGAAGTAATGCTTATGCAAAAGGTTTTTTAAAACTAAATTTGAAAAAAAAAATAGATAACTATATTTAAAATAGAAACGGAAAAACCCATCATAAATCAGTAAACTTTATCAAACGTATTTTTATTTTGAAAAAACTTCTCTCTTCAAAATTAAGATTTATTGTAAAGGTGATCAAATTTTAATTTTTTGAATTAAATTTAAAAAAAACTTGATGTTCATACCATCATGAAGTCAAGATAAATGATGTCACATGTAGGCAATGGTTATTCTAACCATAAGCTACATCAAACAAGTATACATGACAATCCATCATGACATTGTAATTCATCATCATCATATGAATATCAGCATTTTAAAATTGTAATTATTATCACATTGACTCTATCTACTGTTTTAAAACTAATGAATCGTGTTTTGGAAAATTGTAATTAGGAATTTAGAGGTTCATTTTATTTTTTTCTTAGAAAGAGGCTTCATCATTCTCTCATGTTTTTCTACGTTAGGTCTCATTAATTTTGAAGTTGCGCTCTTATTTCTTTTGATAAATTATTTTAATCCTTTTATGTACTTTTTATCAATTTTGATGGATTATAAAAAGTGGAGGTTCTAAGTTCAATTTCTTAAGATTTAAGACTTCAAAATTTTACCTAATCAAATAAAACAATCAATTTAAACTATTGAATTTTTTAATTGGTAGCTTTTTTAATAGTGAAAATAGTCTATTTTCCTTCAAATTGTTCTAAAACTTATTTCTGGTGGTTAAGAATAAACACATAATTTTTCAAACGATGATGAGGAGTTCTTCCATAATCTAATTATAACTTTAGTATTTTTTAAATGACTTGTAGAAACTTTTACATAATTTGGTTAGGAAAATAGTTTGTTTATATTCTCAAAATTTTATGTTAGGTGCATTTAATTTTTAAAACTATTTTGGGTTAAGAAAATATATTTAAAACTTATTTTATCATTTATCGTTTGAATAAAAAAATTGTTTGATGTTATAATAATTAAAACAACAATTTTGAGATAAGCACATACTTATAAAAGAACAATAAACTGACTATTTAAAGAACGACCAACATTATTAGGAGACAACTGTTAATAGCAAACTCGATTTCTCCAAGCTCCGCTCCATGGCTCACATCCTGGTGGTAATCTAGCATCAAATATTGCTTCATCTTGGATATTGGCTACAAACTATAGTTGCACTATATTCCCTAATGAATCTGATGGGTTCCCTTCTCATTCCAATAAGATCGAGGTTTCATGAAATGATTGATCTAACCATCAGAATTGGCCTGATGGATTTGAAATTTAAAAGAACTTTTGTATACATAGAGCAATAAGCAAAATAAAGGTAGATTCATGAAAGGGAAACTCGACAGGTGCCTTATTAATGATGAATTCTTAAATAAGTTCTAATAGAGTTATCTGCACTTTGGGATAACTTTGATATCTGATCACTCAATGCTAGAAATCACTCTAAAAAAACATAATGATATTAGAAAAACTCCTTTCAAATACATTAACTAGTTACTCCATCACCTTGATCTAGACGTTGCAGTCTCCAATAGTCTCAATCCATGTACATTACTGAGTTGTAGCTTTTCTCAGGTTTACATTATACGAGCATGTATCAAAATGTTTAACACTGCACCAGCATGTCTGATGAATGTTGTTGCCTGTAATCAAATATAAAAAAAATCAACTTCCTGCAACACAAATTAATATAGTAGTAAAAAGTAGGGATCGTTCCCACGAAGAATTCAAACGTTAGTAATTACGTAATAAAAGGAGGGGAGGAGGGGGAGGGGGTTGTAATTGTGAATTAAACATAATTTAATTGAAAATTGAAATTGAAAAATAACTAAAAACAAAATAATGAGAATTTAACAATCAATAGAAATAAATCT
>JANJEY010000006.1:47442383-47453964 GCA_024703695.1 Erythroxylum cataractarum
ATTTTTTATGTTTCGTATAATATTTCTTTGTCAAATTGTATATAGATACAGATATTTCCTTAATTTTGTTTTCTTTACTAGCAAAAAATATTTTTCTCAAATTTTCATCAAGTTTTCTTATACTAAGATCGAAGCAAAAGGTAATGCTTTCAACCATTTCTTAGCTTGATCCCTAACAAATGGAAACAACTTCAACCTTGTTACATCTTTGACAGCTTTAACAATCTTAAATATGACACATATCTCCAAAAATTTGATAATGTATGCATTGGTTTCTTCATATGATAATCAATCAAATAGAATATATTATTGTAGCATTTGAATAACATTTTTTAATCTCAAAGTAGTTTGTTGATATTTAGATTTTCAATGCATTATTGTGTTCCCATTAAAGATGGTTTTACATATTCTAACACGTTCTTGTGCTCCTCTTCTATTGTCTTAAGTTTTATGTCTTTTTGGTTACTATTTTCTTTTCCTCCAATAAAGTGTACCAATCGAGTTGTGGATGTGTATAAGTTTAATTAATTAACCTCAATAATATACAAGTGTATGGTTCATTTGCATAGTACCTAAGGTGTCGATCCCTTAAGGAGGGATAATCTAATCCTAAAATCTAAGGCCAGAATAATTTACAAAATTCAAAATGTAACATAAGTAAAATGAGAATTCAACTTAATCAAGAAAATCAATTTAAAAATCAATCACTAACAATATTAATAATTTAGTAGTTGCAACACACTCTCAAGAATCAACCTATAGGAATTACCAATTGAGAGAAAGAAAATTTTACCTATCTTTAACGCTAACCTAATCGATTATAAACTACTGGATTATTAGTTCTAAACTGTCCTAGGGTTGATTATTCTCTCTCGGGTTATAATAATTAACTCTAAATTATAAACCCTAATCAGATTATGAAAGTTGCAATTTCTCAATTAACAACCTATCTAAAACCCTAATTAGATCTGAAGTGTCTAATAAACTATCGAAAACATATGTAAGATCTCTCTTCGCACAATTTACAGATTTGATTTAATTCTTGTTATATTAAATCAACTAACTCTTATTAGCCTAATTTAATTATTTTTCATTCGATTCACCCTCTAATTTTATTATCGAATTATGCACGTCCAAAATTAAATTACAATAAATCCAATTAACACATAAATAATTAGATTTCATTAAATCAAAGATAAAACCCTAAAGGTGAGTTTAGAAACATCATGAACATCCAAAAATCCTATCATTAACTGTTATTTCAATTCTATACAATAATAAAATTGAAAATAACAGGAAATACGAATTGAACGGACGACGAAAGGCAGTGTCATCAAGAATTTTTGAACTAGGAAGTACATCAGCTTCTTCTTCACTACTCTCTTCCTTCCTCTCTTTCTCTATCTCTCGATAATTCTCTCTAGGGTTTCTCTAACAATGTCTCATGCAAAAGCTCTCTTTTCCTCTTTGTCTTATTCTTTAAATACCTTTTGTGTTCTGAGCATCTCTAGGATTTTTTGAGGTCTAAAGGATCCGAAAAATCTCTCAAAACTTGACATTTTTTAGTGTCTACACGTATGTACGACGTAGGCTACGATCGTGGGCCACATCCAAGCTTCTATCGCCATCACGACAAGCAGGTCACGATCATGGGCCATATCCTAGGATTTTGTCACGATCGTGACATATGGGCCACGATAGTGGGCCAACTTTGATGTTTTTATCACGATTTTAACCTATTATGCCACAATTGTGGGCTGTTGTTTCGGTCCAAGTGTCTCTGAAACTTATATGTTCTTCAATGTTAACCCTGAAACACTAACAAACGCATCAAGTCACCTAAAAAACATAATAATTAAGCTTAAAGACTTGTACTAACCCGTAAAACACTTAAAACACAAGTAATTAACAAACTAACACAATTTTAACCTAAACACATACTAAACAATTGAATTAACAATTAAGTACATACCAAACTAAGCCCTAAAATATAATACAATTTACATTTATCATGTATATTTGATTATTATGCATACTAAAACATAATAGATAATGCATTAATTAAGAGACATGCTTTATAAAGTATTGTGCAAACTAAATTGATAGGTTTTGATCATATAGGAGTTATATGTTGGTGATCATGAATTTGATAATGTGTTTAAAGCAAGTGAAACTTAGCTTTTGAAAATTTCTACAAAAATAAAAGGTATTTGTTTAAAGAAAATCAACTTTGTGTACTTTGTAGTACTTTGAGGGAGTTGGTTGTGAGAGAGTTATACAGGAGAGGTATAACAGGAAATCTTGGGGTTAAAAAGACTCTAGATATGTTGAGTAAGTATTTCTTTTAGCCACACACACACACACACACACACACACACACACACACACACTATATATATATATATATATATCTATATATATAAAGGTGTGTTACTTGTAAGCAGGCCAAGTTAAGAGTGTAACCTTATGGGTTATATATGTCTTTACTTACACCTAGTGAACCATAGGTAGATTTTTTATGAATTTTGTTTTCCTAGGTATGGGAATTTTGTATTTATAATGTGGAGTTTTTCTAAGATTCACATTTTATTAAACCAATGATGCATCTTATATTATTAAATTGCTTTTCAAAGAGATTGTTAAATTATATAGTTCTTAGAACCATAATGTTAACTAAAGATGTTAATTTTTAAGCTATTTTAAAAAAAAGTTTGTAGGTGAAATTTGGTACTAAGTTATTATTTTCTATAACTTGTAATCCACAAATTGATGGTAAAATTAAGGTTTTTAATATAACTTTAAGGGCTTTGTTATATATTACTGTGTGCAGGAGTCGTAGGACTTGGGAAGGGTCGTTGTCTTTTATTAAGTTTTCTTATGATAGGACAATCTATAGTGTACGAATTTTATGCCATTTGACATTATTTATAGATTTAACTTATTATCTCCTTTAGATCTTGAACCTATTCCTTTGGATGAAAGGAGTAACTTAAATGGTAAGAGGAAAGATGAGTTGGTGAAGAAGCTTCATGAAAAGGCAAGTTAAACATTAAAAGAGGCCCCCTATATTAGGCAAACTACCAAGTGGAGGAAAGAAGTGATATTCGAACCTAGAATTTGGATTTAGGTAAACTTATAAAAGTAGAGGTTTTTAAGTAAGTAAAAAAATCTAAGTTATAGCCAAAAACCTAGAGATTCGATTTAGGTACACTTGCAAGAGGAATGGTTTCCAAGTAAGCAGAAATATAAGTTATATCTATGAGATGATGGACCATTTCAAGTTGTGGAAAGAGTGAACAACAACGTTTGTAATATTGACTTGCCATGTGAGTATATTGTTCTTTTTACTTTCAATAAGATTGATTTATCACCTTTTGATTTTGTAGGGAAAGATGCTAATTTGAAGAAAATCCTTTTGATGAGGAACAAAATGATGAGAATCAAGCATTTGTTACTCAATTATAGAGAGTTGTTGTAGATACATTAAGTATGTTGAAGGACTAATGAAAAGGAGTAGGGTAAAGAAGGCCAAAGAAATCGTTAGTAGTTTAATGGTGGATCTCTATATAAAGAGTGAGGCTTTACTACTTCTAAAAGATAAAGTTAGGCCTATCATGATGACTTAAGTGATGGAGAAAGCTAAAGCATGATGATTATAGAATGTTACTAGAAAGAAATTTAAGAATAATTGATGCTAGACTTTAAGAATAACAAAGGAGCTACTAAGCCAATATAGGAGCAACACAAGTTTGTTTTACTTATTTATGTTACCATTGATTTTTACATAAATTAGTATTTTTCTACAGTTGTGAAGAACACAAGACAAATATGATTCCTTACTATACTTATTTTGGTTAAAATTTTACAGTTTTAATATGATTCCTTATTATACTTATTTTGGTTAAAATTTTACAGTTTTCTTGAGATAAAAAAGAGAGACACACAAGGAATTAAAGATAGTTACTTGCGACGACCAGGGAGATTAGAAAGATCCAAATTAAAGCATTTAGGTATTAAAAAAACAACCTTGGAGAAAAGAAAGAAGTTTCATCAAGATTCAAGATCTACGACAATAAGTTTTTTTATAGGTTCTTTCTTATTTATTATTAGTTTTTGTGTTTGACTATGAACTATATTAGTACATAAATCTAGATAAGATGAATTGTATAACCTATTTTTAGGATTAGTTTCTTTGATTTAATGAAAGACCTAAGTTTTATTGTTAATTATTCGTGTTTATATTATGTTGAATTGAAATTGTCATAAAAATTTATGTCATTTATATTACTTTGATGAGAGTGTCTTATCATGTTTTATTTACAATTTTTATACAAATTAAAAATTTATCCATTTATATGATAATTTTTAGAAAACTTTACATATCTTTTTTTACCACTTATCATATGTTAATATAGCATTTGATTATATTAATTTATTATATTTTGGATATAATTGAATATTTTGTGCTTATGAACTTACTTATCATAAGCTTAGGCATTCGAATATTCTTTATATTATTTTCTCCCAATATTGATCAATTTCTTCATTAACATCTATATGAGCAATGAAACTATCTTATTTACAAGTTTATTATTTAGTAGGATGCTTAGATTGGTGAAAAGAATCCATTGAGCATTATAAATTGGTATAATTTTACTATTTTATCAATGGTTAATTAATGCATTTGGTTATGATATT
Organism: Erythroxylum cataractarum; assembly: GCA_024703695.1. Lineage (NCBI taxonomy): Eukaryota > Viridiplantae > Streptophyta > Magnoliopsida > Malpighiales > Erythroxylaceae > Erythroxylum > Erythroxylum cataractarum. The sequence goes on from JANJEY010000006.1 coordinate 47,447,082, forward strand.
TAATATATTGCTTTCACCTATGAGTGAGTCCATTTTTTGTACTCAATGAACTTCATTCGATGATCATCTCTACAAACCATTTAGGGAAGTTAAAGAAAGAGTGAATAACTTGCTTTTATATTATATTATAGGTGTATTAATGTTGTTCTTTTGATTTTTCTTTAGCTTTAAGAAATTCTTAATTCTCTTTCGTCTTGAAACTTAATGGAGCTAATCACAAATAATGATTTGAATATCTCATGATGAATTTAATAATAATAAATTGGACTTAACCTTGAGAGAGTATTCTTATGTTGAACACAAAACTGAGACTTTCATTAGTGATAAAGAGTTTTATGATGAATGGGAGTAATTAAAATAATGATGTTTCATGATCATGAGGTATCATATGAAGGACTTTATACGTGATAGCCCTCTAAAGATTGAGAATGCTAAAGAATTCTTGCAACTATCAATAAGAAATATAGGTTGTTTAAGAATGAGAAGAATAAGCTCTTGAACACTCTACATTCCACTATTTAAGTTGGTGTTAGTCGGATTAGAGAGCATATGATAAGATTGTGGCTTGTTATCAAAAGATTAAGGTGATAAATATGGAACTTAATAAGGGCTATATTATGAAGTTTGTTATGGGGTCTCTTTTGTCTCAGTTTGACTCTATTATGCTCAATTACAATGCTTAGAAAGAGCAATGGATCATAAAGGAGATGACCATCATTCTTCCCAAAGAGTAGGATGATATAAAGAAAGGAAGAGTAAGATGTGTTGCATTAATTATAAACTAGAATTGTGGTGATGAGAAAAGGAACAATAACAACAATTCTTTCAAAAACATAATATAGGTAATAAAGAGAACGGGCAACAAGCAACCTTAGCTTCCAATGCTCCCAAGTATGAGAGCTTCAAAGGAAAATGAAAATGTTGATATAAATTTGGACATAATAAGATAGATTGAAGGAAATTTAAGGCTAAACTAGAATAGATATGTAATATTTAGATGAAGATTTTCTTAGATTCCAATACTATTTATGTGCCTTCTAATACTTAGTAGTTAGAAACTAATGCTACAATTCATGTTACCAATTCCTTATAGGAGACTGCAAATAGAAAGAAACTAATTAGTATGGAGCAACATGCATTTAAGGGAGACGATGCAAGAACTAAAGTTAAAATTTTAAAAATAGTTAAATTACAACTTACCTCAAGACATCTTTTAGAGTTACATGAAGTTGCATATATACTTTTAGTTAGGAAGAATTTAGTTTCCGTATCTGTTTTTTTCCTATACAATTGGTTATATTTTTCCTTGTAGATTTAGAAAAGTGACTTTGTACTATAACTTTATTTTATTTAGAAATGGAATTTTATATTGAGTTAATAGATGTGTCTCTTCTTTCTTTCTTCTTCTCTCTTTTTAAATATTGTTGCTACGAAAAAGAGGTTGAGATTGAATGAAAAATCTTTCATTTTATGGCACAAGAAAATTGTACACATGGGATGTTATAGGAACTTGAAATTTCACAAGAAAATTGTACATATGAAATGTTATAGGAACTTGAAAATTCATATTTTGATATTTACAATACTTGTATAAAAGGTAATTTGACTACAAGGGTTAAAAACACTAAAGTTGACAAGTGAGCGTAAGTCCTTGGGTTAATCTATACTGATACTTATGCATCTTTACTCCTGCAGTTATAGATAAATATTTCATCACTTTCACTGATAGCATTTCTCCTTATGGTTTTATTGAGGTCATTTATGAGAAGTCTAATTCTTTAAAAGTTTCTACAGCCTTCAAAGTAAAAGTAAAAATAAAACTTGTTATCAAAGTGCTTAATTCTAACAGAGGTAATGAATATTAAGAGAGATATAATAAGATGCAATTATGAACTTTTTGCAAAATGGAGTTATAGAAAGAAGAAATCATATATTTCTTGACATAGTAAGTATGATGTATGTTAGTAAAAAACTATTCTTTGCTAGAGTTTCTATAAATTGATGTTTTGATCAATTAACTTATATTTTGTCCAATAAATCTATTATCAAGGCTCGTGGTCATTGAAAAAGCTATTGTGTCATTTTCATATTTAGAGTCATAAAACAAAAGTTAGACTCAAACTTGGCAACTCATGGAACTTGGTCCAACGTCCATCAATGACTACTTCATTAGTTGTTATATAGTATCAAAGGGTTGTTATATGTTATTATGTATCATATATCATCAATAGTTATTGAATCAAATTAATTTTAAGGAAAATTGCGTTTAGAAAACATCCACTCAAATAGTTAGTCTATGACCCACTAACCATTCAAAGAGTCTAGGTAAAATGTATTTAGAAAACATCCACTCAAATGGTTACTCCTATGACCCACTAACCATTCAAGATAATCCGGAGCACAAGACGCTCCGGATCTTAATCGTTAATTTAGATGTTAAAATTCATTTTGAAATTTAAATGAGGATTCAATGAACATTTTTAGAAAGAAAAACAATAAGAATTCCTCCAGACGGTATAACAACCGCCGGGACGGTGGCCGACAAAAAGACGCCAAAACCCTAAATCAGAGTGTCCCAACAATCGAGGAACCTCTGCTGTAAATACATGGCAGAAATTGGAAATCAAGACCAGCCTACATTGCCCACCAAACGGAAACTCGATCCAGATTGTGTGGACCGAAGAGCAGAGGTAGAATGCGAACATGGGCACTCAAACAAAGCTCAAAAAGTTCAATCTTTAGCCACCACCTTCGACAACGACAACGACGACAACAACAACAGTGAACATAGCCCATGCGCAGTGGCTCAGCAGGCGAATCAAAGGACAGAGCGTTGTACTACCAATTCTGGGTTCGACTCCTTGAAACCCCAAGTTAACATTGAAAATCCTGAGAGAGAGGCAATTGGCCATGAAGAAGACGAAGAAGAGGAGGAGGAGGAGGAGGAGGAGGTGAATGGAAAAGATTTGGTGGTGGATAGGAAGGGAAAGGGAATAATAATGGAAGATGATGAAGATGAAGATGAAGATGATAGTGACGATGATGATTCAAGTGACGCCGGGAGTGAGTTTGATGGTCATGATGGAAGTGAGCTAGAGGATGATCCGCTGGCTGAGGTTGATTTGGATAACATTCTTCCTTCAAGAACCCGGCGGCGAGCGGTTCAACCTGGAGTTTACATTGCTAATGACATTATCAGCAGTGATGATGATGATGATGATGATGATGATGATGATGATGATGATGATGATGATAGTGATGATTAATTTGAGGCAGGTTAGTTTGGAATGAGGTTAATCGGTAGCTGAATTTGGGATGGTTTTTTAGTATTGGTAACTTTGAATGGCTTATGATCATGATCATGTCTCTTGTTTGGTAACTTCAACAAGGTTAATGGACCTATAATGTATCTTTGCCAAGATTCTTTCTCAACTTCTTATTGGGTGACATTTGCATTTGAGATCTGCTATACGTTTTAAAATAGTACTACCCTGAAGTTACAGGAGTTGTGGATATAGTCTCATTTCTCTTTTGAATTAGCTTTTGGTTTTATAAGAAAAAACAGGGTACTCATTGAATGTATATCAATGGAGCTTGAATGCCTTCTTATTTTACTGCGTAATAATGCCTATAATTGGACAATGAGTTAATACTTCAACCATTATAAATCAGCTTGTTTGACGTATGTTGTAACCATAACTGAGTTCTGTTTCTTATCCAAGTTGTAGTTTAAAATTTCAAATTCTCAAAGATTGCTGCTGAAATCAAGCTGCTACCCATTAATGTCTTTCATGTTCAAGTCATTAACTATTTCCAAATCTAGCAATATGGATTTTGGTTATCATTTCTCTTTTTTCGGTAGGTAGTTGTGATTATTACTTTGTGTTGTAGTCATCAACATAAATCCTTCATAGCTCTTTCCCGAGATAGTAATTCTTGGGAAATTCTAGGGAGCCTTGGGGTTTGAATATGTGTTACAGAGTGTGTGAGCTGGGTTAGCAAAGGACTGACAGATGGGATGCTAAGTGATGACACGAACTAGAAGCCACTAAAAGTCAGAATTGCAAGTTTGAATTTGGGAAACAATTTGCTAGGTATATTTGGGCTACTTCTCAAACTTGGTCAATTTAAAGTTAATTTGGTTGGAGACTTTATTGTGCAAATGCCTATTTTGGTACACTATATTAGCAATTACAATGGGCGTATCACCATCTTTTTGTAGTACTTGTATTTATTTTTGTCAGCCAATCAGATAAACTCCAATTTTCTTTTTCGTTTCTATGATTCTTCAACTTTGATAGTATGTCTGCCCGAGGGTTGCACCAGAGAATTTTCCTTTATTTTGCTAATTATATGCATAGCTTGTCATTGTCCTTAGAATTATTAAATTTCTTTTAGTTTCCCTTTATGTGGCTTAATTAACTGCGTTGAAAGAGTGGTTCCTCCTTCAGTAGTCATTATGATACCATCATCGGTCTGTAAGATTACTTGTCTAGGACAAACAAACCAAAATTTTCTTGCTTAAGGGGTATTAATTCTGCTGATATTATGTAATATTATAAGTAAAGTGCCAATTCCAGGTTTTCAAGTTAGCATAATTGAGCTGTTAGGCTGCAATTTATCCAGATCTACAAATGTCCTTGGTTAAAAAAAATTGTCATTCACATACTCTCATTTTTTGGCTTTTCCCCCTCTCCATCCTTTTTCCTCTTTGAACATCATTACTTAGTCCGATTGATGTTGATCTTCCTAAGAAGAATTCTGCTGCAAACATATTAGAAGTATGCTTTTGGTAAATCTGGAACATTTTCAACTTCCCTTCTGCATTTACAATGAAAGTGCAAGCTTATAACAAGCATTGGCGTCTTCAATATTTGTTAATTCTCAACCTCCTTAAATTTTTGGAGTGTGAGTTTGAATCCTGAACTTGTGACGTATAGCTTTGATGTGTAAATTGATATATTTACTTTCATTCAATACATAATCTCAATTTCTAAGAAATGGTTGCAGTGGACTTTTAGGATTCTGACAAGCGCATGGTAGGTTGAGCTAGAACAGGTTTTGCATCAGGCAGAAAGCTAATATGTGTCAGGGCATGTATGCATTTCGTTATATGAGCACCCTTGGCTTGGCATTTGTTGTGTCTTAGGTTCATGTGAATCCCAACCAGCTTGAGCATGAGTCTTGGTTTTATACATTGGCTAGGTGCTCGACTATTTTGACGTGGAATTGGCTTCATGCTCCTAAAATGTTATCCACTCTGAGCTGCAGTCACTTGGCTTGTATTTTCTGTTTTCCTCTAGAAAGTAGTATTTCAATGATCTACAGAAAAAATTAAAATTTATGTTGTCTTGGTGACTTATTTTGTTTAATCAACATTCAACAAATGAAATACTCTGAAAATTGCATTTGCAATGGGATCACTTTATGACAAATTATGTGGTAGCATATGGTGAACCTTATAAAACCGAAGTTGATATTTAATCGTTTTACTTTTCACATTTTGTTACCCTTTTTGTTGATGATGATGATGTGTGTTTTACTTGAGCTATAAGCTATGTTATCACCTTGGTATTTCTCTGGTGTCAAGTATTTGGTGACATCTGACATTTTCATATTGTGATGCTCTTTGGCATGAGAGATGTAGATTTTGCTGCCCAAGTTATTCATCTGTGTACGCTCCAAACTATTATGGTATCATTCCCAATTTGTCAGTAGGCGTGTCTGTCTTTGCAGGTTGTTAGTTCGTGTAATGCTTTAGCTTTGGCTCCAAGCAAGTCACTTGTGTTGCCACACTTCCCCATCTCCATTTGCATGTTCGGGAAAACTCATTCCCATTTGTATTTAGTTTACTATTGTTGTTACAAGACTTATGTATCAACGTTGTAACGTCCTTGTAAGCATCGAAACTTTGCATCTTTACATGTCTTGTGGGAGTAAAATAGAGACTTGGTTATATTGTAGCATGGGATGTCTTAACCTGTTCATGGATTGTAGATGTTAAGACCTGTGGTCAAGGCCAGTGATGTTTCTCTTCTACCAAAGCCAAGTTGGTATTCCTAAATTTCGTGCAAACTACCCCGCCCGCCCATTTCTGTTTAGTTTGCTCAAATATGGAAAGTCCAACAAAAGAGTTTCACTGCGGGGGACAGTTGAGGTCAGATAGATAAAATACATGAAAATGGTTTTGCCAACCGTTTTTTTTTTAAACCAAAGATAGCAAACTGATATCAGCCGACCAGCTCCGGGGTCCTAGCCTGTGCTTACCCCTTGAAATGTTGTGTTACGGAGAAGAGTAGATGACGAACCTTGTTCCTTGTTGCTCCCGGATCTATCTTGCACACAAGTTTAATATAGCGTTTGGTTGCTGTTCTTATAGGTGAGGACATGACAAGGATACAAAAGTTTTGTACCTCGTAGTGTTTGCTTGTTGTTCTCATCCTTTTTTGTTTCATTTTTAGAACACAAGGATAAAAATTTTTTATTCCTTCCAAAATTATAGTACAAGATTTCTTATCCCAAGGATAATAACAAAACACATAAAGAAAAGTCAGAAATACTTCTCTCAAATAAGCAATTTTTTATTCTTAATTATATTATCAAACTCTTCCTCCTTATCATCGTCATCATCATCAATTTTAAACATCTTCTTATTATTATTAACTTTAAACTTCAACTTCGTCTACTTCTTATTATTATTATTTATTATAAATTTTGAACTTATTATTATTAATAATTATTGTTATAAATTTTCTACTTATTATTATTATTATTATTATTATTAATTATTGTTATAAATTTTCTATTTATTATTATTCTTTTTATTATTAATAATAATATTATTATTAATTTTATTATACAAATTTTATTATTTTATTTTTTA
>JANJEY010000006.1:47765166-47780278 GCA_024703695.1 Erythroxylum cataractarum
CGTTTACAAGTATTCTTTCCGAGCCTCTTCAGGTCTCTACACTCAGTATTCTTTTACTCTTAGCCTCTGCAGGCTATCTGTACAACTTTCTTACAAAAGTATTTGAACTATGTTACAGCAATAAAAGCTCTCAGCTATTTCACACAATAATCTCACAAAAACTTTTCATTCGCGTAAGTTCAATAATATTCACTTTTGCTAACTTTGCAGTCTTCGACTTCGACTCTTATTTATAGCCTTCGTCTGTAACTGTTTCTTGATTCTTGAATCTTGAATGTTGCTTCTTGAATCTTAAATCTTGAATCTTGAAAGAAACGGTTAATTAGTTGAGTTATGTAACTAACTCAAGCTGACTCTTGCATCTGCTTTTCTTTCTGCGTCTGCGTCTGCGTCTGCGTCTCATTTCTGTGTCTGCGTCTATTTTTCTGTGTCTGCGTCTCATTTCTGCGTCTGCGTCTACTTTTCTGCGTCTTTTTTTTTTTATTCTGCGTCTGCTTATGTTTTTCAACTCCGTCTGTATTTTCATTTTGCGTTTGTATTTTCAACTCCGTCTATTTTTCATTTTGCGTCTTTATTTTCAACTCCTCTTTGTTATCCATCAAAATCATATATATGTAAAGTCATTTTGACTCAACAAACGATTGTTTTTCCGAACCACTATAAATCGGTTTGCATTCTCTCCTTTCTATCTTTTTAATTATTGTTTTATTATTTGATTCAATTATATTAAACAATTTTCACATACTTGTTTATATTGATTATTGTTAATTGTATATATTGTTTAGAAAAATTGTTAAATTTTGTAATCACCCAATTCTCATTAGGGACTATCATTGATGTCTCTCAATTTTAACATTTAGTTGAGTGTCCAAGAGTTATTTTTTCTTAGCTTTGATTCCCCAAAAACTCTAATCTTTTAGGATATAGATATATATCCACCTGACCTAAGTTGATTCCTGATCAACAAAGAGCTTCTATATTCTTTTAGCAATTAGCATTTTTGTTAGTGTTCCTTATTAAATTAATTCCCAAATCACCCTCATCCTTGGTAAAACAAACCTCAACCTACTTTATTTTAAGCTCTAAACCCTTATCTAACTTGCTAGACCATAAGAAATTCTTAGACTCCTTTTTATATCTTTGATTAGGTTTTGGGACATATCTAAATGGTAATAAAAATGGACATGGAGGTTATTTAGCACATGCAAAAGTGAGAGTTATTGTTTCATTCTCTTTTGGATTGAAATAAAAAAAAGTTTTGCAATCCCTATAAGAAATTCTCTTGTTGGAAATTAGAGTTTCCAAGTATTTGACTGGAGTTTCATAATGTTTGAAGCCCGATATTTTTGAAAAATTATTTGCTAGATTAAAGGTGTTATTATAGATATAGAGGCAGTTTTTGCTTTAGTATATAAATAGATTAGAGATCTTGTTGAAGAAAGCAAATATTTAATCAAAGTTTTCATTAAGATTGAGTTAACACTATATAACACTAATAGGCCATCTATAGACAAGAGGTTGTATAATCTCAACTTCTTGCATTTATTATAATATTTGAATTCTTGGCCTTACTCTATTTCAAATGTAGCTATTGTAGTTAGTATTTCAATGCTGATTGTAAATAAAGAAAGTGAAATTGAGATTCTTTGTCTAAGAAGCAAATGGATTTAAAGATAACACAATGCTAATTGGGGATTGAGTTATAAAGTAGAGTTCAAAATTTGAATTCCATTTGGGACAATACAAATAGAAAGATTGAGTAGTAAATGATGTTTGGGGGAGAAAGCAACAATTAGCCTTCTTGGATCAACGATTGATTTTATTTTTAAAAGAGGAAGTAACTAGACCAGACTCATAAACGATAAAATTTTCACTTTAACTATTTTCTAAAAGGTACTTAAAAGATGGATTAAAAATTGGAAAGAGTATAAAGAAGTTAGAAACAGGTTTGTATATGAGATTTTCTAAGTTACTTATATGCAAATTTTAATTCACTATTGTTCTTTCTTTCTTTTTTTTCAAAATAGGATTTTCGACCTTAAGCCTAAATTAAAAGATGAAAAATGCCATAAAAAATAAAAATTGTCTATATCCTACATAGTTATTTTGACCATCTACTTCGATTAAGGTATTTTGTATTTGAATAACCTATAAGATGTCGTATAGTGATAAATATTTTGACAATTAAAACTCATAGCTTGCCAAAATTGGTTTAGTATAGTATTGAAATTCTTTTACGTGACAATAACAAGATATAAATTAAAATATTTTCAAAATCTTTTTACCGAAATAATATCCTAATTCCTAACCATTTTTGCTAAAAATAACATTTTTAATGAAATGTTAGATACCCATTATTAAATTAAAATACGATTTTAATAATTTTAAGTGACAATAAATTATCAATCTCTTTTTTTTTCATACAATAAATTATCTATGGTTATTGAAACTGTATCTCATACACTTCAACGTACAGCTTTTTGTAATCCCTTTTTTTTTTTCTCTGTTGAAATTTGGTCTGAATCTCCTGAGCTATCAATTGTTCCTTTGTGGAACTAATGAGCTCTAGCGGCAAGGTATCCATGCACTTGGCTTGGCTTTGAAAGACCCTTTCATTCTTCTAACACTACAATGTATTTTTTAAGGAGATTTTGCAAACTAGAGAATCCCAATTGCTATGTTTGAGAATCTAAGAAGATTAATATATTATCTCATTCCAATCCAAGCAGGAGAGAGAAAATGACGTACCTATTTCAAACATGAGAGGAATATTCAACTTGAAAGAAGAGTAGGCTCCATTTTGTTTTATTTTATTCTTTTATAAGAATAAAAATAGGTCATATTTTCTCATTTCTAAAGATAGGCCTTGGGTAGGTGCCCACCCTGATCTTGCTCAGGGCCGGCCCTGTCATTACCGATTTTAACTTTGATATAAGGCATGAATAATTTTCTAAGCTTCAAAATACCAAGAGGAATTATATGTAGGTTGAATTTTTCCAAAGGTTGGCCTTTTTGAGATAAAATGCATAGATCCACTTTACTTATAGTCCCTGTTTATTTGCTAGGATCCTCGATAGTCTTTGATTGTTAGAGTTCTATTGATGACTTTAATTGGGACGATCGCCAAACCCCCCTTCATGCTTTGGTTAGCACAAATCACTCCATCTAACTTTTGTCATTACTCTTTTATTGCAATTCCTTAGACCAAAGAAAACTTCTCATCACTCTTTTAATTGTTTTAATGATACCTATTAACAACGTGGGGTGTGAATACTGTAGTAATGGATGTGAAGGTTGCTAAGAATGGAGTTAACGAGTTGAACCCGCCCCACAAGTGATAAGCTCTTGCTATGCCAATTTGTAATCCTCTTCTGAATCTTTTCTATTAACGGGAGATAGTTATTAAAAGAGAGTTTCCTTGAATTGGTAGAGGCTTCCAACTTGGAAGGTGAAAGGAGCCTTTCGATGTTTCTGACCAAGTAGCGTAAAAAACTAGGGAGCAGCAATTAAGATGCTGAACATTTAACCAAAGATACCTCTAAATTTTACCCTTAATAATAGGGAGTCTCGATATATACTCCCTCTTGTTCAAAGTAAGTATCGTTTTAGAAGGATTTTAATCATTCAAAATAAGTGTCGTTCACGATTTTTTATGCATGTTTATAATTTTATTTCTAAAATTACCTTTTAATTTCTCTCACATCCTAATTATACAAATTAAATTTTCAAGGCAATTCAACATATAATTAATAAGGGTATATCAAGCATTTCACTAATTTTCTTAATAAGTTTGGATATCTCTAAAACGACACTTATTTTAGATAAGAGGAAGTAACTCTTTAAATATATTTGTTGTCATTAAAGCTCCAAGTGATTTAGCATATGCTTTTGAAGAGATGATTAGATCATCTGCAAAACATAACTTAGGGAATGAAACTTAGAAATGTTGTTCTTGGTTGATAACTAGCCTGATCAACCTTGTTAGGAAAGGAATTCCATTATTTAGTAACAAAAAAGAAAATGAATACAAAATTAAAAAAAACACGAATATAAAATAAAAATGAGAATGAAAATTGAAAGCATCTTTTATATAAAATTAAATAAAGTTAATATTTATGCTAATAATTTTTTTTACTTATATTTAATTATTGTAATATTTATTTTGTAAAAAATTAATTATAATAATTTGTTTTTTATAAGTAACTAATCAAAATTTATGTTCTACAATTTATAAAAATATTAATTTTAAATAATTAAGAGATTAATATTGTTATTAACGGGGAAATAAAATAAATAATTGTTAAAAATAATATAAAAGATTGATTTTGATGATAATATTAAGACATGAATTAATATTAGGATGAATTAATTAATCGTTATTAATATTGTTATTAACGGGGAAATGGGGAAAACGAATCTAGAGACATCAAGTGGAGGAGAATAACTATTGCACAAAAAAAGAGAGAGGTAATCTCCAATGGCGCCCACGGGAACTGAATTCTAAAGAGCACCCACTATTTAACTCCCCTTTCTAACCTTTTGCTGTGCTTAAAAAGTAAATTCCATCATAAACCCATATCGGAAGGAAGGGCATATAGGGAGAGAGACAGATTGACAGGAGGAGAAGCCTTTGGCCCGCAAATCAACCGAAGAATCAAAATTCGGTTGTTGCCATATACTATATTGATTGCTATTATTGATTGTTTGGGGGGATCGCTATATGATTTAAGAAGATGATGAGCTGGAGAAGAGTGTTGAAGTCCGTGCAGGCCTTAGCGGCCCACAGTCTCCTTTTCTCATTCACTCTCTTGCTTGTTCTCAAACTCGACCATGTTGTCTCATACTCTTGGTGGTCAGTTATCTCTCTATATTTTGCGAAATTTGATTTCACTTCGTGGTTTGTTTTTATTTCTACATGAATTGGGGTTTGATTCTTTATTTTCCTCCTTTTCAGTTGGAAGAGCTCCTTTTTCTTTGTACTTTCATAGTTGGAACAGTGTTTGGAGATGGTTTAATTTCCTTGATTGGAGAGATTATGGGGGTTTTTTATTTTGGAATTGCTGACCCATTTCTGGGTTTTATGCATTTATTAATGGATTGGCTTTTTTCGTCTTGTTTATAGGAAATAATACTTCAATAGCGAAATTCATTTTCAAATCCTGCTTAATTTGTGAACTAAGTCATGCATGAGGCGTCTATTTTATGATTATTACTACAAAGATTGAATATAATGCAGTTTGATCCTGAACAAAGAGAACTCCGTATGGAGACGGCAAAATCAGTTTCCTCCAGAAAACTGTAATCATATTTCGAGAAGTATGAGACCTTTTCGTGTTTTCAATAACACTTGCAATATTGCTTTAGAATCTTACACTAGGAGGCTTAAAACTCATTCAGTACAGGTGTAGAGGTTTCTTGAGACTAGTATGGGTTCTGATGAAGTGACGAATTGGAAAAAAAACAAGAAGAAGTAATTATTAGGTTTCTAAGGCAATGCAATATTTCTTTTATTCCGGCAAGATGTTTGGGGGCATTGAACTGTTTCTTCTGAAGAGCAATCGGCCTTTATTTCTTTTGGTGATGGATGATGTGGTTGGCTCCCTTGATGTCATTTTTTTTTTTTCATTTACACTGAAGAAGAAAGATATTGCAAATTGGCGATGATCTAATCTTTTGAAGGGTATAGGATTTTTCCCCCTTCTTTCAGCATGCAAAAGAGCTGCCTAGTCTAGAATGGGCATGCTTAGTTGTTGAGTTGGTTGAAGATTAGAATAGGTAGAGAATGAATAAGCAAAGGTAATGAATGGAATTGATTCGGACTGGGAAATAAAATATGGAAACAAAATTCTGATCCATTTGGTAAAGATATTTTCTTTTGTCACTAGTCATCCCTTAGTCAATGGTCTTTTCTAACTTTCTGTCAATAAGTACCTTGCGTGTAACTTCCCTATCACTAAAATCATGCTTTAGTTGATCCTCACTTATTTCACTATTGAGATGCTAAATAAAAAGTGATCACTGAATTAATTGCATTCTGAATGGACTCTAATTTTCAGGTTAGTTTTCTTCCCACTTTGGGTTTTCCATGGGGTTGTTGCTCGTGGACGATTTTCATTACCTGCACCATCAGTTCCACGCAATCGTCATGTATGTCACTAGCTTTATTGCCATATTGAGAGATTCGTAGTGATACTAATTTTTTGTTGTGATTATTTGTTGGCGTATTTATATCTTTGATAACGTGTCATGGTTTATAATGTGCACATGATATTTCAAATCTTTTACCCAATTTCATGGATTTGAATCATTGGGATCTATTATCATGAGACAGTGGGCACCGTGCCATGCAGTTGTGGCAACACCATTGCTTGTTGCGTTTGAACTGCTCCTCTGCATATATCTCGAAAGTGTTTATGGTATATATCTCCTTCCTTATAAGAACTCTTGAGAGTGTTTATTTTGTTGGTTTTTTAGATCATGCAAATTTATATGCCTTGAACATTATTTACTAATTTATCTTTTTTTTTTCAGTTCATGGCATTGGAGCTGTAAACTTGAAGATTGTCTTTATTCCACTGTTTGCATTTGAAATAATTATCCTTACTGACAATTTCAGGTATTTCCTTTGCAATTTAAATTGTTGTGGTTGTTATTTAGTTTTTGTGAAATTAGATATTTCTTTCTCATGAGTGACCTGACAAGACCTCGCATTCAGCGGGACTTTTACTGGGTTGTTATTGTTGATTGACCTGACAATGTGTCGTATGAATGACTAGGCAACAAATGTTGAGAGAATTGCATAAAACTTTCTTTTATTTTGATTTTCTTAAAATCATTTCTAACTCTGTCACTGAAAGAGCATTGGAATCAAATAGTTTGATATTTGTCCTGTTTTATATTCTTTATTAGTTTCTAAAGTTCCCATAGATGATTGATCGGTAAGCCACTAAGTTTAAGTCTTTCTTTGGCATTTAAAACTTTCCTTTGAGGGATGCATTGTCATTAGGCCATGAAAGTATGGTCCCGATGTGCATAAGACATTCGCTTGGAAATTTCATTGCAACACAAAAACATATTTTTAATCTTGTTTCTTGTCTATATGTCATCTTTGATGGCCATACAGTGTCTTTAATGCAGATATCAGCATTTGACTTGTGTCATGACTCCTGTATTTGATGTTTGACTAACTTATTGCATTTGTGACCTCTTTTAACAATATATTCAGTAGAATCTGAGCTTAGTCTTTCAGTGCTTTTTTATGCTTATTGCTTTGCAAATCAATCAACGGTAACAACTTGAATATGCCTTCTTCCGTAATCCAGCCCGATTTTGAATAGTAATCCATTTTTGTTCATTCATTATGTTTAGTATCTGATCGATTAATCTTGCAGAATGTGTAAGGCTCTAATGCCTGGAGAAGAAGAAAATATGAATGATGAAGCAATATGGGAGACATTACCTGTAAGTTATTCTTTTTTTTTTCCTTGCTGTTAAAAATTTATCTAGTGCAGCTTTTTTGAGAATACTACGACTTTGGTATTTAGTTTTCAATTGAGATCCATCACAATGTATATCTGTTCATTTCCGTTCTCCACATGAAGTGAAGGAACGATTCCCCTAAGAGACTTCAAATGCTTGAAATCCAGACACGTTAGTCTTTCAACAGTAAAAGATCAAGGATTCTTTGGACATGTTGGAACTAAAGAAAGCATTATGTGTTGGGAGAAAGTAGTTTTTTTTGGGTTCTTGTGTTGATTATACATGTTAAATATGAAAGAAATTTTTTGAAAGACACTCATTTTGTAGGGATTCTATTCTGTTAAAAAGAGAGATCAAGTCATAATGTTTTGCGGGAAAGTTGGTATATAAGTAAAAGCATATGTGGATGAATTTTATCTTTTCCATTTCAGCACTTTTGGATTGCAATTTCTATGGTTTTCTTCTTGGCTGCTACAGTCTTCACACTCCTAAAGCTATGCGGTAAACTTTCTAACTTGTTTCATGATTTTCATGCATAGTTAAATTCGTTGTTCTTAGCTACTGTCTTATTTTATGAGATTGGCATTGAATCAATTTGATTGATCCTCTTGCAATAGGTAAGGTGAGATCATGACTGTAAACGTACATTTTCATTAATAGATATAAAGCGATCAGACACAATCAATCAAGATTATCTGCTATAAGTGTTTAATCGAGGTGATTTTAATCTGCAACTAGGTTTTTACCTTTCTGGGTACAAGCTGGTTTCATATCAGGTTGAGTATCCTCCACTGTTCACCCCAATTTTCCCAGTGGTAGAAATTTTGTTCTCATTTTCAAATAGTAATAGTCTACAAAAAGAAAATATCTTGTTACGATTAAGTATCATTAGACGTCCTTTTGTATTTAAAAGGGGTTACTGCTTATTAGCATCTTATGAAGTATCATTAGATGCCCTTTAGGGTGTGATCCAGTCATTGTTTACTAGCATTATGTTTACCATAGATGATACGTGTGAGATGGTAATTATTGGTTGTTTTTCTTGACCTCTGCTGTATATTTTGAATTTGTATTGTCAGTATTTGTTCTGGGTTGTCCTCAATTGTATGTCAATTATCTATTCTGGGACTCATACAATACTAGTTTGGTCTTCCTTGGATTGCTGACTTGCCAGCTTGAAAATATTGTAAGTTAAAAGCTATGGTTAAAGTTCCTGAACTTTCATGCTTGCAAAATCTAAAAGTGAACCTCTTAATGACCTGCTGTTTTACTGTTTCTTCAACAGTGGGAATACCATGGCTGTTGGTCCGAATCACTAACTTTCTGATTAATTTGATATTACTGGATCTAAATGTATTCGTGTAGGAAAATTAGATCCTCTTCTACCCAATTTGTGATTTCAGAGATCCATAAACCAAGGTCTCCTTCTGAGTGTATGTGCAATACTTTATGTGTTTGCTCATTTTTCTGCTTTATTTCAACCTTACTAATTCGAACTAGGACACATCATCAGTAACTCCTTTGTTTAATGCTTAATTTCAATACAACATATTTTCACTGGCAGAACTTTTCTTCAAATTTCATTGTCCCTTAGAATTCCTATATTTTTTGGGCTAGTCAACTATATTCTTGGGGTATCTATGCTTTTACTTGTGATGCTCACTTCCCCCAACTTTTTTAGTGGCCCAGGAATTATGGTAATTGATTTCTTCGTATTCTTTCTGCACTTTTTACTGCCCGCACTTTTTAGATCCCACCTAGACTGCAACATTTACAATCAACAAAAAGTACTTTTTAATTTTTCATTTAAATTTTATAGGTGATGTGGGTGCTCTTGGCTGGTGGGACTTGTTCATTAATTTTGGGTATGGCTTCTTTCATGCGATCTGCATTATTAACATTTCCATAGAGTTAGTGGAAGTTTCTAATACACCCAGCTGAATAAGAAAACATGTTGTTTGTGCAGGATTGCAGAATGCTTTGCTTTTCTTGTTTGTACAAAGTGGTCCAATCCAGTGATTCACCGATATTGTCATCCAAGAGATGCCAGTTCAACCTCCACTACCATTAGATATCTTGACTGGAACAGTGGCTTGGTAGTTTTGCCTGAGGATAACCAGCATCAAGAAAGAATGTGCGGCCTGCAAGACATTGGTGGTCATATTATGAAGGTTCCAATAATTGGTTTTCAAGTTCTCCTCTGTATGCGGTTAGAGGTGTGTAACAGATCTTTTTGTTACCTTGAATACTGATATTGGAATAGTCTTACCAACAAATGTTCAACACCTTAATTTAGGGAACACCTGTTGGAGCAAGAAATATACCACTCCCAATTCTTTTCTCTCCAATCTTCCTACTACAAGGCGCTGGTGTGCTGTTTGCTGCATCCAAGTTGGTGGAGAAGCTTATTATTTTAATACGAAGTGAAGCTGATACAGGAAGATATTTTAGATTATCTGCAAGAGCTCATGACTGCCTAGGTTTCTTGCATCATGGTTCTAGGTAAATAGCCTTTGTTTTGCATCAGGAGTCAAACATATGTGGAGATGACCCAATATTGTGCCCTTCCTGTGTTAGGCAAGTATTTGATATTTGTAACATATGCAACTAATTATTTCTTCTCTTTTCTCTACCCTTTTCCTTGGAAACTCTATTTTCAAAAAGGCTGTTAGGATGGTGGTCTATAGATGAGGGAAGCCGAGAGGAACAGGCCCGACTCTATCACGAGGGTGCATCTGGGTTAGTTTATTCTGTTTCTGTTATAATTAGTTATCTGCATAAACTGTTCATCTATATTTATCTTTTGCATGCTTGGGATAGTATGTGAAATAATGTTATGGACAAATGCAAGATTTAGGCATTTGAAATCTGCTCTGTAGGGTGAACGAAGGACTGTGTTATGGAATCTTAGTTGAGAAACTAATAATTACTATTTTATATGTCCCTGAGAGCAGATCCTATGCCTCACAGTTCTTTGATTTCTTAGTGCTACGCTTACTTTCTACTCCCTCTCACAAGGACCACATTTCACTTTGAGTCTCTAGCTATTCACTTGTATTTAGGGCTTCTCTAAATAATATCGTAGAAAAGAATTCAAATGAGAGTCATTGCTAATGTTTAGATTCGATTCCTCAACCTGCAGGTATAATACTTTCTGTGGTTATCCTCCTGATATAGTGAAGAAGATGCCCAGAAAGGATCTTGCTGAGGAGGTGATCTCCTTGACTTTATATATTCTTTTCTTCCATTTTCTGCATGACATCATCTTGTACTGGAGGATTGTTCTCTCTACCTTTTTTGGTTTGCATACCTGTACAGTTTATGTTCCTTATGATCCTGTCAGGTTTGGAGGCTTCAAGCAGCTTTGGGTGAGCAGAGCGAGATCACCAAATATAGCCAACAGGAGTTTGAAAGACTGCAGAATGTAATCTTCTTATTTTTGCCTAGTATTTTGAGATTGGAAGATGTGTTGCTGTTGAATGAAATGAACCTTTTGTTTTTTGGAGACCATGAATTAGGTCTCCCTTTCAAATCATTTAGATATGAATTCTTTCTCTCTAGATTGATGTAGAAGTAAAACTACCTGCATTCTTTTGGTTAGTTTTCGATATGGTTAAGTGTAAGTCCATTCAAAAGTAAATATATGCATTAAATAGAGTATTCAAATTATTTTTTTCCTTGGGAACTGCTCAACTTCTAAGGTTGTCACTAGATCATTTTGAAAGGCCAAAAGTTTGTCATACAGACAATAGTGACTTTGAAGAGTAAATCTTTGTAGTGATTGGCAATCAAGTGCCATGTACTTGGGATGACATGGAAGAGCTTATCTTCCATTTAATTTACTCCTAAGAGTAATAGACTGAAAGTTGCAACTCTGCTGTTTCTTTTCCATGATTTCACTATGCTTATATTCCTTTTCTGCGCAAATGTTTAATAACGTATAGTTTGTGTTTAAGGTTTAAGTAGGGTTTGCTTTGAGAATTGGGCAGCATTTCACCATGATGTTTACGTACCTTGTATTTAACTGCACATTTGTGTATTGGCCAGGAAAAAGTGTTATGTAGGGTTTGCTTTGAGAAAGAGATCAGTGTGGTCCTACTTCCTTGTCGGCATCGCATTCTTTGCAGGTATAGTTACTGTCCTCTACTTGCAGCTTCAATGTATTATTTGCTCCCCTTGAGATTGCTGTTTAATGGTTATTCTGATATGTATTGCAGCAACTGTTGTGAAAAATGCAAAAAATGCCCAATTTGCCGTGTCTGTATCGAAGAGCGCTTACCTGTGTACGATGTTTAATTCCTAACTTGTGCAGATGTTGTGTAAGATGAAGTTTTTGTGCACAAAAAGGTTATAACAACTAACAGGGCACTGCTGTTTTACGTTTGACTGGAAGTTTTGCCTCAGTCGATGTCACTGTCCAAATTGACATTACCAGCTATTAGGAGGGATGTAGAACAGACAGATGCTGTATTTAACTTCACGTTCTGTTTTAACTTGTCTTCTTTTTCCTTACCGTAGGAAACTGTACATAAATTTAACTTTACGAGTGCTGGTTTCTGAGTTCAGGACTAATGTTATGAAATGGTCGTACACCTAGTAGAAACAAAACTGCTTCTTTTCTCCCTCTGTATATGAGTGATAGTTGGAATGGCGACACAGATTTATAACTTTTGCATACTGGACTATATGAAGTTTGAGTTGGTCTGTAGTCATCACTGGTATCTATCATGGGATGAATTTGCTTATGATTTGTTGTATCTGTTGAATAAATTCGTGTCAACTGTAGCTTCGACATGATTAAGATTGCAGAGCTATGATATTTCCTATTAAAATGTTTTCATATCATAGTAATATAGAGAGCGATAATTTTCTTTCTTGATTGTCTATGTGGAGAACACTTTGTAACCAGTTAAAGACGCGGGCACCACTGCCAAAAATGGAATGATATTTTGTAAGGGTGATATTATATATCCTTGTAAGGCAATCTTCGGGACAAAAAATCAATAGATCCTTGTATGACAGTTTTCGAGACCCTTTAAAAAAAAAAAGAAGAAGAAGAAGAGAAGTTTGTGTGGAAAGCACAGTTTTAGAATTCTAAGCTCTAGTATTGTTGTCTTCCACCTCTAGTTGTCATTTTCCAGTGTTCAATTTCTAAAAACAAAGTTTTAAAAGTCCAAACTTTATTCATCTGTTCCAACCTTCAGTTGTATTTCGTTGTCTTGACTCCGGTCACCGTTTCCAATCTTTAGTGGCCGCGTTTCGGTGTCTTAACTTTCAGTATCCAAGGGGCAGTCAGTCGTCTTGAAGATGTCCAAGTTTTAGGGGAGAGATCCTCTGTTCCATCCCCCTTGTCATCCATTATGAGCTACACATTTCATTTAGGATGGAACCGAGAATCCCATCCCAAGTTTTAGTTGTCGTCCACCCTTGAGTTTCTGTATTCTAACTCTTCCAAACCCTCCAGTGTCCGTCATGGAAAGTTAAAAAAAGTCCCAAATGTTGGTACTTCAGACTTGGAGTAGTTGCGGTGGTTTAACTCCATATGAACATGAACTTTGTCTTTAGTTTAATTTCATTGATGATTTGACTATTGTCCTAAGTTCATCTTATTGCATCCCCAATGTGCATCAAACTCTTATTTATTTTAGTGTGAAGTAGTAGTATTATAAGTATGCAAAGGTGTTATGGATTTGCAATTGCTAAAAGGGGAGGAAGGAAAATCGAGAAAGTAGAGTTTATGGGCAGAACAATTGTTTGCCATTAAGTTCAATTGCATAAATAACAGGAGATGAATAGAATGAAACTAATATCAAGTGGAGCTATTTGGACAATAATCAAGTTTGAAGATATGCAAGACTATGATTTGTGGTTCAGCCTGATTCTGACGAGGCTGAACGTTGCTGTTCGGATTCATGAGGTTATCGTCTTGAGTGAGAGAATACCTGCAAAACAAAGCAAGGCACGTCGGGGGTTGATAACCGACAGGCCCCTCCGACGCTCAAGTTAGTCTTTTTGGTGAGGGTTTGATAGCTAAGAACCGAGAAGCTAGGGTTCTGATCACGTACCCGTATCATGACAGAGTCATACCTTATATATGGGGTGGATACTAGATTTAGGTCTTTACGTATGCATAGGAGACTTCCACCTGTAAATGGGTCGTGGATGTGTGGACTAGGGCATGAGCCTAGCACAGTCGATAGGAATTAGGTCAATCCTTACGGGGTGGACCGATTAGTCCATGAGTCGTTTTGAATGAGTTTAGGCCTAACACGACCGACCCAACCATAAGCCCCCTACTCCTCGAGTCTGAGCAAGGAGAAGGGTCGAAGGAGTACATAGGGATCTTGCAGGTCGTCTGTAGGACAGTTTGTGGTAGGCTCGATAGGTCGGACATCAATGTATAATGCATGACTGCTCGTACTGGGATCGGTCGATTGAGTATCCCGATCGGTTGGTATCGTTGCTTATTGCGTGATAGCTCGCGCCAAGATAGATTGGATGAACATCGACGTCGAGCGCATGAAGGCACTCGGTTTAATCATTACTTTCGGCGCGTACCCTCTGACAGATTTTCAGAATTTGAAACGAAACGTCTTTGTAACCGTTGTGCAGCTGTCACGTACGTCCTTTCAACTGCTGCATCGCTCCAGATTTCTAATAACCCTAATTCACCTCAGATAGATTTTGCCACGTGTCTAAGCTTGGCTCGGATTTTCTCCATGTGTCAAGAGTTGGTTAGAACGACCTTTCGACCGATCTTCTATAAATACTCAGGGTCGATAGACTGCAGATTTTCTTTCTGCCTGTTTTGTTCTCCGACTTTCATTCTGCTTTCATTTGTTTCTGGTGTTTTCTTTCAACCGCCGTTCAAATTCCCAATCTCAGTTTCCAACTAGGTACTCCTTTTTTTTCACTTTTCCTAAAGTTTCCTCTTTGTAAACATGTCAACCAATTCTAGAAGTGGGGCTAGCCCTAGGGGTGAAACCGTCGAGAGGGCCTCCCGACTAGCCGGGCCGCCTGAAGTAGTGGTGGAAGTAGTGGCGGTGCCTGGGGTGAGAGGTATCGAAGAAGTTTCGACGCATGAACGGAAGGATGGGCTAATCATAGAGGAGCCACCGAGAGACAAGTCGACGATGACCGTGAGGAAGCTGAATCGGTCGATTATTAGGAATAATATCCCTATGTCCTGGGGTCCTAGGCTGGCTGGCCAGAACGAAAGGATTTAGAGCAGTGGGGGAGGGTATTTTGCTATTTCTGACAACTTCTTCTCGGTCGGTGGCATGAAGCTCCCATATGCCCCGATCATCGACGAGGTGTGCGTCGCCTACCATCTGAGACCGGGCCAAATTCCTCCGAATGGATGGAGATTCATCAATGGTTTGGCCTTGCTGTGCCATCAGTTCAGCTGTCCTCCTTTGGTTGGCATCCTACTTCATTTTTTGAGAATGAACCAGAGTTCAAGCTCTGGGGCCGGGATCCCTCAACTGCAGTATAGAGATGCTCGGTTTCACCCAGCCGGAACGGCCTCAAAAATTACCGCTTGGCGAACAAAGTACTTTTTCGTGAAGCCTCCGAGACCTTCCCTCGAGTCCCAGCCGTGGAGATATCCTTTAGCTGAGCGATGGAATGACAT
>JANJEY010000006.1:47794345-47811484 GCA_024703695.1 Erythroxylum cataractarum
ATCACTTCCGTTATATTTAAAAAGAACTTATAATGCACTTCAAGAAAAATGGAGTTTAGCTATGTACATTATCGACGGAAAACCTACACATTCCGTCGGTAAGCTAAGTTAGCGACTAAATTTACCGACGGATAAAGGCGTTGGAGAAATAGTTGTAAGTAATAATTTGCAACAGACTCTAGATTTTTTGTCGCTAATTTACCGATGAATATTTTGTGTTACCATTGGTGAATATACCAACGATTATTTTATTCTGCCGATAAATTTAATGACGAAAAGATTGTTTCGGTCAGTAAAGTTACTGAGGCATAAATCCTATCCATCAGTAATTTTATTGACAAAATTGGTTATTCCATCGATAAGATAACGACTAACATTACTAACAATTTTTAGTTATTTATTAGTAAATCGAATAGATTTTATCGACGAATTTTTCTTTTCTGTTGGTAAATTTACTAAAACTATTTTTTATTTTTCCCTGCATTTAATTTTATTTGATAATCTTATGGTTGATGCATAATTTTTACAGTTATTAGTTATCTGTTGATAATATTTTGATTTGTTTCTACATTTAATTTGTTAAAACAGAAAGTTGATTAATGATATAAAGTTTTAATTATCTTAATTGATAATAAAAAATTATTTTGTACTTAATAAGTATTTAATTAATATAAAATGACTACAAGTACGTTTTTTATTTAGTAAACGTGGATGCTCTAACTGCTGCGATGAGGTGTTGCTCCTTCCTTTCAATTCATAAAACTAATTACGAAACTGGGCTATATACTTTATCGATTGTTGCAATTGAGTTGCCAATGTCTACATTGTACTCCAAAGTTCATGAACTTTATTGGGTGCGGATCACCTACTAGATGTTGCTGTATTGGATGTAAGGGATTGCGAATAACATGTGTTTGCAAATGAACCTAAGACGAATATCCTTCCACGACGACCCTACCACCCACTGCATGAAGATAGGTTTGAATCTCATCAAAATCTTTAGACTACTGAGACTGTCGTTGAATGTTTTTATGTATTTAGTCTTATTAGAAGGCAATGTTTATGTTGGTAAGTGATCATTATTAAGCATTACTATTACAACATAAATTTCACATGCATTTAGTTCTCTGCATCAGGTGTTGATGAAGGTCACACCGTCAAGCTTCTTAGTATGAGTGTGCAAAAGGATCTTGTGATGTGTAGGCTTTGCATCGACAGACTTTTCTTGCATCAGAATAAAATGTTATAAATGAACTATAATTTACCAAAATTTTGGTAGAATTTTCTCTATTTTTATGATACTTACCCCCTATTGAACAAATAAAGTAACTCAACAACATAACCATATATGGAACCAAACATTTATAACATTATCATTCTCCATAATACACATATTTTCATTCCAAAATTTACACATCAAATTAAATATACCAAAGTATAAAAAAATCAGAATATAAATGTAAAGTGTAGATACATATAAGTTTCTCTGCATGCTCGTGGTGGGTAATAGATCCTCGAGTATGTAAGAGAAGACTCTCTCTCCCTAATCTTCCACGTCTATTGGTCTAATTATGCTCTAAAATGGACATTGCCTCGAGTGATGTCCAATACTGCTGCCAATGACTCCATATTTGTTCAAAAATATAAGTCAGTCGTACACTAATATTGTGTATCTCATCAACAAAGTCTCGATAACCTGTACATGCTTGTCTCTCCCATACTTTATAAATGACTGCTTCAAATTCAAAATTTCAAAAAAAATCTTTCTGAAACAAAAAAATACGACATGTACTTATAATCTACAATATTTATCTAATTAATGTATAAAAATTAATTAAAAATATTATATATATATATATATATATTGCACCTCAAACTCCTGATAATTCCTTTGTCGCCTGAGAGATATTATTCCATATATAACCCTCAAGATCAATCTTCTCCTTGAATTTGGATGTTATGTTTCTTGAGCACGGTCTAGACATAATCAACCTAATATTAAAACAATTAATTTTATATCATTTTTAAATTTAAACATATAACTTAATTATAAACATATGGTGTTTAATGTATTTTCACTTACAAATTATTGACAATTGTGATGTAAGTTCTTCCATCAACTCCCTCAACTCCGAGCTGAAGGCCACCTTCTTCATCTGCATCATTTGCCCCTGATATATCTATCAGTATAGGGGTGGTGGATGGTGTATCAACAAGTATGGAAGGTGATGCCTCATCTGCAAGTGTAGTAGCTGGAGGTACAACATTTGATTTAGTTGCAACTGCAGAATGTGATGCTTCAACTAGATAGTAACTGGCTTCAAATTGTAGTCTGAACCTTGGTCGCATCATATCCTGTTTTCTGTTTGGTGGCATATTTCAACTTGAAATTCATATTTTATTGAATATTCTAGAAATATATCAATTTCAATTCAATATTTCACACAATATATTGAAATTTCAATAATTGATTTATTGGATATAATATTCTATTACAAACACAAATTAATCACTATCAACATTTAATTGTAAATCAAAATCAAAATCATTATCATCTTCTTTTTCTGAAGAATTAGAGACAAACTCAGGCTCTTTTTTAGATCTATCACCCTCCTCATCCTCTCCAGATGAAATTTTAACATATTCATTATTTGGATCGTTGAAAGGTTCATTCTTGTCATATGTAACAGATGTATTTATTTCACAAACATCTTCTTGAAGCGTTTTATTTTCAATTATATGTTCTTTTTCCATGTGATTCAAAAACACCTTTAGGTTTAACTTTGCAAATGGCTAACCAATCTGACTTATCTCATTGTAAGCTAGAAAAAGGGATATAATACACCTGGATCGCTTACATTGCCAACACGAAAGGTTCAAATTGTCTAAATCTTCTTCACTGGTTGATTTCAACTAGATTGTATCGACTGTGCACTTTTGTACCAACATTTGGAGTTGGATCAAACTATTCACACTTAAATATCATATTCGCTTTATTGACAATGCAGGGTACTCAATTTCAAGTATCTCAATAATTTTACCATAGTAATCTATCAATTCTCACTGTATGCAAACTCCACTATTTACTGTTGTCATACTATGACCATGATATTTTCTATGATATTTGTATTTATTAACGAAATACACCGAATACGATTTAACAGTTCACAAAGGTTCTTTCGCAAGATCACATATGAACTTGTTTTTTATTGGATTTTCTAAGGCCTACAAAAAAGAAATTATCATATTAAACGATATAATGTCATTTGAACACTTTAATCTTATAATTCAATCATTCAATAATTGTAAGTGAAAACTTACATATTTCTCAAACCATTGAGGAAAGTATCTTTCAACTTCTTTATTGATATCATGTGTTTTCTCGGGCATTAGCTTGCATAGCTGTTCCTTGTATAATCTAAAAATATTATTATTTATTTCAGTTGTGAATAACAATGAATTTCAAAACCCAAATAATCAATTTCAACTTACTGCATGTAAGGTTGAACCTCTTAACAGTTCAATAAAATGTAACCATGGGTAGCTTCAATTTCTTCCTCTGTTAACGTTCTTCTTATTGAACGTCCATATGTTTATCCAAGATTTGTGAAAATTGATAAGTTACCATCAACATCACTCATTCC
Organism: Erythroxylum cataractarum; assembly: GCA_024703695.1. Classification (NCBI taxonomy): domain Eukaryota; kingdom Viridiplantae; phylum Streptophyta; class Magnoliopsida; order Malpighiales; family Erythroxylaceae; genus Erythroxylum; species Erythroxylum cataractarum. The sequence goes on from JANJEY010000006.1 coordinate 47,797,990, forward strand.
TCCCCCACCGTCATTACGAGAAACTTTTCTTTCTCTTATGTAAACATACGACTCAAAATAATGTGAACAAAACGTACTAGCTTCCTCTACTAAATAAGCATTATATATTGAACCTTCAACTCTAGCCTCGCTTTTAACATTTTTCTTCAAGTGATGCAAATACCTAAATTAGCGAATACAATTATATTATTAAAACATGTTATTACTTCAATTATAGTCATTTTTGTTGAATTACCTCTTAAACGGATACATCCGTCGACTTTGAACTAGACTGGTAAGTTTAGCATCATGTATTAAATACACATATAGATGCTCCATACAGTCAAAAAAGATTGGTAGGAAAATCCCTTCTAATTTGCGCAAAATTACTGGAATTTCCTTTTTCTAATTTTTTCATTTCTACCAACTTGATTTCAAATGATGTTAAGCTTTTGAAAAACAAGCTTAATTCTATTATAACTTCCCAAATATTATTCAGGAGCAACTTCCGAAACACAATTAGAATTAAATTTTGCATAAACATGTGGCAATCATGACTTTTCATCCTAAATAATTTGTACTTCTTTGTGCCCACACATTTTGCCAAGTTTGAAGCATAACCATCGAGAAACTTTAGACTTTTCAACCATTCACACAAAATTTCCTTTTGTTTTTTGTCCAAAGTGTAACATGTTATCAGATATTTACCGATGTGAAGATCTTTATATAACTCATTCCTTCTATAAAAAAGTTTCAAATCAACTCGTGACTTTGCATTGTCTTTAACCCTCCCTTCAATGTTCATAATGGTATTGAACAAATTGTCAAAAATATTTTTTCATTATGCATCACATCTAGATTATGATGTATCAAATTAGTTTTCCAATATGACAAATTCCAAAAGATACTTCGCTTTCTCCAACTAAAGTTTTTTACTAATGCTTGTATTAACTCCATCAACTTTAAATTCTATAACTTTCAGCAACCCTAATTCATTAATCTCGTGCAATATCTCTTCACTAGCTTTGTGAGGGGAAGGAGGTGTTTGTATCATCTTATTCTTAATGAACTTTTTCTTTTTTGCATCTAAATGGATGGTCTGAAGGAAGAAATTTCCTGTGGTTGTCAAATTAACATGTTTTTCCCTCATTTGGAAGATAAAACGCATCAATATCACTGTTTTAATAAGGACAAGCGAATTTCTCTATTGTGTTCCATCCAGACAACATAACATATGCAAAAAAATCACTAATAGTCCATATCAATGCTGCTCTCAACATAAAATTTTGTTTCAAAGACACATCATATGTCTTAACACTATATTCCCAAAGATGTTGCAATTCAGATATCAATGATTATAAAAATACATCAATTTTATGCTTTAGATTTGTAGGCCTTGGCACAATCACTGTCAAGAGCATATATGTCTTATTCATACACATCCATAGAAACAAATTATAAGGAGTAATTATGATTGGCCATGATGAATATTGTTGGTTGGATTGTCCAAAAGTTTGGAATCCATCTGTCGACAATCCCAACCTAATATTTCGACTTTTAGCTGCAAACTCATAATGGGTGTTACTGAAATGTTTTCATGCCAGTGCATCTGATGGATGACTCATTATTCCACCTTCCTGATCGTGTTTATTATGTCATCTTACGTGAGATGCAGTAACATCAGAAGCATATGGTCTTTGAAGTCTCAACGTTAGTGGGAAATAATACATCCGCTTCCAGGGTACTAATTTCTATTTTATAGAACGCTTTCTAAGCTTGAACCTAGAATGATCACAAAATTTGCACTCTTGTAATTCCACATCATCCCCCAATATAACATATATCCCAATTTGCAAAAATTAATCTTTTCAACAGGCAAATCAAGACCCCTAATAAGTTTCTTTATATTGTAAATACTATCAATCATTGTATGATCAGGAGGCAATGATTCATTATACCATATAAGAATTTTATCGAAACTATGATCAGAAATATTCCCTTCAGACTTTATGTTCAATATTCGAGCAATTGAAGACAATTGAGTCATTGTCTCACAATTTGACCATAATTCTTGGTTAGTTGAGTATAGTAAATTAAAAATTTGTTTTACATGTAGGTTTAGTTCTTTTTTAAGATTTTCTATATTTTCATAAAGGTATAACTGGCTACATCATAAACCATTTGCATGTAAGGATTTTCATTTGCACCCATATTATTTGTTCTAAATCCAAACCCCCTTTTAAACTCAACTACATTCACTGATGAGTGTACTTCATTACCTTTTGAGGTGATAAAAAACAATGACTCCCTATGTTATGTCCACTCAAAATAATTTTGGACAAACCTTTTTCTCAGCAAATGCCCATTCACTTCATCAATAGAAAGAAAACAAATGTGTTTGTACTTTTTACATAGACATCTGATCTTTTAGTCATCCATATGTGCAGGTTGAGAATATACATAATAAATAAAAGCTTCAACTCCCTCAACAAACTCAGGATTAATGAAATTATCATATGCTAATCGTCTATACATCCAAGATCTATTAACATTACTCATTTATGCAAAACTGTTAGTTTAAAAGAGTGATTTCATTGTTAGTATCCTTCATGTTCCATAAATTTACAAAACATCTAAACTTTACACAACCTTCCCTAAGTATTAATCAATCAAATTAATACCTACAATTGATGTTAATACTATGGTATGTGGAATTGTTTACACCTGTGAATCCAGAAAACAAGTTTTTGTTGTGACTCCTAGGCTCACGAAATTTTTCACCGATAAGCCTCACAGGAGTTGCATCATAGGTTTCCAACCTTTATATCGTCCTAGGGTTTTATTATGTAAAGAATTATCTTGTCTGTTAAACGTACAAATTTCTTGTGTTAATACTAAGTTTGCATTAATCACATTTAAGTTATCTTTAAATTAATCACCTAAAATTGATTTCAATACTATGGTACATGGCATTATTTACACCTGTGAATCAAGAAAACAAGTTCTTGTTGTGACTCTTAGGCTCGTGAAATTTTTCACAGATAAGCCTCACGGGAGCTACATCACAAGTTTCCAACCTATATACCATTCTAGGAGTTTATTATGTAAAGAAATGTCTTGTCTATTAAACGTATGAATTTTGTATGTTAATACTAAGTTTGCATTAATCACATTGAACTTGAAGTATTAATCAATTGAATTAATCACCTACAATTGACTTCAAAACTGTAGTACGTGGCATTGTGTACACCTATGAATCAAGAAAGCAAGTTCTTGCTATAACTCCTAAGCTCGTGAAATTTTTCATCGATAAGCTTCAAGGGAGCTACATCATAGGTTTCTAACCTATATATCTTCCTAAGGGTTTATTATGCAAAGAACTGTCTAGTCTATTAAACATATGAAGTTTTTGTGTTAATACTAAGCTTGCATTATTCACATTGAAGTTGAAGTATTAATCAATTGAATTAATCACTACAATTGATTTCAAAACTATGGTATATGACATTGTTTACACCTGTGAATCAAGAAAGCAAGTTCTTGCTGTGACTCATAAACTCGTGAAATTTTTCACCGATAAGCCTCATGGGAGCTACATCATGGGTTTCCAGCCTATATATCATCCTAGGAGTTTATTATGCCTTAAATCATCTACAAGATCTCAAACTCATTCCACATACAGTAAATGCTTATATAATCATACGTCTACTCATTAATGATTCAAACATATCCTAAAGACTTAGACTATTAAAGACAAACATAAAAACTCATCAATGATTATAAGAATATTATAAACAATAACACAAAATTAAGACCTCCTTTGTATCCACACAAAACTCAAAAGCATCTAATTAATGTATTATTAAAGCAACACATATAGTATATATTAGTTGGACGACTTACCTGGATGGATGGACAACTACGTACTACAAAGAAGAAACACAAAATAGGACTTGCAAAAAAGAATATTTCGTATTAGTTAACTAGTGGGAATGCACCACTATTTGAAAAGGACTACAACTGGCATAAAAATATACTTCATCTTTAATAGTATGCAAGATAAAACAAAGATATCGTGAACATCAATTTAAGAATTTCGAAGTTCAAATCCATCAAACTCTTTTTTGCGCAAGGCTAAAAGAGAAATGGAGTTGGTTCACTAGGATGAAAAGAAAAACCAAGGTTCATAGCCTACATTTCCTATTGGTAGTTCCAAATGCCAACTTTTTCTTTTTTCTAATGTTATGAAGTCTTCTTCTTGTTTTTGGCCCCCATTTTCACATTTTTCACACTCGTCTCGCTCTTATCAATTCAAGTATGCTATTGTTTTTTCATTTTCTTTCATTTTTGCTCCTCATCTCCTTCTTAATTGCAATCTAACCCACTTAGGTTTAGGAACTTTGTAGTTAGAGCAGGATATACGAAACTTTGAACTTTAGGGATCTTCCTTTTCTGATTTCCATGAAACAACTAACAAGGTGTGCTCTCGTTTTTCTTTAGCTTCATTAATATATGTTATGTAATCTTAATTAAGAAGTTGTGTCCACTAATCTTCTTTTATTAAAATATCTCTTCCCCCACTTGTTTTGACAATTAAACTAGAAAAAACGTAAATGTATATTTCGTGAGCTAATAGTCCATGCTAACACAATTTTATCATGTAATATATTTTTTTAAACTATACAACAATATCATACTGTGTTTACCATTTAAAAAAAAATTGTACATAAAGGGATTAATATACATATATTAATTCCATACATTTCCCTACATAAAATCTTTTGTGAATAGCAAAACCTCACATTAATTTGTTCATTTCTCTATGTAATAGGCGTGTGAAATAAAGTAGTTAAATGAGTGCTTCATGGTAACATCAAGATGCATAAGAAAAAAAGTGCCCCTCTCAACACTAAGATTCACTTTTTTTTGTTCATCATGGAAGCAAAGAAGTAGAAGGGTGTGAGAAGGGAAGAAGTAGATGGGTGTGAGAAGAGAGGAACCTCTCAACTTATCAGTAGGAAAATTGTGACTTGAAGCAATCAAAAGTTGGGAAAGATATGAATAGTTTGTAATAATCTTACCTTATGAATCAATCCATTGTCAATAATCAAACGAGTCAACTTCTTGAACAACTCCTAAAGATATTTTTAAACATAAAAATATTAACTACTAATTACATAATTATTCTTAATTCAACAGACAACAAATATGATCTAAAATTTCAAAAAATATTTTCAAATTCAAACAAACATATATTCAAAAACATAAACTAAGAGTAGACATGAGAAATGAAGATTGAAAGGTATCTAACAAAGAATTCTAACATTGGACTTGATTTGAAAGAGACAAATTTCACTGTCAACAGCCAACTCCACATTTACAGAACCAAACGACGTCGTAATAAACCTACACATTTACAGGATCATGATGGCAATAAGGTGTGGTGCACTAGAGATGATTATATAGTACTTGAAGTAGATGTGACAACAATAACGAGAACAAGCGGCGACGAGGTGTGGTGGCACGATGCGCAGTGGTCTTTGGTAGCGACAGAGATGATGACACTGGCTTACCGAGGATGGTGGCACACTGAGGATGCCTGGTGGGACAACAAGGAGGCGTCGTGGGACGACGGCGATAAAAAAGAGAAAAAAAAGGGGTTGCGATGGATGAGGAGAAATTGCGGGGTGCGGGGGTGCGGGGGTTTGGGAAGGAAGTTGTGGTCGAAAACAATGTCGTTTGGTATTAAACCAAACGACGTTGTTTTCTTTTTTCTTAAAACGCTAAACCAAAAGCAAATAATGACATTTACGAATAAAATTTACCAATGGACCACCATCGATAAACTTAAAACGCATTTTCTCCGCTAAGCATTCTCACTTTCTTTACCGATAGACATTTCTTATCGCCGTTGTATTCCAATGGAAAATTTGTCAGGTTGATTTCCTTATATATTTACTGATGAATATTTTTATGTTGCAAATTAAAATTTTCCTCACCAATTGTACCAAAAAAAACATGATTTTCTTCGATAATTTTCAAAAGGTCCATTTACGTCAGTAATTGTCCATCACTAATAACTAATTTTCTTGTAGTGATAGAAATCATACACAATTATACAAAAAAAAATGATTAAATAAATACATGATTATTAACATATAGATATACCTTTATTCATCAAATATTTATTTGAGTAACTTTTAAAATGATGAGTAACCACATTTATGTCTACATTATCTATGCATATCATAATATAACAAACAAAGTATACAATCATATGAAGATAATTATTTTGGTCATAAAAGTATTTTAGTATATGCCAACTCTTGACATACCTTAACACTTCTTAAGTTATTGGATGAAACCAATTGTGATAAGAATTCATTATTCAACAAGTAGTATGAAAAGCAGATTTAGAAGCAATTGTAAGCATTGGGATAAGTAAGAAAACCCATGCAATTATTTACATGATTGAATATTGAACTATATTCAACTTCTACGATATTAATACATAAAAATGCTTATTAATTGTTTCACAAATATCACCTTCCATATAATTGTCCAGTTTCATTCTATCATATGAAATCCTTCTATATAATTGTTAAATTTCTATTTCAAGTCTTATGTAACTACTCTAGGAATTTTCTTTATATTCTAAGCCATTAACTAAGTCTAGGTGTTAACCAAGTCTCACTAACATCCTTAAGAGACAATTCATCAAAAAAATCATAGGCAACTCGAATTCATCTCTAACTAATAACAAAATCACTACATTTTCCCATTATTCTCCAACAAAAATACATTCAAACAACAAATAAACCAACGAGTTTAGGTAAAAAATGCATAATACCCACAATCTATGAAAACCCACCCACCCACTTTCATATACACACAATCCATAAAAACTCACTAATGTTCAACACTAATAACACATTTTTTGAAGACATCGGGAAACCCAACAGCAAACTTCCCTGAAAGCAATGCATTATGGACCGAAACAAGCAAAAATTGATGTTGAATGCATAGGAGGAAGAGGGATCGACAACTATGAAGTAGGGAAGAAGAGAGAAAATGAAAGAGGGAAGGAAGAAGGGGGGTTTCAGGTGGCTTATTAGGCTATTCAAAACGACATCATTTGGTGTTAAACCAAACAACATCGTTTTAATTTTTGGAGAAACTGACATTTACTGACGAAACTGTGGTTCTATCAGTAATTACTGAAAAAAATATGGTTTTGTTGTTAATTTAGACGCATAATTTTTTTGCCACACATTGCCGCCTATTTTTATGATGAAATTTACCATTATGCTACTATATCTTGTTGGGAAAATCTCGGGAATAATTTTCCTCTACATTTACAGATGAAAATTTTGGCAGTCGAAAAAAACATTTTTTTGACAAATTTATCGACAGAAAATCAATTTATATCGCTAATTTACAAAAAAAAAAATTCCATCGGTAATTTTTTATCAATAATGTGTTATTTTTTTGTAGTGCAAATGGCATCATTTTGCAAACAAGTGTAGAACTATAGGTAATATCATCATGTTGGTATTCCTAAGTGTGAGACATATATTAAGTTTGTAACATATACTTAAGAAAATACTAGAAAAATTTGGTGTCGTAAGAGTTATAAAAAAAATTTAAAGATTTTTTTTATAGATATTGTCTATGATGCTAGCAACATTGAAGATTTCAAGACAAAATAGAATGAAAAAGTTGTTGAGTTTAACTTAGGTAATAATTCATGGCTTTAGTCTTTATTTGATCAACATATAAGTTAGGTTCTAACTTATGTTATGAATCAATTTTGGGTTTGAATTTCAAACACACAAAAAAGTGGGGTATGAAAACTTATTTGGTTACTATATGCATGCATGTAGCATATTGAGGAAATTTGTATTGCAATACAAAAAAGTATTCTGGAAAAAGATTGAGTAGGAGATGGAGTTTGATTACTTGTGTTTAAGAACTAATATATTTTTGGTTTTGTGATTTAATATTGGAAAATAATTTTAGAGGGAATAAGCCAATATCTATATTTAATCTTATACAATACAAGCTTACTAGTGTCATATATTGCAAGGGCAAAATATAAACCAAATGGAATAACAAGTTATACAAGGTTAAGGAGATAGTTGAAGGATCCAATAATGTCAAGCTGTATACAATTACATTAACTGATTCATTCTCACAAGCAAAGTACATCAATGAGGTGTCCGAATTTAAGGGAATTATGTGTTGATACATATTTAAATATTTGAGTAGGGTTAACATTTAAAATTTTTCAAAAAAATTGCTTATTAAAGGGTGCGCAAAAATGTGTTTAGATTCCATGTAAAGAGATTGGTTCATAACATTAGAGTGGATGATGATATTTATACTAGTAGGATAAAAAATATATAATTGACTTTCTATGAGGCCCTTGATTATGTGCTAGATAGTGAACCAAAATTTGAGTACTTGTATAATTTGTTGTAAAAAGTCAATAAAAAATTTACAATTGCCACTGGAACTAAGTTAGAAGATGTTAGTTAATGAATGCATTGGTCATATAGAATCCATTCTAAGAGACATCAACTTGAAGAGTCTAGTTTTATCGAGGTTGTATGATAAATAAAGAATAAGAATATTACAATCTCAACTAGAAGAGGTTCAAAAGAAGAGGTGTAAAAAAAGGTTACAAATTGAATATAAATATTGCCAATACTATTTTCCTATTTGAATGTGATATTTATTTTGTGTATAATATTTCAAAATGATTCGATTATAAATTTGTATTGCTTGTTTGATTATTTTTAGTTAGGACTAATAAAGTTTAAATAGATACTTTTAGATACATATGAGGATGACATTGAATGGAGGACTAAAATTATGAATTTTGATTGCATTTCATTAATTATCAAGTAAATATGTTGTCTGATTTAGTAATTAATATATACAGGTTGTCATGAATATTTGGCTTAGACAATCTGCAAAACTAACAATCCATTTGAGAATATATTTGTGTATAAGAGAAACCTTGTTTTCAAAATTTGAATAATTGGTAGGCTCAACTTCTAACAATTATGCTCAATTATTTTTATCCATAAGAAGTGGCAGATAAGTTTAATAATGAAATATAGGGTGCTGGATTTAATCTTGCCACTAAAAAGATGTAAAAACAATAACCAAAGGTATGAATAAAACATAATTTGTGAATTATAGAATTTTCTTCCACTACTTATACCTGTGGTATTTGTTAAGGAGGGATGAATATTTTTATTAAGTTACCTTCCAATGGGTGTGTATGATATGTTATTCATTATTATTTTTCTTGATGCATAGTGGATTATTCATGAATGGAATGTCTCCTACAATGTAAAATTAAAATAAAATCGTCTTAATGTTGAAACACAACTGTGTTGTTCAATTCCAAATCTTAGGCTCATTATCCTTTAAATATGTTACATGTTTAGAATATGTCCATCCTCTTCTTCTCTTACATTATACAAGTCTCTAATGGATCATTTATGGTTATTTCTTACATAACATAAGAACTTTCAACATTGGTCACATCTACAAAGAAACAAATATCATCCTTTTCAAGGGAATGCCTTAAAGATTCATATATCTTAAAGATAACATCCTCATCTCTTACCTTTAGGGCTAGTTTTTCATCATCCACATCTATTATAACCTTAGCAATTATTAGGAAAGGTTGACTCAAAATCAGGAGAACCTCTACATCATCCATCATATCCATAATCATATAATCAATAGGAAATATAGACTTTTTAAACTTAACATCTTCCAAAATGCCCCTAGAATATTTAGTTGAATTATTTGCTAATTGAATGCTCATCCTAGTTTGTTTAGGTTCACTTAACCTAACTTCTTAAAGATTTCATATGGAATCAAGTTAATAATAGCTCATAAGACCGTTAATTCCATTTTAATTAACAAACTACCAATGTTATAAAAAAATAGTAAAAATCCTTAGATATTCAATTTTCTAAGACAAATTATTTTGCAAGATGGCGAAGAACTCCCACTTATAGTAACCACTAACAAGTCCCTAAGTTTGTTTTTGTTACAAAGGATATCTTTTAAGAATTTGCCATAATTTGGCATATGTGAAAGAGTTTCAATGAAAGGTATGATAGTATGTAATTGTTTAACTAGCTCTAAAAACTTACTAAATTTATCTTTCTTTTTATTTATCTCAAGTCTACTAGGGCATGAAAATTTTAGTTGGTACTCTTGAACCATTTTCTTTTGACTCCTCAATTGTTAATGAAATGTAGGTGAAGGCTCTTAACTTTATTGTCCTTGATTATTCTATAAATAATCAAAATGGCTTCTTTATAGATTATAGGTATTACTATAAGGTTTACTTTGAGTTTAATTTCCCACAAATTAACCTACTTGGTTAGATATCCCATTTTTTTATGCGTCTAACATTTATGATTGGAGTGTTCATCATTAAAAGTGTTGCAACTCATAATTTGTGTCAATTTAATTGTCGAGCTCATACTATTAAGCTTCTTCCTTAAAGCTTCCAACTTCGCTTCTAATGCTGTCACCGCATAAAAAATATGAATACATTTTGGTTTTGTATTTGAACTTAAGCTCCCTCATTTGTAATTGTTTACAGATATATTCTTTATAAGTTCTTACAATTCTTTAGGAGTTTTGAAGTAGGTGGTTCCACCTAAAAATGCATCAAATAATTGCTTAGATAGGTAAATCAATCTACTATGAAATGTCTACATCTATAACCTCAAATCAAGTCCATAATGTGGGCACTTCTTCAGTAACTCTTTTCATCTCTCCCAAGTATTATATACTATCTCACTCTCTAATTATTGAAAAGAAACATATGTCATTGTTGAGTTTTACTACTCGTACCGGAGGAAAATACATGGGTAGAAATTTTTCAATAAGACCATTCAAGGTGGTAAAGATCTAGGAGGCAAGGATGTCAACAATGATTAGGCTCTATCCTTCAAAACAAGCTAAACTAAATAGCATCCTCAAAAGCCCTATTAATCTTGAAAGAATTATAAATATTTAAAAAGTTGATGATGTGTGCATTTGGATCCTCATTTGACAAGTCTTCAAATTGCACAAGTTGTTGAAACAACTAAATCATGTTGGAATCTATCTAGAAGTTATTGATCTCCACTTTTAGCCTATTGATGCCATGTTATGTTCCTATAAGCGATTATCTAGCATAATCCCGTATAATATATTATCCTACTTATCTTGCCATTGTGTTTGGTAGCTACAACTTCAGAATTTTCCTCTTTTAAACTCCAAAATAAAATCCATTTAATTTTGGGATCCAGATTAAGTAGTACTTTGGGACTACTCCTGATGATAAACCAAAGTACCTAAATCCTAAAATTCAACTAAAAAATAAGATTAAGAAAGAAAGTTTTAAAATAATTAAATACAAAAAGAAAAAAAAAGAAAATGTGATTAACTTAATTTAAAATGTAACTACTACCATAGTCCTGAACAGCAACATAAAAAATTTGATTTCACATTTTTTGAATAATACTAAATATTACTAGGTAAGTGCATCAATTAATCTTATAGTATAGTCTAGATAAATATGAGTGTCAATCCTACAAAAATTACTAGTACTAGTAATAACTGTCTTTATATTACATAATTTAACAAACAATTTATTGATTTAAAAGAAATAATTATCAAAACTAAATTTATTAATCTAAAATAATAAATAAAAGTAATCGACGAGATTGAAATAATTGACTGATAAATAAGACCTAGTTTTAGAATCATCTTTGAACCTTACTATGCTTAAACCTATCCTGATTCAATTTTTAGCCCTAATTTATTAGACCAATAGAAATTCCAAAGTTACACTCTCTCAAGAAATATAGCCCCTACCTTGAAGCTGAACGAATCTTTATCTAATCAAAACTTCTAAGAAATCATTAACTCATTGTATAATTTTTTTTATAGATTTGACTCTTTAACCAAAAAGATTTATATGGTGCTAGTTATAGAATTTTATATTGCTTTTATTATTTATGACATAATTTATTTATACATATGATTTTCCCAATCCTTATATATAAAATATGAAATATAATTAAGATGCTTGCATGTTTCAATTCAGTCATAGGAAGTCATTATGAATAATTCAATAAAACTGAGGTCTTTCATTAAAGGAAAGAATCAATCCAAACATATAGTTATAAGGTTCATTCCATCTAAATTTATCCCAATTTCATTCATACTCAGATTTAAAAAATACCAATATAATTAAGAAATAATATAAAATAAAGGAACTCATTCTTATAGATCTTTAAATCTTAATGTCTTCATTTGAATCTTGATTTAAATCACTTATTTTCTCTCCAAACTTACTTTTTTTAATCTAAAGATGCTCTAATTTGTCTCCCTAATGATGTGTTATTTTCTCTCCACTTTTTTCTTGCCGCCTAATTCTAAAAACTTCCTTTTGTTCTCACAAAACCCTAAAATATCTAAAGTATCTAAAGTTTCCTTAAGAACTCTAGAAAACCCTCACTCTATGTAAAAATAAACAATGTTGTATAGCATCCAACATGGCTTTAATAAGGTGTTATATTATTGGACCCGTATTCTTCTAAAATCATGCTAAAACTTCTTTAACTTGGCTCTAATTTTTTCAAATTCATTCTTCCTTTATTAAGGAGTTAAAATAAGATCTATAGACAAGATATATTGGGTAACAAATCTTGTAAAAATTATCCAAACATCAGCAAAATACTCTCAAAATCATGTTAAAAACATAATCTAAATAACACTTATCAATATTGTAGTGATACTTTTATGTAGAGTAGTGGTATTTACTATATAGTGAAATGGTATTGTTTTGTATATAGTGGTAGCTTTTATATAATGGAATTGTATTTTTTCTTTAATGGAATGAGAAGTAAAAAATAATGGTTGTTATCATGATCTAATAGTGAAAGAACATCAATACACATTTGAATCCATGACTTTAAACTACTTTTAACTTAAAATCCACAAAAATCAATATCATGCAAAAATTATACTAAAAAATAGTGCTAAAGATCCCTAAAGCTACAAATTGAAATAAATCCACCTAAATCATTAGGTCACCTTCCAATAAATGCATCTTTATGACTCTTTTAATTGGACTTTGTAGTCAGTTCCAAATCTTAGGCCCATTAGTCGTTAAATTTTCTACATGTTCTACTAAAGTAGGGTCATCCATCTCCTTTTCTTCTCCTTACATGATACATGTCTTTAACGGATTATTTGTGATTATTTCTTGCATAACATGAGAAATAAGCCCTACGATTTCTTATATAAGGCGGTGAAATTTTTGTATAAACTGGTAATGGTTTTTGTTTATATTGAAATTTTTTTGGTATAGAGTGACGATATTCTTTTGTCCTTTTATCAGCATTTGGTGTTGTTTTGTTGTATAATGGTCCAACTAATATTCCAAGCTTTGGAATATAACTGCGGGCGTAATTTAAGATTCCAAGCC
>JANJEY010000006.1:48091794-48105287 GCA_024703695.1 Erythroxylum cataractarum
GTAACTAGAGAGCCATTGGCCACTACAATCTTTTTGTTACTTGGGCATGGGGTATAAGTGTGAAAGAGTTGAGATGTGGGTGTCATATAGTCTGTGGCACCCGAGTCCATTATCCAAGAATTGGTATGAAGATAATCTGAGGCATTCATGCAAATAGGGAGTAAATGTTTACCTGAAAGAGCCAAAGAACAAGTCTTATAAGGTTTTTCAATAGTCCCCGACAAGTTTCTCAGATTCTCAATTTCTTCATTGTTTAATTCTCTTGTTCCTGAATTTTCCTCAACTTTGGGCTGATTTACCATATGTGCTCGGGACCTCTGCTCTCCCCCACGGTTTCCTCATTCTTAACTTGGTGGTTTATCATGTATTTTCCAACATGTTTCCTTTGTGTGCCTCAGTTTCTTGCAGTAGGTGCACCAAAGGTTGTCTTTATTCTTCTTCCCCTGGTTTTCTCTACCCAAATGCTTAGATAGATCACTATTTCTTTTATCCTGATGATCAGTTTTTGCTAATAAAGCTGACCCGTACATGGTTTGGAAGGTTGAAATGATTAAGAAGAAGATACTGCAGTGAAAAAGAAAATACTGTAGCAATTAAGGCTACCCTAATGAGAATTATACAAGAGAGGTAAGGAGGAATGTAGTGATGAAGGTTGGAACCCACAAGAGAAAAACCAAAAAAAATAAGGTTTCGGTAGTGCAACAATGAAGGCTACTCAAAGGACAAATCCCAGAAAAAGAAGGCCTATGGCTCTGACACCATGTGGGAAAGAATTTTCATATATACTAATATATTGAATAGGAAGTATACAACCATATATAGACATTACAAGTAGGAATTTAAATCTGGAAAGTTATCTAAAGCTATCTAATGTAATCCTTTAATTTAAGGCATTTCAAACTTATTCTATCGTATCTATTTACAGCCTATATATATCTTAGTATAATCTATTTACAGTTGTCTAGTATCTCAATAGACTACGGAAAGTTAAAAACGATGTGAGAGAATTAAGCGACTGAGGGGGAGGTCTAAAATCTATTCCGCAATAATGAAATAAATGTAGCTAAATTGTACTAAAAAACAACTTGGTAAAACACAAAAACTGTATCAATTTAAACAAGGTATGGAACCAAATTCCCTCAGTCCCATGAATATAGATTGTCTCTGAAAGAGAACAAACAAAAGAATCCTTTTGTTAAGAACAAAAAATAAAACTTAAATAAGTAAAAAGGATGAAGAAACTACCCATCAACCATAGATAACGAATTATTTGTTTCTTTGTTGACACCAAAAACTTGAGCAGGTCGACAATTTCTCTGTCCAGACAACTCCTTTTTTTTCATATAGCAGGACATTTAACTGCAAACAAGAGAGGTTGAGCCTCAGCCCACAACATAACATACCTAGATTGTCTGTGACAAGCCTATCTTAAAATGTCACCTATCTATAATTCCACAATGTAAAAGAAAGATTAACAATGTAAAAACAATGAAAATGCTCTTTACCTCAGATGAAGACAGGAAATTATATATTGCACTCTGTCAACAAGTAGCAAAGATATCAGATCATGCCATTCCAAGAAGTCCTCCAATCAAACTTAAATGAAAAGAACTTAATTAAGAAAGAAAAAAATATTAGATACAATACCTGAGGTGTGCTATTGAAATCACCAGTCAGAACAACAGGAATATTACCCCACTTTTTTGAAAGGATCTGTGCCCTTGACAAGAGAAATCGAATCTGCAAGTCAATAAATCAATGTTGAGAAATAAATCAATATTGATACACTCGATGATGCAAAAGAGCTTAAAGTCTATAAAAGATATAAAAGAGGAAGAATTAGTCAACCATAAGTCTTACTTTGGTGGGATGGAGAATGAGAATTGAGTTAACAACAAGATAATAAGGGTAATTATATTATGACTCCTTATTAGATAGAAAGTAGTAGTAAGATAAACATATTATTCTAGTTTTGGATACATATCCTATTTGTTTAGGGCTTAAACTTACGAAATTTTGTTGACATAATTGAATAGGAAAACCAGAACTAAAGTTTTGTACTTTTATTCTTTGGCCGATGCATCTTAAATAGAAAAAATATAGTCAGCATAGAATTAGTATCATAACTACTTATCTCTACTAATCTACAGCATCCTAACTACTTAGGTGCTGATTTATAGAATCAGTATCCTAACTACTTATCTCCACTAATCTGCAACGCCCTAACTACTTAGGTGCTGATTTATCGTATCCTAAATTTAGGATAAAATTTTCCAATTTTTAAGAGTCATTATAACACTCCCCCTCAAGTTACTGCAAAAATGTCTATCATGCCCAACTTGCTAACTTGAAGCTCGAATGGTTGTCTTAACAATCCCTTAGTAAATGTCTACAACTAGTTGTGTGGTTGGAATGAGATTATTCTTGCTTTAATTTTTTTTCCTTAATGAAGTGCTTATCAATTTCAGCGTGTTTGTTCTATCATGAAGGACTAGGTTATGGGCAATACTTATGGTTGCCTTATTATCACAATAAAATCTCATAGGAAAGCTCATTGGACTTTGAAGATCTTCTACAACTCTTTGTGGCCATAGAACCTCACATACACCTTGAACCATTGATCTAAATTTTGCTTCAGCGTTGCTCTTAGCAATTACACTCTATTTCTTACATCTCCATGTGACTAAGTTGCCCCAAAGGAATTTACAATATCTAGAAGTTGATATTCTATCAATCATTGATCTTGTCCGGTCTACATCAGTATAAACCTACACTCCTCTACTTTTTTTTTTAAAAGGCCCTTTCTTGGAGTGTTTAAATATCGAAGGATCCTATACACAACTTCTAGATGCTCCTTATATGGGGAATACATAAACTAACTAACCATACTTATAGCAAAGGCAATATTAGGTTGTGTATGAGACAAGTAGATCAATCGCCCAACAAATCTCTAGTACCTTCCTTTATCTATTGGGTTTCCATCTTTAACATCTCCAAGTTTGACATTAAACTCTACTGGAGTATCTGAAGGCTTTCATCCACTCATTTTATATATCTCCTTAAAGAGATCTAAAATATACTTTTGTTTTGAGACCACAATTTCCTTTTGTGATCTTGCTACTTCCATTACAAGAAAATATCTTAGCTGGCCTAAGTCCTTAATTTCAAACTCTTTGGCTAGACTTAGCTTAAGTTTCCCCATTTTATTCTATATCATGCCTGTTAAAATATATCATCTACGTGGACAATCAGAACTAAAATTTTGACTTTGATGGACCTCTTAGTGAATAAAGTGTGATTAGATTGCCCTTGACAACAACCTTGACTCTTAAAAAACTTTGTGAATCCTACGAACAAGTAGGGATGGCAAAGGGCTCAGGCTTGGCCCAATTTTCCAGGCTTGGTCGGGTCTCAAACCGGGCTCAGGCTGTCTGGGACAGGTAACACAAAATGATGTCGTTTTACCATAAAACAAAAGTCGTTTTCCTTTTTTAAAAATAAAATTCAGGTCGAGCCCGCGCCTCTGCCCATTGTCATGCATACAAACCAAGCCCTAGGAGACTCCTTAAGACCATACAAGATTTGTTTTTAATTTGAATACCTTAGTTAGGTCCAAACTTTTCAGAGAATCTAGGGAGAGGCTCCATGTATACTTCTTCATCTAAATTGGAGATGGCAATGGGTTGGACCAATCTGAACTGTTTTTTTAAATTGAAAGTGCAAAAATGATGTTTTCAACAAAATGGTGTCGTTTTGCTTATAGAGAACTGATTTTTTCAAAAACTAGATCCGAGACATGGTCAACCCAGCCTAACCCGTTGACTTCCTAGTTGGGAGCCAATTGTCATCCCTAATCTAGATCTCCATTCGAGAAAGTATTCTTCACATCTAATTGATTTATAGCCTAGTCAAGATTAACATCAATTGAAAGGAGGACGTGAATCATGTTTAACTTTGCAACTAGTGAAAAAGTCTCAGAATAATTTGTCATATGCGTGGGTAAAGCCTTTAACAACTAGCTGAGCCTTGTACCTCTCTGAGGATCCATTGGAATTGAATTTTAAAATAAATAACCATTGACATCCAAAGACCCTTTTTCCATCTAGTAGATTGACTTCTTCCCAGGTTGCATTCTTTTCCAAGGCTTTAATCTCTTCAAGAACATCTTCTTTCCACTCAGGAACTTTTAGAACCTCATGAATACTGTTAGGATTAGGAATACTAGATGCTTGTGAAATAAACGTATAATACATGGGTGAAATATTTTTGTAGGACACAAAGTTGGAGAGAGAATGTTGCGTACAAGATCTAATACCTTTCCTAAGAGCTATAGGGAGATCAATTTGAGAAAAAGAGTTTAGCTTAGAATCACTTGCAGGCATACTTTCAAGAACATGAACATTTGTGGAAACATCATGATTTTCTTGATTTAACCTTTGGTTGGACTCATGAAGATGTTGCCGAATGGTGGCCTTCCATTTTTGTGCTCGGTGTTCCTTTGAATATACAAGACCTCTGTACCATTTCTCATATATCTCCATGTTTCCAATATTATCCTTTTGTGATAGCATTGTCACAGGTTGTTTATTAACTGATACAACATTGTCAATATTTACATCATTTGTTTCCAATAATTTTGTGTCGTCTTTTCTGAATGATCATGAGAGGTGTCAATCTGAACAAACTCAAAGCTGAGATCTGAACCATTTGAGAACTTATCTTCAGTTATATTTTGATCCCCTTGACGATGGTAGTTATTATAGTATGAAGTACCTTCAAAGAAAGTAAAATCACACAAATTTCCTTTTGGAAATTGGATCAAAACATTTGTAACCCCTTTGATTAGTTGGATAACCTACAAATATGCTTTTATATGTTCTAGGATAGTTTTGAAAGTTTGGCATCATGATTATGAACAAAGGTCAAGCTACCAAAATTTTTTAAGGGAATGTCGATAATGAGTCTAGTAGTTGGAAAATATTCAATAAAAACCAAAAGTGTTTTGTAGTTAAAGATTCAAGTAGGTAATCAATTTATCAAGTAGGTGGTTAGAACTGCTTCCCCCAAGATATTTAGGAATCTTAGTTTGAAGGTTCAAAGCTCCAACTATTTCAAGTAGGTGTTTATTTTTTCTCTCAGCCACCCCATTTTGTTGTAATGTCTGATTAAATGAGCTCGGATGAATTATTCCTTTCTTAGCAAAAATTTTTTCAACATATTGTTAAAGAATTCTTTCCTATTATCACTTTGAAATATTTTAACCTTACTTTGAAATTGTGTTTGAATCATATCATAAAAGTTTTGAAGACTCTTCAATGTCAGATTTTTATTTTAAGAGAAAGACTCAAGTGACCTTAGTATGATCATCAATAAACGTAATAAACCAACATTTCTCAAAAAATGTAGAAACTCTGTAAGGCCCTCAAATATCACTATGGATCATGGTAAATGGTTGTGAAGTTCTGTAAGGTTGTGGTGGAAAAACTGCACAATAATGTTTTGCTAATTCACACGACACACGATAAAATATTGAAGGATTTTTATTTATGAATAACTTCGGAAACAAATGCTCTAAATAGCGAAAACGTGGATAGCCTAGTCGGCAATGCCATAACATAACTTCGTTATTACTAGAACCTGAAATAGAATTGACACAAGTTTATTGGTCTTGCCTTCTAAAGGTCCGTCCTTTGTGAAAAGCATAGAGACCACTATTTTGTTCAACATCTTCCTAGAGGTTAAATCCTAAAATCCACAATGAGAAGACCAGAAAGTAGTCGACAATTATGATCAAGAGTAAGCTTACTCATAGACAAGAGGTTATATGATAGGTTAGGAACATGAAGGAAATCTTTGAGATTTAAGAAAGGACTGATAGACACTGTTCTTTTTCCAGTAACCGAAGCAAAGGAACCATTAGCAATTTTGACATTTTGATTTCCTGCACATGGAGTATATGAAAGAAAAAAAGTACAGAATACTAGTCATGTGATATGTGGCACCCAAATCTAATATCCAAGGAACATTAGTGTTGGTACAGGCCAAAGACATAGGGAAAGTATTACCTGAATGAATAAGAGAACATGATGGATTAGGACTATTTTGAAATTTAACATTTGGTGTAGATGTTCTATTTGTTCCTTGGTGAAAGGAAGAGATTCTGAAGATGATTGTTTCCCTAAATCAGATTTGCTCACTTGGAATGATCTGATTTCTCCCCCTGTCTTGTTGTCATTGCCTGTTTTTTTTTAATTAGTTGATTTTCCGTTCATCTTCTAACAAGTTTCCCTAGTATGCCACAGTTTTTTACAATGGTACACCAAGGCTCCTATTTTCCACTGCATTTATCTCCTTTGCAATCAGCTCCTCGAGTCACAAGAGTTGAACCTTCATTCTTAACTCTAGTTTCACTAGTATTCTTCAGCATCACTTGTCTTCTTGCTTCTTCTCTCCGTACCTCTAAGAAGACTTCTCTTATGGTCAGTCGAGGGTTTCTCCTTAAAATACAACCTCTAACTTCATCCAAGTCTCCATTTAATCCAACCATGAAGACAAATATGTGTCCTCTTACAACTTTCTTCTTGTGCCGAGCATTGTCACTTGTATTTACCCAACTTTCTCAAACAAATCTAATACCCATCATACAAACACCATTTTATTATAATATGTTGTTACATTCCACTCACGTTGCTACATTTTCCACATTCTGGTATTTAATTCAAATAATTTTGAGTGGTTCTCCAGATCTTAATATGTTTGCCTATCTGCTTCCCAAACATCACGACCTGTTGGCATGAACATGAAGGCTTCCCAATAGCTGGTTCCATAGAATTGATTAACCATGCAGTAACTATTGAGTTTTTTGAACGCCTAGGAAATCCAGAATTGAGGTTCTGTACTTTTATTCTTTGACTGATGCATCTTAAATAGAACAAGGACAGCCAGTATAGAATCAGAATTCCAACTACCTATCTCTACTAATCTGCAGCACCCAACTAGATAGGTGCTGATGTATAGAATCAGTATCCTAACTACTTATCTCCACTAATCTGCAACACCTTAACTACTTAGGTGCTGATTTAACTTATCCTGAATCTGAGATAAGATTTTCCTATTTTTTTGAAATCATCACCTACTAGATATCAGTTCTTCTAATTTTACCAACAAATTTTATTAGAACAAAATTTAAATTTGTTAGGAACCCTGTCCTACTAGAATAAGGGTTCTAAGAACTTTTTTTTGTTTGTTTGTTAGCAACCCTTTCCTACTAGAATAAGGGTTCTAAGAACTTTATAAATATATGTAGTTTGCCCTTCAAAACAACATATCCTGAATCTTTTTCTATAAATTTAAATTTTCAAGAAGAAAGTGTGATGCTTTCTTGTAACAGTGATTCTCAGATCCTAAGAGTGATTCCTACTTTCCTATCCTTCATTATTTATGTTCCTCATTAAAGTTCCAGCAACAAAAATTCTAAATTTTAGTTATATCAACCTCAAATTCCATACTTGAAACTTGATATTCCAGTAGCCTAATATAATTAATATTTCCTAATTTGTGATTTTTAGCTACTGGTTAATACTTTTCCTATTTGTTCTACATCACTCGAGTATGAAGATACAACTTTATATTAAAATAAGAAGATAAAACATATGTTCAACACCTCAACTGCAAACTGCAAAGTTTTTCCTTAAAATACAAAGAGCAAATGTGCTACGATCAACCTATTTTCTATTTTTTTTATCTAATTTGCATTAGTATTAGTAATTTGAAACTTTCTATTTACATTTGGTGAAGAAAAAAGCAAAAGGAAGGAAAAGAGTGCAGACAGACAATAGAAGAAAGACCAAGGAAAGTTGCATTTAAACTATTTTCCCAACTCATATCGACAACTAAGTTACCATTTAAATAGTGTATTTATCAAATAAGTGATGTATTTATCATATAAGTGATCATGTAGATGGCCAATATCAATGCAATGGATACTTACTTGACCCAACTTAATATCTCCTCGACTTGGATTGTAAAGCACATGAATGTTACCAACCAAAAGTCTTTTTGATTCACCATTGCAGATCTGCCTGTATGGAATTTGTTAAACATAAAAGGGAGATACACCAAGTCAAAACATAGTACCTAGATGGCTAACACATGAATGGATTGAAAGTGAAAAAGGAACAAAAGACAAACTTATAATTCAACGCAATGCAATTAGAAATAAGGAAAAGTAAGAAAGCAATGATTTGAGACAATTAATAGCTTAATTTTCAACTAATAAATAGAGGTTCCATTGGCAATTTGTGATCAAATGACTGATAAACTACATGCATATCTATGGGTTACATCAGAACCTCTCAATATCTGGATGAAACCATGACAGGTTTAGTCTTGGCATTCAACTAAATAACCAATTCTTTATCTACACTAGGGTTCCACTGACTTCAACATCTTTAGTTATCTAATTACTAGGGATTTTCCACGTGTAAAAAGCTAGTGAACTAGAAGGAAAGTAACACAACATTTGGTTACTTCAATTGAGAATTTAATATAAAAACTATTCAATCATGGACCAAGGTCTAGGAAAAATGTTTCAATTAAAATTATTGCAACCTAGTTCAAAATTCATGATAGCAACTACTCAATCACAGACCAGGATAAGCTCTAGGCCAAATGTTTCAGCTAAAATTTTGAAGGCCACAAATATCGAAACCATGTTTAGAATTCAGAGTACAACCTCCAAGTTATAACTACCATAAAAACAACAAACAGATAAAAAATTTTCCAAATAGACATAATATACAAGTTTTCAAAGTCAATACCTCAAAAATGGAAAGCTGTGCAACATTATCTCGGAGACCATGTCTCTTAAATTCAATGTTTTCTCTATCTAGCAACCGAAACCTAGCATGATAAAAAAACTATTTTATATAGACAACAATAAAAACACAAACAAATAAGTAAATTTCAAAAGAATGAATCAACAGAGGCCAATTATCTACGAATGACAATATCATGGGAATCATTATTTGTCTTACATATCAGATTTCCACAACATAGCACACCCATCAACATGGTCTCCAGTTCGCCGCTGCTATTACAAATAATTTATTAGATATTCTAAGAAAATAACTATAGCAAAAGAAATATTTTTCCAACTATAGAGATATCAAAAGAATGACAACCTTGTAACAACCACCATAGCCTGCTTTCTTCAAGACCTTGAACAAATCGAAGTACCTATCTACCTCCTATCATAACAATATTCAAGCAAAATTATCAGCTAATACTTCAGAAATAAGATGGGAAACGAAAATGAAACCAAAGCTTGGAATGAAGGCTCACTTGCAAACATATTATATCAGGGTCCCATCCAATTATCTCATCACAAATGATCCTTTTGCGATAGCACCATTTTAGGTAAGACGAAGGTACATTTTGGTACAAATCCCGGTGCTTCAAAGCGTTTCTGTTCCCCAGTATATTATAGGAAACAACCTTAAATCTCTCTAGTAAATATCAAGAAGATAATTCAAAGTTAGATGAAGAGTTCAAGACACATCATTTGCAAACAAGCCCAAAAAGGGGATCATAATTGTAAAGCAATAGAAGTCTATCAGGTTACATCAGTAAGAATTGCAATGACATATACATGTACCAATTATCAGCATACTTAATAAGGCAAGTTGAAGTAAGTAGTAAATGTGATATACCATGGGAAGCGAGGGGTTGATAAGCATCGACCCAATGGCGGACAATTTGGGAAGAATTGTGGCGTCGTCGATTGTTGAGGTCAGACGATAATGACGATGATGAACTGTCAGTGGAGGAGAAGACAGTAGCGTTTGCAGTGGTCTTAGAAGAGGAAGAGTTGGAGAAGAAGACAAGGGATGGCCGGCGATTAAGAGAAGAAGGCTTGACGGTGATGGCGGAAGGGAAGAGCCGAAACGAACCACTGCCGGAGCAGCAGTCCATAGGAAGATTGGGGACGAAGAGGATTTCTAGGGGGGGATGGTCTGGATTACGTTTCAGTGGCTGAAGCTGAACTGCACTCTATATGATCGTGAAATAAAAAAAAAAAAAAAAAACCCATTTGTCTGTTGTTAATTTTATTTTTAAATTAATAAATTATATTTAATATTTAAAAAGACCTAAATTTAAGATAATTAAAATGAATCGACTTAATTTTTTTAATTTTGTTAAAAAATAAAAAAATCTAATAAAATACTAAAATCACAACTAAAAAATTAAAAAAAAGAATGAAAAGGTCTAAATAGAATTTTGGTGCAACTTTAAATGTTAACAATAAACCTTGTTTCATTTTTTTCAAGTTTTTTATTCAATTCAAAATGTATTAAAAAGAAATTCTCTTTAATTTGGTTTTTTATTTCTAGTTTTAAAACACTCATGTTATCATATTTATCTATTTTATTTATTTATACTTAAAATTGTAATATTAAATTTATTAATTTTAAAATTATATATTTCAACGGATGTTAGAAACCTTGAACAGTTGAACTGAATAGTTAGATTCACTTTGCAGTCTACACCTTTCAAATATTTGAGTCCTACTAACAAACCATAAGCCTAAATTCTCTAACTTCCTTTGATTGAAAAGTTGAAAGTCAAAATTCATGCATGACAAAACAAGTCCTTAACTATAGCAGCCCGATCATCTCAATGTAGAATAGTATGCATCTTCATTGGTCTATACACCTAGTTCTACCTAAGAAGGTCATCAAGGAAATGGATAGGATCTTAAAAGCTTTTTTGTGGTCTAGTAAAACTAAGAATGGTCAGCAGTCATAGATGAAATGGTGTGATATCACTATTCCCAAGAAGCAAGGAGGTCTTAGGATCATTCTCATTGCTCGTATGCATAAAGCAAGGAGATTTGGCAATTATTTGCTAACAAAAAAAGCCTTGTGGGTTAAATGGGTTAACAAATACCATCTTCCATATCAGAATTTCTAGCAACTCCAACAATTCAGGGACTTCTCATGTATCTTTTTTTTTTTTTTTGCAAAGGAGAAAAAGAACAAACGACTACATTAAAAAATCACTAAGGATGCGAAATAACGAGCCATGAAGATCCGGTTAAATATGGGCCCAAATTAAGGATAGAGGTTCCGAAAGGAAATTTAAACTCGGAGAAGCAAAAGCTGCAAGGGAAGTCAAACAATCTGCACTTCTCATGTATCTTTAATCATATACTTAGCTTGCGTGACATGATGTATCCTTATAACAAATATAGGTTTGGTGATGGAGAGGATATTTGGCTATGATATAATAATTGGACCAACTATAATCCTCTTATTAAACGAATTGAGCTTTTTAGTATCAGAAATCGAGTCCCTGCTGATGCTAGAGTATCTATGCTTCTTCGTAATGATGAATGGGTTGGTAACTTTTAAGGCTTTCATTTAATGGCAGATTATCTACCAACACTTCTGTAAGACAGAGGAAGGACAACAGCATATGGACTCTCCATTCCAGTGGAGTTTTCAATAACAAATCATGTAACAAGCTACTGATTCATAATCTAGAAGAGGTTCTTTAGGCTAATATCACTTGGAAATAAGTTTTAAACCACAAAGTTATTGCCTTCACTTTGTTAGTGATAAAGAATTGATTAAAAACAAAAGACAGATAGTTTGAGAGTTTTTGACTCCTTTTGCATCCTTTGTAAATAGCTGAATGAAAGTAGAAACTCTCTTTTTTTTTTGACAAGAAATGGTAAGAACTATTATTGGCTTTTCAGTCGAGTAGAGTCATAAATACATATAGGCGGTTGATGGGACCAAACCATCCTGTCCATCGAAATGGTAACAGCTATCTCATGTTTTAATGTACTTAAAGTAAAACAATTTGGAGCAGACTTTTGGTGACGCTACAACTGCCTAGATAAACTTTTGAGTGGATGGAGACCTTGAATCTAATTATAAGGTGTATGAAGCATGGTCAAAGGAATGGTACGATTATTAAAAATGTTTTCCATACTGCCATTTGCTCAACTTGGAGACAACAAAATAGGAGAATCTACAAGGGCTTGGTAGTAAGTAATCAACAACTTGAGGAGCAAATTATGAATTGGGTCCGAGCAGCCATTATCTCTAATGACAAACAAAGTTTAGCTAACCAAGAACTTAAAGTGAACTGGTCGTTATAAAGCTACCTATTATAGTTAAGTGTTGTGAATTTGTTAGTTTATTTTTTTTTGTAGACAATATGATTCTCTGTACAGATTTTTGTAATAGCTTTTGCTAAGGTAATACAATATTTCTTTAACTTAAAAAAAAAAGCAATAAAATATAAAGAAAGAACTTATATAATTATTAAACAAAACTATAAACAGTAAATAATAATTATAAAATGTAATAACTAAAATAAAAAGTTGTGATTGAATGTTGAACAAATTACAAGGATCTAATAAAATTAATTTTTATTAAATATTTCATAAAAATATAACATTCATATAAAACTTTGTTCAACATTCAATCACAACTTAAATTAATATATTAAATTTAAATTAATGCAAATTTATAAGATAAATTTAAAACCTTTTTAATTTAACTCTTTTCATAAAGTTTTTCCAAACTTTTAAATTATTGGAAACTATTTATAATTCTAATTATTTCATAAAATCTTTTTATGAGACTTATAAAAAATAACGAAAATATACATATGAATCAATTAAATTTTTTAACATGACTAATTCGTCGCCACTCAAATTAATACATGGATCACTTATAAATTTTGGAATGGTCTAGATATATTTTAGCTTATCATTTGTACATTCGTTAACATTTTAAACAAAAGTTTTACAAAAAGAACTTTCATGAAAAAATTCAAAATAAAAAGCTATAATTTTTAAACTATTTTGAAAGATATTAAATCATAAGGAAATTTTGTATTTTTAACCTCACGAAATTATTACAAACTCATGTCAAACTTTTACTTGTACAGAATTATCAAAAACTTACGCTGTGTTTGGATACTGTCCCCGCGCCCGGGGACAGTGGACAAGACAGAGTTTTTCTGTCTTGTCGGTCGTTTGGATAGCTGTCTCCGTCAGACAGTCTCCCGACTCCGGTGTACAGCGTCATAAAAATAGTGTCTACCCTAAACCCCACGGACGGTAACGCTGCTCGTCCTGCCCCCGGAAAAAAGACCATTCTCTTTTGATTTTTTACCCCTCTCGTCTGACGCCTCCAGCTTTCTCTCCGACTCCTCCTTCTTTCTCTCCGACGCCTCCTTCCTTCTCTCCGACGCCTCGTCGTCTTCGGCCCAGCACGGTTCCTTCTCTCTGATTCCTCCTTCCCTTCGTCCCAGATTCACGTTACTGTCGAACGGTGAGCTTCGATTTTTCTGTCTCATTTTGATGAATGTGATCTGTTGTGAGAGTTTGGCTTTGGATCTGTTTGGATCTGCAATCAATTTCGTCTTTTGCTGCATCAGATCCATTCCTTGGACGTCATTTTGTAGTGGGTTGATTC
>JANJEY010000006.1:48188931-48202337 GCA_024703695.1 Erythroxylum cataractarum
AAGTGGGAGCTTAGGTAGAGGACGTAGGTCTTAGCACCGAACCTCTATAAAAACAGTGTTTGTTCTTCTTCCCTACTGTTTACATTTAAATTTGTTTAAATTATTTTTGTGTGAATTAACTTGTGATTTTATTGTAGAAAATTACAAAAAGCTTTAAAGATCTATTCAACCCCCCTTCTAGATCGTTTACAAAATTAATATATTAACCCACAAATAATATAATGTAATACAAATAAATAAAGTTTATATATAATATAACATTGTTATTACAACAAAACAATGAAAAAAAATATTATCAGTTCTTATCGACGGAAACATTTCTATCGGTAAACATAACGATATTTACCGACTGTCAAAACACCATCGACAAATTGGTTGAAGATACCTTCGCCTCACCGACGAAAAAAAAGACCGTCGCAAAATTTCTGCGATGGAATCTCACTTGCCCCTTCCGTCATTATATAAATACCGACAATAAATTTTCATCGTTAATACTGTCGTTAAATATCGACGGAATATTTTGATCGGTATTTTTTCTTACTGTAACTTCACCGATCGTTTTTTTCGGGTACCAAATTCTGTCGGTGATTAATTTCACCTACAGAAATTTGTCATTTACCAACGATAATTTCCGTCGGTAAATTGACAATTTCTTGTAGTAAATAGAGCTTTGTTGGTACCTTTTTTATTTGAATCTTTTCTTGTAGGGTCTGTGAACTTGGGCCACGCGACCGCTACAGCAGAGCCCGGCCTCTACCGCTATCACTCCAGGTATTGTCCTCTTTGGTCAAGGGTGAGCCACTGCTCGAACCCAAGACCTCAAGGTTTTGCTGTTCTTTAAGAACACGTCTCTTACCATTAAGCTGGCTTTTAATGTGCCTTTTTAATGTAGGGTCCGTGAACTTAGGCCACGCGACTGCTACAGTAGAGCCCGGCCTCTACCGCCATCACTCCAGGTATTGTCCTCTTTGGTCGAGGGTGAGTCACTGCTCGAACCCAAGACCTCAAGGTTTTGCTTCGCTTTCGCGTGGCCTAAGTTCACGGACCCTACATTCGCCAAAACCTTGAGGTCTTGGGTTCGAGCAGTGGCTCATCCTCGACCAAAGAGGACAATACCTGGAGTGATGGCGGTAGAGGCCGGGCTCTACTGTAGCAGTCGCGTGGCCCAAGTTCACGGACCCTACACCCGCTGGTGATTTGTGAGGAGTCGGCGGTGAGCAACAAGCCAAAGAAACGCATGAATGTGCTGAGGGCCGCCCCATCGCCAGATGATGTACCACAATCGGTGACGGCTGGGGTGTGCGCGGCCCTCGAGAAGCTCATAGGCAGAAGCTACAGTGAAGCCCCCGTGGGGAGAAGGGCCCCAAAGCAGTCTATCCTCTCCCCTAATCCCATCCAGAGAGCCTAAGCGCACAATGTCCAAACAAACCGTAGCCGAGAGATAGTGTTGAAACGCAGACCAACGCCAATCTCCATCGTTCGTAGAGATTCGAGACCGTAACCAACCTAAGGTGCTCCGGGATCGGGGAGGAGGCCACGTGGATAAGAGTACCCCACCCCTCCAGCCATCGATCCATCCAGAAAAGCACCCGCTGCCCATTTCCCAACTGCCAGGTGAGGCCGTGCCGGACATAGTGCCAAGTCGTCGAGATCCCGCACTAAATTGGCGACGCTCCTGGCCGATGGACTGTGAGGGGAATGTGGGTGGGGTTGTAGGAGTTCAATTAAATAATATCAGAGTATCCCTTGGGGATTTTTTTATAGGTTATGATCGATAGTTTGAAGGACAAGAAAATTGGGCTGTATTTCTCAACATCTTGGAGCAATTCGTGTCGAAAGTTTACCCCCACTTTAGTGGAAGTCTACAATGAACTTGCTTTAAACGGGGAATATGTTATTATATATGTAAATAAAAATATTCTTATATGTAGATAATGCTACCATGAGAATTAATTAAATTAAAAACATAACATATTTTATTAAAAATTATTAATATAAAAGTATAATTATAAAAATTAAAATAAGATTATGTTTTTATTTTCATTTTTTTATTATAAATCTCGAATAGGTTTTTATTTTAAATTTTTATATTAGACACAGGTTTTTGCTTTTTCAATTAAAATTAAAAAACACAAATTAAAATCGCTAACCGAAAAACCAAACTGAATAAGTAGGCAAGGTACGTCTTACATCCTAAGGAATGTTTCTCTAATCCATAGTCATAACGAAAGCACATTAAACGCAATCTCAGAAACATAGATCCAACTCATTGGACGGCAAATGGAGGCTCCGCAAGGAGGATCGGAGAGGGACAAATCGAACCTCACCTCCTCTCATCTTCATCTCGTCTCCAATTTCTGGAAAGGTACGCAAGTTCTCCTCCAATTTACAATTCATTTTAGTTGAAGTGGATGCGTTTACGAAAATTGTTCCAATAGATCAGTTTGGTTCTGCTTTCTGCTGGAAAATAAGTCCATTTTAACCTTCCCTTTTGTACCTATTTGGCTTTTTAGAGTGTAATTTGAACCTCCGAGTAGCTTGTTTATGGACTCTCATTCCTTAGGTTAGACGAATTTATGAATAACCATTGCTACTCGGTGTAGTAATCAGATTTTATTGTCCGTTAATGTCTCGGTTTGCAGTAAGCATTGACTTTTCATTTATGTATTCTTTTGAGAAATGATTTCGGTCTACGTATCTCGAAAATGATTTGTATCAAGTGTGGCCATTTGGATAATTTAAACGCTGAGCAGCTTGTATTTTTTCAAGCGAAGCTACTAGGGTTACGGGAGGAAGCTCTTTAAACTGTCTTTGCCATGATTTGGATTTGTTATGGTTATGTAAATTAATTCATTGAAACTGCCTAAGGCATTGTAAAGTGAGTATGTTCTGCTGGAATTCTAGCTTTTTTAAGGATGATCAGATGAGACTGTGGTGCATGTGCTACGATTCTGTATAATTTCTGTTTGTACTTGACGGAGATCAATCTTATTGGCCCCCCATTTGTTTATTGATTCCTTTTTCTGTTTTAGTGCTTCTGGTCTGCCATAGTATTGATATGGAAAGATGGTTTTGAAAATACTATGCACAGTTACACTGGAGGCAATTTCTTTTTCATTTTTCTTTCTCTATATTGTCTAGGAATTTGTGATCAATTACTCTCCCTTTCTAATATATAGATATGTGAATATGCATGCAAGAATATATTTGAAATTTCATATAATCGATCAGCATAAATGTGTACATATACATATTCTCATGTTGTATATTCTTGACAAATAATTTAATCAAAGTTATCTTTGAAATTTTCTTTCCCTTTTCTGACAGATTTTCATTTGGAGGAGGAGAAGAGCGTGTTAGATGAACAAGGGATAAGGATTGGTGAAAGTCAGGAAAACAGTCAGAAAAATCGTCGGAGGCTGGCAGAAAGTACTAGAGGTAAATCCTATAGCAATAAAAAGTATCATCATAATCATGCATGGAGAAGGGAAGCTTTCTTTATGGTTTACTATTTGGTTTGCTTTGTGGCTGGGACTAAGCTATATGGTTGAAATGCTTCATATGTATCAAATTTTCCATCTATGTGGCATGAATTATTGGACAGAGTTTCATAGGTTGCATATTTCTCGCTCTCTCTCTCTCTCTCTTTTCCTGAGTCGGTAGTTTTTGTTTGCATGGTTAAAACAACATTTCTGTACTTATACATTCTTGATATTTTGCCCAGATTTCAAAAAAGCTTCTCCTGAGGATAAGTTAACTCTGTTTAATTCCTTACTCAAGGGTTACCAGGAAGAGGTTGATAATCTTACCAAGAGAGCAAAATTTGGAGAAAATGCATTTCTTAATATCTATCAGAAACTTTATGAGGCTCCAGACCCTTATCCAGCTCTTGCTTCTATTGCTGTAAGTATGGATTTGTTCCTTTTGGGAACTTCAGAAAATTTTATATGCCTTATTCTTTTGGCATGATTGTTGTGGGTGGCCTCCTTTCATGAGAAATCAGATAATATGTCCAGGAACCTCATTTCATTGAAATATTCTAAATAAATTCTAAACTTTTTCCTCAGCACTGCGTTGATGAAATATTGTCTTTGTGCATGGTTGATCTACAAGTCACTCTTTTATCTCTGCAGGAGCAAGATATTAAGTTGTCTGAACTGGAATCTGAGAACAGGAAGATGAAAGTTGAGCTGGAGGAATTCAGGGCAGAAGCAACTCATTTGAAGAATCAGCAGGCAACAATAAGAAGACTTGAGGAGCGAAACCGTCAATTAGAGCAACAAGTAAGTATTTTATTAGTTGCAAGCACTTTGTTATCTTGGGTTCTGAAATGACTGCATTGCCGTATTATAGAGTTATGATCAATATCTGGCTTTGCAGTAGTCAATGACGCTGCAAGAATCATAGCGATATTGGTTATATGATCTTTAATGAGTTGTGGAGCCTAAACCTCATTCCTCACCTCTCCCCTGCTATCGACTCTTGCATAAAAATATTCTTTTACTTATCTGTTACTCTGTTGTTATGAAAGAGTGATTTGCAAATGAACTAAGTTGCATACTCTTGACATATCAATTACTGTATGCTTACTGATTCCAGCCTTAGGTGCTGAACCTTTTAGACCAAGAAGCGGAACTACAAGAATTATGAGTAGACACCCAACAAATTATCGCAATAGTCAAGACCCTAGAAGAAGGAAAATTAGGGAGTTTTATGTCATTGCCAATTGAATCAATGTTATTGGCTGTGAATTTGAACTTTTTGGTATTTTTTGTTTCTTCGCCATATCCCTCTAAGATCTTTTTGTGCCATTTTCTTTGGATTGTTTGTCAAAAAGGGAAAACAGGAGTGGATTTACTTACCAAAAATGGAAATGTTGGATCAATGGAGGAACAATATCACTATTTTTGTTCAATAAGATACTAAAAGTGTTTGTCACCAATGGCCTTTAGTATATCTCCCTTAAATTGGAGGGAAAGCAGGAGTTGCAATCACAAAGACAAAGATGAAGGATATTAAGTATTATGGAAGCTACAATCGAATGCTGTCAGATTTACATATGAAAGAGAATTACTAAATTTTGAATTGCTATCAGTTGGTGTAATGACAGGCTTCAATGTTACATTAGAAATTTGTTTACTTCTAACATAAAAAAACCTCTGTGAATACTGTTTCTGTGCCATCTTATATTATGCTCCTGAAAGCTCTGCATAAGTAAATCTGTTGGCTTGATGTCCTTTTTAATCTTTGTTCTAGATGGAGGAAAAGGTGAAAGAAATTGTGGAGATGAAACAACGCACTTTGGATGAAGAGAACCAGAAGACACTGGAGGTTTTGAAAGATAGGTAAATTTCTGAGTTGTGTTGGGTATTCTATGTTTCTATAGAAGTAGGAATTGTTGCTCTCAATTGTAAAGAAAATCTATACAATTCACCTAGTACTGCTCCTGCAATAAATCCTTGTATGTTTTAATGGCTTTTCAATATTTCTGAGTTGTCGTGTTGGTATTCTATGTTTCCATAGAAGGACCAATAGTTGCTCTCAATTGTAAAGAAAATCTATACAATTCACCTAGTACTGCTCCTGCAATAAATCCTTGTTATGTTCTAATGGCTTTCTCACTGGAGAGATGAGATAAGTAACTTTTCTTGTCAGAGAGCAATCACTGCAAGATCAATTGCGCCAAGCTAAAGAAAGTGTTGCCAATATGCAGAAATTGCATGAACTTGCACAAAGCCAATTGTTTGAAATACGTGCCCAATCAGGTGATTTGCTCGTTGTTCCTTTATTATGGCAGCATCACGTTTATAAAATTTTCCACTTCTTAGTTTCTATTGCTGTTGCTGGTCACATATGCTTTTGGTATATCTTCAGTTCCTGTCATAGGGACTGGAAAATCTATATGTTATTTTGCTTCCAGCTGTCTAATACTTATTTAACTAATATCAGAAGAAGAAAGGGCTGCCAAGCAATCAGAAGTCAATCTTCTGATAAATGAAGTTGAAAGGGCTCAATCACGACTTCTTAGTCTAGAAAGAGAGAAGGTACGTTTGACATGTGGTGGAGTGCAAATTAATAACTCCTTTGTTTCAGTGCTTTATTTTCCCCCTCTACAAGTTTCATCAGTATACATGTTTCTACTGGACCTGGTCTTTTATTTTACGAGAGGAATGGATCTTGCTCTTATTTTAGTGTGATTGTGGCAATAAGACACAGGAGCAAAGGAGTTATTAATTTGTGGCATCTCAAATTTCAGTTAATGCTCCAGATCCTAACTTAATGACCCTGTAGGGTGTCCTACGCTCACAGTTGCAGTCAGCACATGAGGACACTGGAAATAAGAAGAGGTATGTACTCTGCAAATATTCACATCACTGTTAATTTTTCTTATTGTGTACTGGGTATGTTGACTTTGACTGTTAATTTTTTCTATACTTTTTTCCTACTTGAATTTTAGTCTATCTGTGCTTCATTGTGATACTTTACATCATCATTTGTTTCTTTCTGGTCTTATTCCTGATCTGTTTCATTATAGCATGTACTAACGCTGTTTGACTGTCGGTTTTTGCACTCAGTGACAATACAGATTCAAATAGTATCCTTGAGAATTCCTTGATTGCCAAAGAGAAGGTTATCTCTGAACTTAATATGGAGCTACACAATGTTGAGTCTACCTTGACAAATGAGCGGGAACAACATATGGTTGAGATCAAAAGGTTGAATGCTGTACTGAATGAGAAGGTAAGATATTTCGTTATTCTTCTGTTAGAAATACGTAATTATGTTACTCGTCTTTATATGCAAGCTTATAATCATGCATGAGGAATACCATTCCCTTGATTGTATAGGAAGTACTTATGGCATTGGCATGCCTAAAATTTGTGTGGTTGATGGGTCAGTCTATACTGCACAACTATTTTCCAAGCTTCTACATTCTGGCGTTTGGTCTATGTGATTCATTGGCAACTCTTGCAAACAAAAGGAGCTTTCCTCTTTGCCATTGAGTTTCTATAAGTAATTATTGGTTGGTCATATTATCTTATCTCGTTTGTGTTCTAATGATCAACAGTTATTGGACTACTTAACAACTAGTACATAATGCTATAAAATGTAGATTCTAGAATAGTTTTCCAGGCATAAGCAGAGTTTAAGATGTGTTGGATTCATAATAACATAACGTGGAATATCTCTAAGTGCATACACCTACAGTCAGAGATTGGCTTAAGAAACTGAGTGGGGAAGACATCTACCCTAAGGATTTACTTTCAAGTCACTTGGGCAATCACTTAAATAGGTAACAGACACCTGCCAGTTTTGCTGTTTCAAATTTGTTCCCGCAAGATAATACTTACTATTGGTTCTTGGATATAGTACACAAGAGGGGAAAAAACTTTAATTGCTTTATATCACCTATTCTCGATCCAATTTGTTATAGGATGTGTTTTGCGTGTAATTTATCCAATATTTTCTTATAATTTCTCCCTTTTTTTGACCATCAAGGAAGCTGCTCTCAGGGAGATGCAGAAAGAACTTCAAGCAAGGCCAACTTCAAAATTAGTCAACGATTTGCATAAAAAAGTAAAAATTTTACAGGTATCATTCATTTAATCTTCTCTGGTAATTAACAGGAACATTTTGTTATGTGGAAAAAACGTTATCATTCCAGTTTTTATGTTGATATATATTATCCCCTTCATAAATGTTATTGATAAGTTTAAATTCAATGAAGTTCTTGGTACAGTAAGTTTATGCTGGTTGCTTGTTATGAGGAGCAGATAGAACAAGTAGAGAAATTAAATGAAAAGGGGGTTTAGTTGCAGGAGATTTGATTTTCCTGTTTTCTATTGACTTTTCGTAGTTGCTGTTTCATATCTGCATAAAAAGGTTTAAAGTCTGCGTGAGTTTTTTAAATAGCTTTCTTTTACTCATAATTCCTCTTAGTCTTTTCAGTAGCTGAATTTAAATTGGATTCAGGTGTTAGAATTTGATCTTTATGAGATTTAACAACATGAAGAACTGGTCAAGACCCATGATTATGCTAGAGTTGTGGTTTGAAGAAATATGGTGGAGCAATTTTTTGTTACTATTCCTCGCTGCATAGACTAGAGGACAAACCTTCCTGATGTGCGTTGATCAACTTCAGTCATAATGTTTTAGGATATTTTGATGATAGTCTTTTACAATATAAGCTTTGAAACCAGCAAGAAATTGAAACTAAACATAGATGGGTTATTTGTGTTTCCTCCTCTAGTTTTCATTTGAAATAGAGCTTAACAGCTCAGTCATTTAACATGTGCCTGCAATTGTCAGGGTTTTTGACATTTTTTGTTGAAGGTTTTCTTTTTATGTGGTACAGGCAGTGGGCTACAATTCTATTGAAGCTGAAGATTGGGAAGCTGCTACTAGCGGGGAAGAGATGACCAAGATGGAGTCTCTTCTACTTGATAAAAATCGGAAAATGGAACATGAACTTACACAGCTAAAGGTATGCAATGTTTCCTTAAATCAGTTTTTGAATGTTGCTCCTCTGTTTAAAAATTCCAACCGGACATGCATTTGCATGTGAACTAGTGCCCAGGTCTGGTCAAGTTACTTTTTTGAAATAATATTAGAGCTTTCTGTTTCTTTTTTTTCTTAAAACGTAAGATTTGAACTGTTAATCCATCATATTTTCATTCCACCGACTTCCACACCCAAAGGTTGAGAGGCTTATAATAGTAATCGTTATAATATCTTCGTTGCAGCAGTGCAGGCCCATGACAATGATAGTTTTTCGTGTTCTGCTGTCTTTCAGATCAAACTTTCTGAGAAAGCATCTCTGCTAGAAATAGGTGAAGGCAAGATAACGGAGCTTAATGCAAAGGTTATGGAACAACAAAAGTTGATACAAAAGTTGGAAGATGATATATCAAAGGTGGGAATTAATGAATTGTGAAAGGCTTTAAACATTATGTGGAATCCTTGCAGGTTAATGGTAGTTCTTCCTGGCCAGTCAGTGTCAAAACACCATATTTGAGCATTATATTGTTTCTGGGATTCTTATCATCTTATTATGACATCAGAGCATGATTTTCCCTGAATAACTATGTTGCATGTGCTCGAATAAGTAATCGATCCTTCAAAAATAGTTATTGAACGTGACCACAAGTTTGTCACACATCAATGCCACTTGTCATGTTTATTGCTGTGCATATATATAGTTCTGGGAAAGTGAACTGTGAAATAATTACTAAACTCTCTTCCATCATATTTCATTATTTGTATTTTCTGTGCACAACATGCAAACAAAAAATATTCCCCAAAATCTTACCCCTTACATGTCAAAATAAATAAAACAAGAAACAACACAACATTCTAAATGCAAGTCTTTAACTCTTGATGCAGGGTTATAACTCTAAAGATCGAAAAGGCAGTCTATTTGATGACTGGGATCTTTCAGAGTCTGGAGGTACTGAGCAATTTGAGGTAACTCTCTTTTGCTACCATTCAATTGCTGGAAGCATGTTGAACTTAGTAAAATCAGGAAAGAATCAGAAGTATGCTCCAATTGACGAAATTTTATTAAATAAATTATGGCCACAGTCCTTTTATTAGTTATTTTGATCCAGACAGCTGAGTCCTTCAAGTTGTTTGCCAAAATTTTTCAATAAAGTACTTGGATTTTAAGGTTGATTTTACTGGTATATTTCTGAGAGTAAAGAGCTTGAGAAGCATTTTTTTTTGTTTTTGGGAACAAGCCTGATAAACATCTTGGCCAATGGGATTATATCTTTTGTTTTTGGGAAAAGAGTGATAAACATGTTGGCCAATGGGATTAACTTTCTAGGATATCATCCGTTTGGAATTTTTCACTTGCTATTGTAAATTAATATTTACTTGCATTACAATGCTAAATCAAATGGCCTGACATAGTATGAGGTGATATTGCAAATGCTAGTTTTAATGTTGGCTATCGTTTCTCTTTGTGATTAGTTATCAACACTATTTTCTCTTTGTTATTAGTCATCAACACTAGTTTCTCTTTGTTATCAGGCATTAACACTAGTTAGAACTCCACTGCGTTTCTTTTTCTATGTTACATTTTTCCCTGAATACTTGCTCATTGTTAGATTGCTTATGGTGCAGACTGTAGGTCATAAACATGTCTCCTCAGATCAAGATCAGAGTTCAATGCTCAAGGTTATCTGCAATCAACGAGATCGATTTAGGGCACGATTGCGAGAAACAGAAGAGGTAGGGGCCATTCTTTTGTAACTATAGCAGTTGTTATCTTTTATGTGACCAAAAGTTGAAGTTGTGGACTAAAAGTGAAATCCTTGAAAATTGTAGGAGATAAGGCAATTGAAGGAGAGGATAGGTCAACTAACGGTGGAGTTGGAGAAAACAAAGGCTGACAATGTCAAACTATATGGGAAAATACGTTATGTGCAGGATTACAATCATGAAAAAGTAGTGTCAAGAGGATCAAAGAAGGTATTTAATTGGATTTCCAATTGTTGTTGAGATTTATTTCCTGTTTGCTGTTGGTCTCTTAAACACTTTTGTGTGCTACGTGATGAATTTCAGCATACTGAGGATCTTGAAAGTGGTTTTACCTCAGATGTTGAATCCAAGTACAAGAAGATATATGAAGATGATATAAATCCATTCGCAGCATTTTCAAAAAAGGTCGGTAGCTTTTGTGCCTCTTCACGAAACAAAATTGTGTTGCCTATCACCCAATTTTATTAACTTTAACACCTAGCAGGTCTATTGTTCACCTATTTTCTCTTTAAAAGTTTTCCCACATCTTTCTTTCATGCTGATCTTTATCAGAGGAAAATGTTCTTGCATAATATTCAAGAATATGGATAATTACATGGTAAACGTTTGTGCATATTATGCCACTGAATAAACAATGCCCATCGAAATGTCTCCTTCCCCACTTTGAACTACTATCGTTTGGAAAAAGTCTATGAAAATAATTTAAGGTGACATAAACTAATTTATTTCATATTGCATGACCTGTACACGTTGATGCCTACAGTTATAGAATCGTTATTGTTAATCAGGAAAGGGACCAAAGATACAAGGAGTTGGGTATCAGAGATAGAATCACGCTTAGTAGTGGGCGGTTTCTTCTTGGCAACAAGTATGACTGGATTTCTTCTTCCTGAATCCCTCCCTTTCTTTTCGTTAATCCTAGAAAACCGTACTGCACTTTTAAAAGATTCGTTAGAAATTTGAGGTTGCAATTTTCAGTACCAGATTCTCTCTTTCATTTTGCTCAAGTAGTAGCCTTCTTGGCATCTTACATTCATCATAATTAGGCATCTCAATTTCGTTCCCTGTTTAGCCCATGGTCTTTCTTTGATATGCATCATTTCTTCTTTAATTTTGCCCTTGTTTACGGCTTTTGGCAAGTCGTATTCTACACTTTTTCTTGCTTCAATTTATCCTTTTGCCTATTGCATAATTTTTTAGTGAACTATGGTCCTTAGCGATGAATAATTATGCTTTGCAATTCTCTTTCATCCAAAATTGTCTGATGAGACGACACCCCAAAAATTGCAGGTATGCACGCACTTTTGCATTTTTCTACAACATTGGGCTGCATATCCTGGTATTTACATGTCTCTACCGAATGTCAGCTCTGAGCTACCTAAGGTAATCGCTTGATTAATCACATATTTGAGGTTTTTATCCCCTTGAAATCTATTGTAATTTAATGATTCAACTTTTGTCTTTTCAGCAATGGCGAGGAGACCTTTGTTGGAGATAATAAGATGAATCTCCCTCACGCGATCTAGTTTTTTCTGTTTAATCAAATTCCCATGTCTTTTGCCATATGATTCGGAGCACACAGGTTTTGAAACTAGGAATGGAACATTGTACACATGACAAAGATTTAAAATGGGGGAAAAAGAAAAAGGTCAAGTCTTATGTTACTGTTTACTAAATCTAAGTAATATGTTACGGTTTGATCTAATTGTAAGATATGGGACTTGAATCTTATATTGATTAAATACAACATTGATATGAGATTTATAAAGACTTTGGACTCTCTATCCTCGTAAATTAGCTTTTAGGGTGTAATTTTTCTAAAGTCCTTATCAATTGGTATCAGAGTCGATCTTGGAGTGGTGGCCTGGGAGCGCCAGCCGTGACCAACAAGGATTTTAGAGTGGTGATTCATTGAGTGGTTATTTGAAAGTGTCAGCCGTGACCAATGAGGATATTGGTCCTTATAAGGGGGACGAATGTTACGGTTTGATCTAATTGCAAGGTATGGGACTTGAATCCCATATTGATTAAATACAAAGTTGATATATAATTTATAAGAATTTTGGGCTCTCTACATACCTGGTTGATCCTGCCAGTAGTCATATGCTTGTCTCAAACATTAAGCCATGCATGTGTAAGTATGAACTATTTCAAATTGTGAAACTGCGAATGGCTCTCTTAAAGTCTTTATTAATTGGTATCAGAGCCGGTTTTTGAGTGGTGGCCCATGGAGTGGTGACCTGGGAGTGTCAGCCGTGACCAACAAGGATATCAGAGTGGTGACCTGAAAGTATCAGCCTTGATCAACATGGTCGTGACCAATGAGGACATTGGTCCTTATGGGGGGACAAATGTTACGGTTTGATCTAATTGCAAGGTATGAGACTTGAATCCCATATTGATTAAATACAACATTGATATGGGATTTATAAGAACTTTGAGCTCTCTATTCTCATAAGCTAACTTTTGGGGTGTGACTCTCTTAAAATCCTTATCATAATACAATGAAGTATCGTATATTGGGCACAAAATAACATTATTAATATGTGTGCCAATTATAAGAAGAAAAGCATGCATATCCTAATATCATTAAATATTTGCCTCCACATTAAATTAGCTTACGAGCTTGCTAGATTAAATATGTATATGATTCTTTCTTGAGAACTGTGACGCTTTTAGAAAATAAGTTTGTTGCCCTTATTTTAGGAGACAATTGGTTAATGATAATAAAAATGAGAATAAATATAGTAAGAAATGAAAATGGATATTATCATTATAATTATGATGGTTGATTAAGATGAAGGAATGATTATCATTATCATTGATACTGGTCAATTTATAAAAATATTTAAAAATAAAAACTTATTATAATTAATTTATTATATTATAATTAATTAATTACAATATAATTATTAATAAATAAATAAATTATATTTTAATTATTTAATAATATTTTAATTAATGAATAATTATATTTTAATTACTTAATTAATTATATTTTAATTAATAATAATTTTTAATCAATTATATTATAATTAATTAATTATATTATAATGTAATTATAATATTTTAATTAATGAATGAATTATATTTTAATTAATTATATTGTAACTAATTAATAGTATTTTAATTATAATTAATGA
>JANJEY010000006.1:48229541-48241930 GCA_024703695.1 Erythroxylum cataractarum
TTGAGAATTTTTATATAGCAAATATATATAGCCATAATGTGAAAATTATCAATAAAGGTGATGGAAAATTTTCTCCACTACACAATGGAATATTAAAAGGCCTATATATATCGATATTGTTATTATTATTATTATTATTATTATTATTATTGATATTATTATTATTATTATTATTGTTGTTGTTGTTGTTGTTGTTGTTGTTGTTGCTGCTATTGTTATTGTTATTATTATTGTTGTTGTTGTTATTACTATTATTATTATTATATTTAATATTTATAAAACTTTGTAATTTGATCACTTTGGTAATTAACAAATTGTGTATTGCATAAACATCAAACTAAGAAAATTAAATTGGTATATCACTAACTGATTATTAATCTAAAATAATTGCATAATAAGGAAGCATAATTTTTTAATGAAATAACTAAAATAATATAATCTGCGTGTGATTCTCAAGAT
This sequence comes from Erythroxylum cataractarum, assembly GCA_024703695.1. Lineage (NCBI taxonomy): Eukaryota > Viridiplantae > Streptophyta > Magnoliopsida > Malpighiales > Erythroxylaceae > Erythroxylum > Erythroxylum cataractarum. The sequence goes on from JANJEY010000006.1 coordinate 48,230,001, forward strand.
TTTAGAGAATTCTTTTAAATTTAAATCAAGATGACTTTATGATAAAAACAATATTTTGAATTTTTCTCTCTTAGCCTTTTCTTGATACCACTTAACAAATTTTTTTTTATTTCGCACTCCATCATCATAAAAATTAAAAATAATTATTTTATTTAATAATTGTCTCGTTTCAAATAACTAATAAGATTTAAACACTTGCACACTTAAACTATAAAAATATAGGCCACTTAGCTACATTATCGAACACGTTAAACTTCTTGTATGAAAACTTTATGTACAAGAACGAATACTGGTGTGTGAAGCTTAAGCATCATTTTGGAGCTCAACGCCGAAACCAAGAAGGTTTGCGCGTTTACCGTGAGCGCCGAAAGCAATTGGTACAAGTGAACAATTACCTAACCCAAATTTATCCTATATTTTAATAAGATCGTTTAATTGGTTGTAGGAAGATTTTCACTGAAAAGTTGTATATATTTCTTTAATCGAAAGTGTTTTTAAGAGTGAGTGCTTCCATGCTCCCTTTCAATTTTCAATCCAAGTGCCGCAGATGGAAAAACACTAGAACCCCATACTTATTTCGCTTAATTAATGTTTATCTTTGCTGAATTTCTTTCACAAATATGAAGGCGACAATTCGACATTAAAAATATAATTAAAAAACATTAAGTTTGGATCGCTTATCTTTTATGATTTACTTCGCTAAATTTACAACCTATTATCAACATTCTATCTCCTTAACTAAAACCGTCAAAAACCCCCGGTACTAGGTGTTAACCTTTGCATTTACTCCGTCTGCCACTACAAGGCCCACATCTCCGCCGGCGCATAACTACCGTCGGAGTGGTCAAACAACCCACCCAGCGACACAAAGTCACCGCTGTCATCGTACGAGCCATTGTAACCATCCGAATCACACCCCATTTCAAACTCAAACGAGTTGTAATTTTGCATTGCGTCTTCAAGCGCCAACATTTCACCGACAAATGACGCTTCAAATCCACTTGCCACGATCAAATCAGCCGCTCGGATCTTTCCTTCCTCACCGGAAGGAAACGTGGGCGGTAATCCGAGCTCGTCATCCGATGCCTCCAAAAGGTAGCCTAGATCAGGTTGAGATCCGTCGGAAAAATTCACCTCTGCAGCCGACATCGTTTCCGGCGCCGTCGTTGGGAGGAGAATCTCTTCTTCAAAACTTTTGATGACCGAGTCGAGGCCTTGAATGGCGGACTCATCAGATTCGTCGATGAAGCTAAGCAAATCGTCCTGGATCCATTTCGCATTGGACGAGTCGACGGAGTTGTCGCTGGGACCGTCGGGGTTGGAGTGGGAGTCGTCAGACTCAACTGGGATCTGGATAGGATCGGACGAGTTAACTTGTGACTCAGCCGAATGAACTCGCCGGATCTTAGACTCGGGAGAGTCAGAGGCCGAGTCATCTGGCGCTCGTTTCTTGTGGTCGATGTGACCTGTTTGGCTCTGTGTTTTCTCCATGCTTTTAATAAAGAAAGAATTGTATTGTAAATTGGGAGGAGTTAGAAAGAAAAGTAGAGAGAGAAAGAGTGAAGAGTGGGACGAGAGGGGAAGAGAGAGGAGAAGGGTATATATAGTGGGTGGGGTTAGGGATCTTGTGCATTGTCGGGGGGTGACAATGACAGGGCAGCGTGTAGATCGGAACTCATTATGTCTAATCAATCACGTCTCTCTCTTTCTTTCTCACCATTTTTCTTTTGAATTTTCAAAATTATTCATTTGTTTCCGTATGATTTACTATATTTGAATAAGATCTTCAAGTCCACAGGGGCCCCACCTTATTGGGGATATTAATATTATTCCATCGCCATCGCTCCTCTCCTCTCTCTCACGTTTGCAAAAGATAGAAAATGTGCAGCTCCAGCCCCTAGACTTGACTTTGTGGCTGTCGTCTGCCCAAGGGATATTTGCTTTTCCTTTTCAAATAATTTAATCTTTTGCACAGAAATGGTAAAACATATGCTTATTTTTGACTCATTTACCTTCTTTCTTAATTAAGACTCATCTAACCAAATGTTTGGTTGGAAATTTATCAACCACAACTGTCTCTTTCTTTTTAAAAATTATTCTTTCCTAGATATGGATTACCATTAGAGCAGAACAACCAACACAGTTTTCAAGTTCAAAATCTGCGTCTGAAAACCTACCCACAAATCTGTCTTGTGTTCAATATCCATGTTTACACAGGGGGAAATGATGGGGTCCGTCCAATTTTATGAATAAGCTTAGCCAATATAAATATTGTCACATAACAACTTCAATTCCCCATCGTAAATAAATAGCATATACTTTTCAATGAAATTTTGAATTCGATTTACCCTTTATTCTAAAATTAATTCCTATTTTGGTTCTGGTCGGGTCGGTTGTGTTGGGCCTAAGTCCAGACGTAACAACCCGAGGGTCGATCGGTCCATTCTCCAAAGATCAGTCTCATACTTACGCCAGGCCCACTTCACGCATACACGGTCCACCCGCAGATGGAAGACTCTCATGCATAAGTAAAGACTTAAACCTAGCACACGCATCATATATAATGTATAACTCTACTATAACAGAGATACGTAATCATAACCTAGCTTTCTCTGCATACGGCAATCTCACCTACACAAAAGATTGACTTGAGCCTCGGAGGGACTTATCGAAAAACAACCCCCGACGCGCCTTCCTTGTTTTACAGGAACTCTCAAATCATAATTTTCGTGTTCAGCAGTCAATTTCATGGATCCAAACGGTAACGTGTAATCTTGCCAGAATCCAGCTGAATCAGGTTCAAATAAAATTTATATATTACCAATTATAGTTCAACAAGTTGCTATGCAATTGCAAGTAAGAGGGCCGATAACTTGGAAGGAAACAGGGGATTTTTAACATAAGTGCCTCTAATTAATTTGCTTGTACTGTTATTTTATTTCCTTTCTTAATTAGAAGGATCCACCAAAATTGAATACTAGAGGATGAGGCTTTAAATATTTTGTGACAGTTGATCTAAAACCAACATTCTATGTCAGACAGAGGCATGATGATAAAAAATAGGACATCATGACACCGTAAGGATTAGGATTGATAACGAAACACAGGTTCAACTGTAATTATACAACCACAAAGTCATTTGATTTTAAAATTTAATTAAGACATACCAAATTGTTTATGGACAGGCGCAAATCGAAAGGCAAGAAGATGCAATCAAAGTCACACCTGCCAATATAGATATTTATATATCTACCACGCCACTTGTGTTCAAGTGATACCTCCACGCCGACGCCACTTTACCACGCGTCGCACGCGATATCAGCAACGACCCCCTCCAGACCGTAAGCAGATTTTGGTGAATCGGCTCTATTAGCCGAGTCAAGAAGGTAACACGTGGACGGTGTTTCAGACGGAACCGTTTTGACAAACGACGAGTTGCTAGATTATTCTGGTAAAGAAATGTGTCGTTGAAATGTTCCGTCGGTTCCGTCTTGACGGCGAATCATGAATTGTATTTCTTGTTTGAAGATTTCTTCTCGAAACCTCTAGCAGCATCTCGTCGTCAATGTCGTCTTTCAAAACCCCAGTACAAAATTGAAACTCCAAAAGAAACCAACTACTTATTTCGAGGCCTTACAAAATCCATTATAGCACTTTTCACGGGGACAAAATTATTGGTCTAATTTTATAATATTTTATTATATTTTATAAATCTCAACCATTTATTTATGTGAGATCTGCGTTTATTTATGTGAGATTCACATAAGACTTACATAAATAAATGATTAAGATGTATTTGATACAATAAAATATTATAAAATTGAACAGAAAATTTTGACTCTTTCTACACCACCCGATAAATCTGAATAAGATAGTCTTTATACTCTATTATCATGAGAGAAGATACAATTCTTAAGATGACTTCAAACTGTTTGCCTTCAATTATTCAAGAGTTTGAATGGTAATAAAAGGACTAGTCACAACTCTTAAGATGACTTGATAATGATTGCATTCAATTATTCAAGGGTTTGAATGGTAATAAAAGGACTAATCACAAGTTTTATTGACTCAGACCCTATTAGCTTAGTTTAGATAGATCAAAAGTGTTTTCAACTGAATAGAAAGATGTGTTAACTACATCCTTAACCTTTGTTATGATAAGACTCTAGGTCCGTATGAGTGTAATTATTTCTTCCTCTATAAAATATAACACATTATAAACAATGTCGTATCAGAAGTTGTCGCTGAGTCATTTCAAAATGATAAAATATTAAGAGAATTAAACAAAATACTTATCTACTTTATTCCTAAACTTTTAAACCTAGCCTATATTAAAGAATTATACCCATCTTTCGCTATAACACACATCATTCAAATATCCTAGTTCAATTATTATCTCATCGCTCATATTCAATGAATGTTCTCCACTCATTATCTAAATTAAAAGGAAAACTAGTAATTGAATATTTAAAAATCTATCATATCTAAAGAAATTTCAACTAATCAACTTTGTTTTGAATAGTACACAAGTTTACTATAGTGTACACCTTCTCCTTCCAATAATTATCATCAAATTTATTGAAAAATATTGAAAAAACTTTCTTTGCACATCTAAAAATGATTCATCTATAGTTAAGGTTAGATGGAGGGGTCTCCGTACTTTAAATGATGAAGGTAGCCTAAGTATAAATTCCCTTAAAGCCTTCAACAAGATGATATTTGCAAAATATATGGAAAAACTATGCACAAATGAGGAACCCATATAAGTTAGGCGGATGCAAATATAGTTTCTAATCGACGCAAGTCCTTAGCAAATTCAAATAAGAGAAAAACACATCATGGTCCTTGCAAAGTTGCAATGGATCTTGAGCATGAGAGAGAATATTAGAAACACTGTAAGGTTTAAACTTGGGAGTTGTAAGAAGGCTTCATTATAGTATAATAATCAACAAGTTACATGTCATTTGTATAGGTTCATCATCATCATCATCATCATCACATCCAGTTTGAAATCTCCCAGTGAGACGGGGTCTGAAAAGATCTTATAGTACGTAACGTTGTCCCTATATAATAAAGAGATTGTTTTTTTATAGATCCACATGTAGATGTGATAGGTAAAAAATGATGCAGAATAACAAAAGCGATAATTAAAGAACTGACACGCATAAAAATTTAGTGACTAGAAATGTACTACCAGACAAAAAGGACATATCTGCTGGCTGGCCAGATCGGCTATTACCTTACCCTTTATAAAGACCAACTCTTGTTGTCGCTAGTGGCGCTAGAAGTCGACACTTACCTACCAAAAAAAAAACTCCTACGATTTTAAGGTACGATTTTTGGTTTGCCCCTAACTACTCTTGACCTGAAGCCTTGACGAACAACTTACTATTCACAAAGGTGTAAAGGACATGGGATTGTGCGTCCTATCGTTTAAGTAAAAGACGCGAGGATTCTAATGGATGTCGTTTATCCTTATCCTATCACACCAGACTTTCCTAAATCTAACAACTGCCTCAGTGAGAGCTAACTCTGACATATCATTCTTGATCACTTCCCTCCAGGTCTTATAAGGTCTTCCTTTTCTCCTCTTGTAACTACTAAAGTTTATTATCTTACCGCTTCGTACCGACGCATCAGAGGGCATCCTGTGCACATGCCCAAACCATCTAAATCTTTTCTCTCGCATCTTGTCTGCAATACTAGCAACCTGAAGTCTGGCCCTCGCTACCTAATTTCGTATCCTATCCCTTAGGATAATGGCACACACTCACCTAAGCATACGCATTTCTACTATCAACAACTGACGCATATGGCTACGTCTAGTAGGCCAACACTCTGCCCCATATAACATGATTAGTCGAATAATCATTATATAAAACTTCCTTTTGAGTTTTATGGAGACCTTTTTATCACATAAAACACCTGAAGCACCCTGTCATTTGATCCACCCAAATCTAATATGGTGTTATATATCGTCATCTATGTTACCATCTCTCTATATGATGGATTTGAGGTATTTAAAACTCGATTTCTGTGGTATGATATCCATGCCAATCGTTACCGCTGTCCCTTGTGTCATCTGGCTACCCGAAAAGTTGTATTCTAAATACTCTATCTTGGACCTGCTCATTCTAAAACCCTTCGATTCTAACGTTGCTCTCCAACGTTCTAACTTGGCATTGACCCCCGCCTTGGTCTCATCTACTAAGACAATATCGTCCACAAATAACATACACCAAGGTACCTATCCTTGAATATGGTTGGTAAGTTCATCTAATACTACTGTGAATAGAAAAGGAATTAAAGCCGAGCCTTGGTTTAGTCCAACACTAATAGAGAACGCTTCTGTGTCCTCTCCTATTGTTTCTTACGCTAGTCAAGGATCCTTTATACATATCCCTAATCACCCTTATATACGTCCTAGGAATGCCCTTTGCTTCCAAACACCACCACAAGAGTTCTCTACGAACCCTGTCATGCGCCTTCTCCAAATTGACAAAAACTATATGCAGATCTCACTTCTTTCTTGGTAGCATTCCATTAGTCTCCTAAGTAAATGTATTGCTTCTGTCGTCGACCTACCAGGCATAAATCTGATTGGTTGGCCGATATAGAAACAGCTCTCCGGATTATTTTGTTAATTACCTTCTCCCATAGCTTCATGGTATGACTGAGTAATTTGATGCCTCGATAGTTTTGGCATTGTTGAATGTCTCCTTTGGCCTTGTACAAAGGGATTAACCTACTTAATCTCCATTCATTCGGCATTCTGGCTGACTTAAGGATCACATTAAAGAGCTGAACTAACCACTCAATACCGACAACTCCTATTTTCTTTCATACCTCTATAGGGATGTCATCCAGTCCTACCGCCCTTCCGCTTCCCATCCCTCGCAAAGCCTTTATAATTTTTGCCCTTGTTATCTTCTCCCATGAGGACTCGTTTATACTTGGACTCGGCACGGGAGGTTCCCTAAGCTCGATGTTGACCAATATGTCCTCTTCATATAGCCATAAAAGTATCTCTTCCATCTCTACTTGATGTCTTGCTCATTTGTCAGTACCTGTCCTGCATTGTCCTGTATACAACATACTTGGTTGAAATCTGTCGTCGTACGTGCTCTAGCTCTCGTTATTTTGAAAATACTTTGTGCGCCTTTGACCATATCCAACTCCCTGTACAAATTCTCATAACCTTCACATTTAACCACTAAGATAGCCTTCTTTGCCTTCAGTTTTGCCAGTTTATACCTCACTTTATTAATAATCCACTCCTCCTCTGTAGCACTTGCCAAAAAATCTTTAAAAGCTCTTTTTTTCACCTTTACCGTCCCCTGTACCTCGTCCGACCACCACCATGATTCCATCCGTCCCCTCCCCTGTCTTTTAGAGACTTCTAAGAGTCAATTTTATTGATTAGATAAAAATATACCTATTTAATTTTACAACACCAATTCAACCCCTTTATTGAGTGCCACTAGGGACTAATAAGGGGTATTAGAGAAAATCTCTTAAGTTAGTATTTCAAATGAAATTCTAAAGTAAAGATTAAAACAAAATACTTAGATACATTATGATTCTCATCTAAATAAGAGGGAGAAAACATTAGTAGAGTCACTTTCTTTTATGGTAATGACTATCTCTATTGGAAAACTAAGATGAAGTTTTTGAAATTTTCTAGAATTTAAAAATTCATTAAATAATAATTTATATACCATATAGCTTCTTTAGTGCAAGCCTTAGACTTAGACCTAAACCATCTATCTTGTATACTACACTTACTACTTGATCATTAGATCTACACCATAGATAAGTGTCCTCCAATACAGCCTTCTTTTTACCCCTTATATCCTTCCCTGATTTGATTTTTTGATAAGTTACTCTTAATTAACCATTATTCTCACGAATTTGCTTCTTTTTTATAGGCTTTACAGTAACTTAGGCTTATCTAAAGTTGTAGTTGGAGTAGTTAGTTCCTTTTGCATTTGTGTTTTTGATCTACCTTGACCTCATCCTGTGAGTGACTATTTTCTTTCTTCTATAGCAATTTTTCTCTTTTATGTCATGATCCATTAAGTTTATGTTGTTCATCTTACATGTGTTGTAATTTTTGTTCCTTATAGTTTTGCTACATTAACCTCCATTTGGCCTTTTCTGTCTCACTTTTTCTTAGGACATGTAATTTTTGTTCCTTATAGTTTTGCTACATTAACCTCCATTTGGCCTTTTCTGTCTCACTTTTTCTTATCCTATAGCTTGAGTACTATGTTGAGCTATTCATTTCCCTCATGTTGTACAATTGTTTTTAATCCAATGGTTGAGTTAGATAGGAATCTCGACATCTTTAAACACTCTTTTATTTCTCTCTTTCCAGACACTAATCACACTGGAGTTAAGAATTATTTCCATCTTTGTTTTCTTAATTCTCAAGCATGTGCAATTATTTTTTAGAGAGGATGACATTTTGATGATAACAAAATATAAGTATGAATAATGCGTTTGATTTTTATGGAAACAATATGAAAGTGATAGTGATCATGTATAAATCAACATAAATCTTATGAAGATACTATAGAAAAGTTGAAATTAAACTCATTCAAGTAAAGAAGAAAATCAAGACTAAGGAAGAACAAAGCATAATAAGTTTATAAATGAATATGAGATATTTATATTACTTTATACTTAGTCACTGTATTACTTTAGAGGCTCATCATTCATAAGCATATAATCTTTTTAACTTATTGCATGAGTCTTTTAATCATTAAAATGTATTAAAATTTTAATTTCAAAGACCCATCCTTAAATCTTAAAACATTCTTTGAGGAATATTTTAAAAATGCTTCAGTTAAATTTGCATTTAGAAGAATAAGTTTGAGCATTTAAATATATTACAATTATGATTTTATGTATATTGGTTGACCAATATAGGTTAGTGGTTGATTAATGTAGGTTAAAGTTATTAAAACATATGTGTTGAGAATTTGTAACAACATTAATTGATACATTGGTCAACTATGTGGTCAACCAATATTCCAATAGCTAGAAAATTTATATATTTAATGCTATTGATTAATCAATATATAATAGTGGTCAATTAATACGTAGTAACTAGCCATTGACAATGAATAGTTTAAGCCATAAAGCTTATAATTACAATCTTATAATTACACGATTTGTTTTACTAGTTTAGACATAAAAAATATTTGACTATTTTTCAGCAATATCAACTCCCTAATCCCACTGATGATAATTGTTATGAGAGATTCCAATAAATAGTACTTATTTTTAAATCTTCTAGAATTCTTTTTTTTTTTTTCCTGATGGTATGCACACAAAGTTTTAAAGAAAGTATTAATATCAGCTTGACATGTTTAGAAACAACAGTTACTCTTCACCTTACAAAAATATTGTAAGAAGAGTTAATCTTTATTTGTGAAAAACAAGATTATTATAGGAAGATTACTCTTTTTCTTATTGAAAGAAGATGCCCACAAAAATTTAAGAAGTTTCTTGAAAAGTATATGTAAGCAAGGGTTATTTACCAAACTATTATAACTCAGTTTGTCTTTCTTTTTCACTATACTCTTCAAATTAATGATTGATTGTGTATTGGTTTAAATTAAGCTATTTATGTATTTCATTGTGTGTGTGTATATATATATATACATACACACTGAAACTTATACACTATCCTTTACAAGGATCCTATAAGAAGAAATGAGAACAAATACATTACTCAATATGTGCACAAATTATAGTTCAAAAATCAGATTGACCAAATCAATCTAAGTTCATGGCTGGTGTAGTTTTGCTTCCCTTTGGCTATCAACGTCTCACTAATCCAATTTACTATCGTCTCAGCTAGTTCATAATTATGAAGCTTCTTTTTCTAGTAAATTCTTCTATTCCTCTCCCTCCATATATAATAGACCACCATCTAAAAGGATGTCTTAATAATAAGACTATCTTGCTGGCCAGGTTTGGAGTACCTAATGATGTCATTCAATGTTTCATCCCATTCAAATGAGAACCTTGGAATTCTAATCATGTGCAATATCCTGCTCCACACCGATTTACTGAACTCACATTCAAAGAAGAGATGATTTCTACTCTCATTTACCAATTTACATAAAACGCAAAGGGGATCAAAACTTCCAAACCAATGATCTTTTGTTCTCAACCTGTTTTTAATCATTATCCACATGAAGATTGCAAATTTTTGGCACATAACTTGCTTCCAAATTACATCTGCCCATAGGACTGCAACCACTGGAGCCATCTTTATATAATAAGCTAATTTGTCAGTAAAAACATTGCTAGCATGAGCGGTCCATCGTATATTTATTATTATTTAATTACATTATTTAAATAAAAGTATATAATTATTTAAATTTACTAACTCCCAATGCATCCTCTTTTTAATTGCCATTAAGACTAACAATATTTGTTAATCTATCTATTAATTTATTTATATATGTATAATTATTTTCACTGTATGTGCCACGATCAGGATATAATTTAATTTTTAAGGAAAGCCTATTTACCAGCCATAAACTTTACATAAAATACATTTAACTCTATGTAAATTATAATTTTCATCAATTACATTAAATTCTTTAAATTATAATTTTATAAATTAAGTTTAAATTTACAAGTAACTATATAATATTTTAATCCATAATGTGTACGATACATGCGTTATTAAAAGAATAGATAAAAGGATTTGTGAAAATATAATTTGAAGGTTCGCATGGTTAATTGGTGAAAGTTGAAGTTTACTTTATTATAAAGTTTTAAGTTTCCTATATTTATTTCTAAAATAAAGATACGACATAAATTATTAACATCTTTCACAATTTAAATTAATACATTTATAAAGTGAAGATAAAATAACTATTTTAACTAAATTCTTCTAATTACACATATACTAAATTGGAATTATGTATATATAAATAAAGAACCACTACAAGAAATCAACATTTCACCGACGGAAATTACCGTCGGTAAATCACCCATTTCCGTCGGTGAAAGTAATCACTGACGGAATTTGGTGCCCGGAAAAATCGGTCTGTGAACTTCCCGCAGGTAAAAATACCAACCTAAATATTCCGTAGCAATTTTACAAGGGACTTTACGATGGGAATATGTTGTCGGTATAAAAATAACGACGGAACGGGCAAGTAATATTCCATAGGAGAAATTTAGCTACGGTCATTTGGTCGGTCGGTGAGGCGAAGGTATGTTCAACCCCTTTTTTCGACGGTTTATTTTTTCGTCGATATATATCGTTTTTTCCGACAGACAAATTTTCGTCGGTAAGAACTGATAATAACTTTTTATTTTATTGTTATAACAATGTTATATTATATATATATATATATATATATATACTTTATTTATTTGTGTTACGTTATATTATTTATTCATAATATATTAATTTGTATATATAGTTTGATTTATGAGAAAATTAATAAATAATAAAACATATCAAGAATTTAATTTAATAATTATAAAAGAAGAAAGAACAAACCTTATGTTTTTTAATTGAAAACAAATTACAATGATATACTAATGACGTGGTTATCATGGATGCTCTGAACTGTTTCCCCCTCTCTTTAACATCTCTATCTCCTGCCTAAGCTAAGCCATCTGCTCCATGTGTTGTCTCTCCTTGGTCATCTGCTTCACCTCCGCTCTCATCTTAGTAAGCCGCTCCATCTCCTCTCTCATTTTAGCTGCCTGCTTCATCTGCTTTATCGACTTTCTGATCTTTGAAACCTGCTCCAGCTCCGTCCTCATCTCATCCCTCAACTGTTAAGTCATCTCTGCTCTCAACAGTTCTCTCATCTACAGACTAATCTCGTCTCTCATCTTAGCTATCTCCTCTAGATGCTCCTGACGTTGAGTAACTAGCTGCTCACTTTGAT
>JANJEY010000006.1:48271228-48282323 GCA_024703695.1 Erythroxylum cataractarum
AAAGAATGATAAATACTAATAAGAATAATAATAATAAGAAAGATAAATAGTAGTAATATAAAATAATACAGAGAACTAATTATTATTAATACTAAAGCAAATAGAGTAAGAATCTCAGCAGAATCATACTTAACAGCGGCGTAAAATAAAGATGAGAGAAATACCGTGCTTACAGCAGGTGGTTGGCAGGGGAAAGGCTGCTCTGCCGACTTGTCAGACTGGGATGTGCCAATATCGTCTGCTCCTGCTGCTGGCGCATGCTCCGTCAACGGCGACAACAATACAATCTGTAGAACTTTGACTTTCACTCACTGTTCACAAGACCTCCATCTTCTTCTCTTGAGACGGTCTCATCGGCGTCTTCTTCTTTGCGTGTTCTACCAAAACCCACTCTCGTTCTATTTGTAACAATTTGAAACTTGAAACAACTAACCGTCAAAGCCACAAGATCAAAAACTTTGTTAGAGTCACTGGAAACAAAGGTATCAGCGTCCAGTCTAGCGCCCGAAGTCTTTGAAAATTTCAAGGCAATTGTCCAAACTACAACATTCTCCAAACAATCAAATAGTAATAATAAACGAAATTTGAGAAGCAACCAAAATGACAACCAAAAGGAGCAAAAACGCAACAACAAGTGGATAGATAAGAAGACGCAGCAACAGTCTACGCGTCGACTAAACGAATAGCAGAGAACATCCTAGGATTAAAAGCAAGAAGCCAATAGTATAGCAGAAAACAGCAGAAGACATACGTAAAACGACAAAGACGCAGCCCAACAAACACGCAAAACGCAAAGTAGAAGCAGCTAGAGAAAACCCACAACACAGCAAGTGTCCATAAGCAACATACTAAAAACGCAACACAGAGTCTAGAAACACGCAAAAGGTTTCAAATTTCGGGAAAAGGAAGTTATGAAGAGTCAGTTTCCTCCTTGAGCTCGAACTGGTTCACCACAGGCATAGCTTCCGTTTGCATAAATAAAAACAACCTAACAAATAACAAATAACCTCAGATAAATAATGTAGAAAGAGAAAACCAAGGGTCACCGTCATTCTCATCTACATCGTCATCAACACGAGGCGACTATTAAAGAGGCTCTAGGTTTGAGTCGACCGACGGACAACGAGGGACAGTGAGGGACAACAAATAATTCCTTTTCATTGATATGGAAATTTCAATGAAATTTCAACATTAACCCATTTTCACAACGAACCGCGGGAGCAGCGGGCAGATTTGAAGGGAGAGGCGACAGTGGGAGCGGCGAGACCCAAGCGGGAGAGGCACAACAGTGGGAACATGACCCAGATCTGAAGGGAGGCGCGACAACGGGCACGACAAGAGGAGCGATGCCTCTCTGCTCTCTGCCCTTAATAATAATAATAATAATAATAATAATAATAATAATAATAATAATAATAATAATAATAATAATAATAATAATAATAAGACTGAAAATAATAATAAAAATGAATAAAAATAAGAAAATAAATAATAATAATAATAAAATAAAGCTAAGAAAATAATAATTACTGTGCCAACCGAAGGGATCCTCAGTCCTGTAGAACACACACGTTCTTATCAAAATGGAAGAGTTCATAAAGAAAATACTGAAGTGACAGGTGAGAAGGTCTCTACGCTTGGTAAGGAGAGATTCTATATAAGGAAAGATGTTGAATAAAACAATTTATAACCAAAATGAATAAAAACCTTGGCTTATAAAGGAGGTCGCATATGACAAAGGTGTGTGCTAGTAACAGTAAACAATGGGAAAAGACTAATGGGAGAGGATTGTAACCTATTAACGAGCTCCAGTCGTATTTTACACATAGGTAAAAGGCCTATCCTAAGCTGTGGTGAAGTAGGTGATATTCCCAATTAAGGGAATCATAGATTTAGCAAGTTTCCAATGTAAGAAAAGCTTTTTCTACAGAGGGTTAATAAATGCCTTGCTAAAATGACAAAAAGTATTTTCAAAACACACAAGCTCTCTCTCTTTCCCTCTCTCTTGCCATCTACAACTACAACCTGCTTCTTTCTATGTAAAGAATTCCAACCAAACTATAGTACGTATTACGTAAGCCTAGCCTTCAAGAAGTAATAAAAATGAAGTTGCTAGCCATCTAATTGTAACTAACAGCTTCCATCTAACGAGTACATCTAACAAACAAATAGAGTGGAAACTAAGTTAGAACAAGGGGACTTTGGTTTAACAGACACAATACATACAAGGAAGAAGAAACAAAACCTTCTAAACTCATTTTGCATAAATTGAAAACACAACAAAAGCCAATGGAAGAACATGTATGCAGAGAAAAAGCTTGACACTCCACGTAAGGAATACCAACAAAAGAAAATCAGTGACTCCCTATTACCATAAACCCTAGTTCCTCATGACAAAGAAAATGGTGAGCTTTAGCCAGTAACTTAAAAAGAAAGAGACTAGTTGTAAAAAATGTTGTTGCTAAACTAATAAACAAACTCAGAACCTCCAACAACCATTAATATATCAATGCAAGAAACTTACTATACTCAGCAGAAATAATGGCTAATTTTCACAACATAAATAAACACAATCATATCCAAAGAATCTTGACCTCCCCAAACCTCCAAAAACACAAAACCTAGATCTGAAAAAATCATGACTAACCCCAAAAAACGCAAGACAGATACAAAGAGAAAGCAAAAGAAGGAAACGGGGAATATGGAGATATTAAAGTAGAGAGAAAAAGGAAAGCTTACTTACGCCAATGCCACAACAAAAATGTTTAATAGCTCATATACCTTTGATTGTTCAAGACAAAACAACTGTTAAATCCAGGTAGGTTGTTGTTATCTGGAATTTTTCAAACCCTCATAATAATTTGAATGTAGGTTCTTCGCAGTCCAAAGGTTGACAGGAGAGAGAGATTTTTCTAGGCAACCAAACAGAGAACATACAAAATTCTCAAAGAGAAACAAACAAGTAATGAAACTAAACCTAGAAAGGCCAAACATGGATAAGATTGAAGAGGGTAGCCTACTCAACTTCTTTAACCTTCTTGAAGCCAGTGATAATGCCCATAATGTGTTTAAATTGGTAATCTGTAGAGGGTATGATTAGTAGGATGATAAATTGGTGTGGGCCAATGTAGGTGGAGACATGTATATATGTTATAGAAAACTAGAATTACATGATCCTATTATTGTCCCCATGTTTATTATTTTTCACTCGTCTTCTCCATTATGGTTAGGACAAGAAAATAGGGGACTTACATGATAGGATGTTAAGTGTCATGTTTTCCTATAAATATGTAAAACTTAATTAACATTAAGTGCAAGTAGAATTTCATAAGTAAACAAATGATAACCATTAATTCTTAGCTTAATCCATGAGTTTAATAATCATTTTAACTAAAAATAAAGCATAAATAGAGAAAAAAAACAAAGAGATATAAACTAATCAAATAAAAGTAAAATAAGGAATTTATAATGTTAGATTTTCTCCCACCTAACACTTTGTTGTAAGTTGTTTAGTTATACTTCTTACTATAATTTTTTAATTGACATATAAATTATGGAGATTATAAGCATCTTAAGGAACTCTATGGGGGTCATGTTCTAAGTACAATTTCAGCTAGTATTTTTAACTTTGAATGCACATGTATCCTAATAAGTAATTTCTACAACTCTATATGTGAAGATTTGGTTGACAATGAAAGGTCCAAACCATCTATATTTAAGCTTAATCTAAAATAATCAAACTCAGAAATTAAATAACAAGACTCGATTTAGTTATGATACGTTTTTTTTTTTACTTTTCCTTATATGTCCTTGAATTTTAATAAGACATATTGCATCACTCATCTAACTCATTGATCAAAACAAACATTTATAATCTGCATTGTTTAAATAAAAGAAAATAAAATTTATACCACAAAAATCCTTGTGTTCAACTTCTATTAGGAGAAAGCAAGATTTCCTATAAACTAGCCTATATGGTGTGGTAAAGATTGACATTTTATTGGCAGTTATATATGCCCATAGAACATCATCTAATCTTGCAGACCAATTTTTCCAAAAGTACTCTACATTCTTTTCCATAATCCTCTTTAGCTCCTTACTAATTACTTCCATTTGGCTATTAGTTTAAAGATGATAGGGAGTAAAAGCCTTACAGATAACGCTAAATCATTTAAGCACTTTTTGCAAGTTGATGGTTATAAAACTAATTAGAACTCTAGGTATACCAATGCATGAAAATAACTTTTTTAAGAATTTAACAACTACCCTAGCATTGTTAGTAGGCAAAGCTTAAACTTTAACCAATTTTGAGATATAATATATAGCAACTAGGATATATTTGTTACTAAAGGATGTAGGAAATGGACCTATGAAATTAGCATCCCATATATCAAATACTTCACAAAACATTAATATTGCTTTAAGGAATCTTACCCCTATGAGATATATTACCTATCTGTTGACGCTTATCACAATATTCCATACAACTTTAGGAATCCATAAACAATATAGATCAATAAAAAATAGCTTCTAAAACTTTTCATGCTATTCTATTTACATAATAATAATAATAATCTCTAATTGATCCTTTGTGATAGTGCTTTAAAATTCTAACGATTTTATGATATGCTACACACTTTCTAATTATCTGAGTTGCATAAGTATAAAGTAGGTACGGATTCTCAAAAAGGTAATTCCTTAACTCAAGAAGAATTTCTTCTTCTATTAATGAGACATCCCCTTTAGCCAAATCTAACTACTAAGTAGTTAGCATGGTTAGAAAACCATGGTGTATCTAAGTTAAATGCATCAAGTTCACAGAATTGTTGATTAAGAAAAGCATCACTTATATCTTCTTCCATATGCTTTCTAATTAGGAGGTTCTTATGTAAAAAATAAGGTGGTCTTCTACTATGTTTTCTACTCCTTTCTTATCCTTAATCTCAAGATCGAACCCCTATAACAATAAAATCCATCTATTTGCCTTGATTTGGCATCATTTTTGTTCAAAAGATATTGGAATGTCAAGTAATCCGTATAAAATATGACTTTAGATATAATACGGTATGAAAAAATTTATCAAACGCATTTGAAGGTTCTAGAGCGATACAAGGTTTAATAACTTAATAAACAAGGCGAGATCATAATGAATAAATAGGTGTTATTTTTTATTGGGAAATATAAAAAAGAGGTACGTATGATTTAATGTCAATGCATTCTAGTCATATTTTATTAGGAAGGGTATAATAATGTGATAGCAAGCATTTTTATGATGGATTCAAAAGTAGGTGAACCTTTGTAAAGAATAATCAATCAATTAATCTTACACCTTTAACACCAACATATGTTTATAAAGACAATGAGATTGAAAAGAGAATGAAGAAAGGAGAGTAGGAGAAATTGAGGATCATGAAAGAAAAAAAGTGTGCGTCTAAGAGTTATAAAGAAAAAGATGAATAGAGGAAAGAAAAAAAAATACCAAAAGAGGTTTAAAAAAAAAGAGTTAATATTAAAGGAAATAAAAAAGAAAGTGAACTTATTTATAAATAAGAGTGATATTATGAGTGCTTATGTATTTCACTTTTCTTTTTTGATAGTATGAATTTCTTTACTATATGAGAATGAAGAATATGATATAAACGAAAACAAATGGATGAAGGGTTTGTTTGGATTCATATGCAACAAGAAAGGTTCCTAATTCAAAAGATATCTAAACATTTTTTAAGATGATATGATTAATTAAGTTATTGAAAGGATCAATGAAAATGCTTAGAATTTCATAGTGATAATTTAAGGTTGACTCTTTTAAGGAAACAGGGAATGATATAAGCATAACTAGTACTTGAAATCTTGATCAAATAAATATGTTATAGTTCCAAGTTAAAGCAGTATTAGTAATTTAGAGTTTCTAGTCAAAGTAGTATTATTAATTAGGTTTTCAATTTAAGTAGGAACCATATATAACATATATAAAGGGGAACAAATTTCATTAATAAGATAGATAATGCTTCTAGTTTTTTTTTTGGTTTTACTTTTAACTTTTCTTTACATTCAAAAGGTCAATCTCAATTGATTTATCTAGATTTTTTTAGTGAGGTTTTAAATCATAATCATAGGTTCTCTATTATTTATTCCAAAGTAAATTCACATTAATTATTTTTAGAGTTATAAGATCCTTTAATTTGTTGAAGACTAAAAACTTAAAGCAATATAATTTTGAATCAAAATTATTTTTATTTACAAGGTTGATTACATTAAAATATATGTAATTCAATTTAACTTCATGTCTTTTTGCATTAGAGAATGCATTATATGTTTTTTAGGGTTAGTTATATTTGATTCCTTTGCAATTTGAATTCACTTTAGTCTTTAATTTTTAAAAAATGTCATTTATCTCTCTAGAAATGTATTTTTTGTCACTCTTACTCCTTGATGTCGTTTTCCATTAGAAAATTTAATAAAAAAATGAAGAATCAACATTGCATTGCTTGTATTACTTGACACAACTATCAACAATTAGATGTAACATCTACACGAGTAACATGACAGTCATTTTACTATTCTCTATTATATCTCTAATGGAGAATGATATAAAGGAGAAGAGTGATATAAAAATAGAATTTCAAAAGAATAAATAATAATTTTTAAAATCTATAGTTAAAGTGAAAGTAATTCGAACTTGGTTGGGTCGGCTATATTGGACCCGAGCCTAATCCCACAGGCCGATCGGGCGGTCTCATATCCATCAATTAATTCGGGCCTAACCTACATATTCATGGCCCAACAGTAGAAGAACGTCTCCCATGCAGATACGTAAAGACCTAAACCTAGCTGAAAAACCATATAAAAGGTATTATTCTCATAACAGAGGTACGCACAATCATTAACTTAGCTTTCTCTACGTTTATCAACCTCACCCTCACCATAAAACTGACTTGAGCGTCGGAGGGGTTAATCGGGACACAACCCCCATCAAGCCTTCCTTGTTTTGCAGGTATCTTCACACCGAATTCACCACAGAAGACAATCAATCACATGGAGCTCAACGGCAACGTACCATCCTGCCAGAATTTGGCAGAACCAAAAAGAAATTCGCTCAACTACAGCTCAGAAGCCCATCAGCAAGAGTGTTATTCTGCCTTGTGGATCATCAACTAGCTGTACATCTTCCAGCAAGATGGAAGACCAACATTCACCTTGAGATCTCACTTCAAGTTTCATGCGGGTAAATGTTTGTCACAAAACAGTTTTTCTAGTTCTGTTTCTACAGGGAACCAAAATCCAATAAAAAGAATCAATTCCCATATTTGCAATTCAGTTAGTTCTAGAACTCTTTTTTCTTTATTTTGCTTTGTTTCCTAACGTATACACTGCATGTCCTCGGAAATTTTAAACGTTAAAATATTAGGTTCCAAGTAATCATGAACTTTTAAGCACTTTGTGCAAACCATAACAAGAAAAGAAATGATGATCAGAGTTGGTCTATTGCCACTTCTGTTGTGGTGCGAGTCTGCGAGAATATAACCATGTCATAATATAACCAAGTATTGACTTTAAAATATTTTTAATGCAAAAGAACTTATAGTATATTGAAGAAATAAAAGAGAAAAGATTAGTCAACCACCTTAACCACATTTGATTTTACACGGCGCACCACCATTTTACAATAAAGAATGGTCGAGGAACTATGGTTGAGCACAAGTCCTAATTTGGTGGGATGAAGATTGGGAATTTAATAAAGGATTGAACCCATAAGGATTTGTTGATGTTGTCCTCGATCTATTAGGATTTGGTTACGCTGTCATATACCCATAAGGATTTGTTTTTGTTTTATTTTATTTTAATTTTCCTAATTATGCAACTTTTCTTGTCCAGCAAGAAAAGGAAATAAGTTAGCTTTAGAAAAGGATTTCAATAAGTCCTTTTCACACTAGAATTAGGACTCTCACGTGCCACTTTATGGGTATAAACGGGAGGGTTAACAAATGTTTTGGGAACCGACCAAAAAAAAGCCTTTAATAAAAGCTTCTGCAGGAAAATTTCCTTATAGAAACTGTCTTTCTCTTGTTGATTAAATCCTAACTTTTATGCTTGGATTTGATTCAGAGATTAACCTAAAATCTCTACTTGACTACTTCCGCTGTGTCAGTTAGTATAAGAGATTTAAATCCAGTTTTTCCTAGATTTCTTTCTTGGTTCCTTGCCTCAGTTTTGTTTCTGTCCTACACCCTCCAACCCATCTTCCAGCCCTACCAACCCAAAAATTTCACCCACAAAAAAATCCAGAAAATTCATCCAACACCTAGAACAGTCAAGCTAAACGTATTAAGTTTTGACTAACTAGTATAAATGGCTGATCAAGGAGATAATCGGAGATTTGAAAAAAGTTGTGGAGGCTATTAATGGATTAGCGACTCGTATAGATCAACTTCTAATCATTATGACCCTTAATCAAGCCAATAATGGAAGAATACCAATGGAGCTCAAGGCAGAGGTTTACCTCAACCCCAACGTAATGCCAGACCTGATCTTCCAAGGAATGCAGAAAATAGGAGAGCTCAAAGTTAGAATCAGGTGCCTCTTACAGAAGATAGTTTGGATGAAGAAATTCTAGACTAAGACCAACCAAGAAGAGGCCAATGGAAAACCACTAATCAGATCTTGGACGAAATTGAAACATGCCTTTTTTTCTTAGATTTTAACCCCCTAATTACGAGCTGCACTTATTTGATCTTTATCAAAGTTGTGCCCAAGGTTTTAGGAGTGTGAAGGAGTATCATTCTGAGTTCTTAAGGCTGGCAACACGCAATAATCTTGAAGAATCTGACATGTAGCAAGTTTCAAGGTATCTTAGAGGATTAAAATCATCCATAAGTGAAAGGCTAGGAATGTACATTATTTGGAACATAAAGGAGGCCTACCAATTGGCCTTGAAAGTTGAAAAGATGGAAAAGGCACCTAAGAGGTTTGAATACCCTAGGAGAACAACTTAAAAAATTCCAAATGAAGTGGAAGGAAAGGGGGAAAGTAGCTGAAACATTGAAAATCGACAATGGCCCTAAAGATCTACAAGTGGACAAAAGGAAGCCTTTTGAAGGAGGTGAAAGCAGTAACAGCAATAGTAGATGAGTTCCTAAGGGTTCCAACCCTTATGTACTACCAAAAATAAACATGTTATAAATGTTGAAAGCGTGGACATATCTCTAGTAATTGTCCTGAGAGAAAGATGGCCAATGATGCTGAAAGAGGAGACTACCTTAATGAAGGTGAAGAAGATTTGGAAGAGCTTCAAGAAAAGGGAGAAGAAGAAGAGGAGTTTGTTGAAGAAGTTATTGACGACAGAGTTAGTCAAGTGGTAAGAAAGATAATTTGTTCATCTAAAACCGAGAGCCACAACAAAGGAGAACCATTTTTAGATCTTTCTGCACTGTTATGGTAAGGTGTCCAACTTGATTGTAGACAATTGCAATGATGAGAGTGAACAAAGTGGGGAACTATATCTTGAATGGAAAGTGTACAGCCATATGTAGGCTATTATAAGTAAAAGTTTAAATCTAGAAGGTTATCTAGATCTATCTAATCTAATCTAATCTAATCCTTTAGATTAAGGGATTTTGAACTTATTCTATATTAACTATATACAGCCTATCTATATCTCAATATAATCTAGTTATAGTTATATAGTATCTTGAGAGGAATATTAGTCATAATATTTGATAAGGAGTTTAGGAGAGCCACACCCCAAAAGCTAGCTTATGAGGGTAGAGAGCCCAAAGTCCTTATAAATCTCATATTAATTTTGTATTTAATCAATATGGGATTCAAGTCCCATACCTTGCAATTAGATCAAACCGTAACATTCGTCCCCTCATAAGGACCAATGTCCTCATTGGTCACGGCCATGTTGGTCACGGCTGACACTTTCTGGTCACCACTCTGAGATCTTTGTTGGTCACGGATGGCACTCCCAGGCCACCACTCGATGGGCCACCACTCCAAGACCGACTCTGATACCAATTGATAAGGACTTTAGGAGAGCCACACCCCAAAAGCTAACTTATGAGGGTAGAGAGCCCAAAGTCCTTATTAATCCTATATCAATTTTGTATTTAATCAATATGGGATTCAAGTCCCATACCTTGCAATTAGATCAAACCATAACAATATCCCACCGACACTCCCCCTCAAGCTGGTGAATAGATATTGATCATTCACAGCTTGCAACTAACTTCTTCAAATCTGAATCTTGCAAGTGCCATGGTAAGAACATCTGCAACTTGACTGCTGGTGGGCACATAGGCAAGGTCAATTAATCCAGATTCCACTTTCTCTTTGATGAAATGACGATCTATCTCCACATGCTTGGCTCTATCATGATGTATAGGGTTCTTTGCAATCCCTATTGTGGCCATGTTATCACACCACACTTTCATTTGAGGCTCTATTGTGATTTGTAGTTCTAGTAGGAGCCTCTTGATCCATATTCGTTCACATATTCCAAGTGCCAAAGCTCTATACTTTGCTTCAGCACTGCTTTTTACAACCACTGGTTACTTCATGATCCTCAAAGTAACTAAGTTGCCCCATACAAAGGTGCAATAGCCTATTGTGGACCTTCTATCAGTTACAGATCCAGCCCAGTCAGCATATGTGAAAACTTCAATTCTCCTTATTCCAGCTTTCTTAAAGAACAACCCCTTTCTTGGTGTCATTTTTAAGTACTTCAGGATTCTAAACACTGCCTTCATTTGTTCCTCTTGAGGATTCCTCGTTAAATTGACTAACCACACTAACAAGAAAACTGATATTTGGCCAAGTATGAGATAACTAAATCAGTTTTCCTGCCAGTCTCTAATATCTGCCTGTGTCCACTGGTGTACCATGTTGTGGATGGCGTCGTTGGGAAATCTTATACCAGAAAAGGGAAACTGCAGATTTGATATTCTCTTTTATTTTCGGTTTATTGTTTCCTATTTTGTAGGTAGTTTAGAGATATAGGACTTCTATAATTATTTTCTTATTCTTATCCCGTAGGAAGTTTAGAGGTATAGGACTTCTATTATTATAATAAGATTGATCCTTATTTAAAGGAACA
>JANJEY010000006.1:48282423-48304132 GCA_024703695.1 Erythroxylum cataractarum
TAGCTTTCTCTGTGTTTATCAACCTCACCTTCACCAGAAAACTGACTTGAGCGTCGGAGGGGCTAATCGGGACACAATCCCCGTCAAGCCTTTCTTGTTTTGCAGGTATCCTCATGCCGAATTCTCCACAGAAGACAGTCAATCATATGGAGCACAACGGTAACGTTCCATCCTGCCAGAATCCGGCTGAACCAGAACTATAAGAGATTTCAATATAATCCATCCAATCTTTTATGTTAGTATTTGATTTTGTTATTGTGAAGAGTGATATCAAAGTAAAAGTATATACTGATAGAACAATTTACAAATGATCAATGACATTAATCAAGGAGCTCCAGTAACTCTAAAGTGGAAATCAAATCACAGTAGAAAAAAAGTAATGATATCTTTGAGGAACATTATTAAGGGCTTGAATTAAGGCACAGGGTAAGTTGTGGGGGCGAACATGGTTCACATCTTATAGAAAGTAGACACCAGCCAAAAAAACAAGTGGCCACGAACACTCAATGGGGCCATGTAAGGAAACATTTTCGACCTTAAAACAGAAGGTGGACGATGCCGACGTTGACGTGATGAGACTTTTCCTTGGACAATTCAAACGCGTATTGACGAAGGTTGCAGAGATTTTTCAGGAGGGGCTAACATGTATTGCTGAGGTCAGAGGTGTCAACTAGCAACGACCCCAGAAACTGTTGTTCCAAAAATCTTACAAATGTCAATTTAGGTGCAAGTGGACAAGTGTATTACATATAAAGGCTTCCCTCTATGACAAAAAGTTGTTCACTAGAAGTATTTTGAATTGTATGTGCTATATATTTTATGAAAATTACTTCTTAAACTTGTTAAAATGTATAAACTTATTTTATATCATCATATTGTATTTTTTAAAATTAGGTCATACCTTATTAAAACCGTACACATAAATTATGTTATAGCCTATGCTCAAAATATAGTTTCAATATTCAAGATATTTAATTTTTGTTGGAGCGGAACTCCTATTATCTCTTAAATAGAAGTAGTCTACTTTGAAATTTTTAAATATTATTGTGTCTACGTTACAGACATTATATGGAGAACCTTATTTAAACATAGGCTAATCCAATAAAAATATTTTACATACAATTTTCAATACAAATGCACAAAATTAATTATTATAATCGAAACAAAACTCTTAAATATACTTGATCTAATTAACATTTCATAGTTCTATCTAAATTTGAAAGTTTTTTTGAAAAGTAATTGATTTCATTGAATAAAAAATCTCCAATCTAGAATACAAATGATCTAGATTAGTCTAAAAGATCTAGATTACAAAAAATTATGGATCCTAGTAACCATTTTCATCATGATATCTAAGCCTATCTTTGCTTAGATATCATGATGAAGGTATCTAAGCAAATTTTACTCCAGCTTATCTTTGCTTTGCTATTACCTTGGTTTGAACTATTCCACAAGAAGTCTCTAAGCCTCATGTCTACTTCCTTAAGGATTCTTTTTGGGATGGATAAATGATTGCTCCAATAATTAGTAAGGTTGCTTATGATTGTCTGAATTAGCTGAAGCCTACCTTTATAACTAAGGTACCTATTACTCCATTGATTGATTCTTCCATAAATTGAGTCCAACAAACATTTGCAATCTACTGCATTGATTCTTATTAGAGATATTGGTACCCCTAAGTACTTAAAAGGTAGGTTCCTTTGTTTCAATCCTATCTCTATACCTTTAGATGCTACCTCTCTACTTGAGTTGCATGATAAGTAAAAACAACTCTTTAATGTATTGCATCTTAAACCTAAAATCTCTTTGAACTCCTCCATCGCTTACAAGATTAAATTTTTTGAAATTTTCTCATCTCTGTAAAACAATAGAAAGTCGTCTGAAGCTAGATGTGTGAGCTTTATACCTTTACATTTACCATGTAACTAAAATTTTGGATGTCTCTTTATGTTACTTACAAGGAGAGTTGACAAGATCTCCATGTAAAGCACAAATAGGTAAGGGGATAATAGGTACCTTTGCCTTAGTCCCTTCCTTGCTTTGATCAAGTTTGTAGGTTCTTCATCTACCAAGATTGCCATAAAAGCAATGGTTACATATTCCTCTATCCATTCTCTGAACATGGGAGGATAAACTATTGCTTTCAATGTATTAAAAAGAAAGCTTTAATTTCTTGAGTCATAGCCCTTTGCAAGGTCTATCTTTACATTGTAATTACTCATTACCCTCTTTTAATTATACCCCTCTAGCAGTTCCTGACAGTGTAGGATATTGGTTCCCACTGACCTCCGCTTAATGAATGCATCTTATTTTAGGCTAATTAACTTTCCTAAGCATGTTCTCTGCCTATTTGTTAGTATCTTCATGATGACTCTGGATAACAAGTTACAATAGGCTATTGGCATGAATTGTTTTGGCCTTTTTTGCATTTCTTTGTTTAAGAATAAGGCAAATAAATGTTTTATTCCATTTCTTGAGGATTGTTCCTCTTTGAATGAATTCTCTCATTGCTTCTATCATTTCTTCTTTTACAATATCCTAGTTTTTTTGAACAAATCTCTCATTGTATCCATAAAGTCTAGGTTTTTTTTAGGGTACATTGAGAAAACAACATCTTTGATTTCTCCCCTTGTTATTTCCCTAACCAAATCTACTCTGTCTTCTTCATCAAGCTATTTAAGACCTGCTAACACCTTTTATGGTACAACCTTTACTGGCATTTCAATCCCATACTAGTTAGTAAAACAATCAAAAGCAATCCTCTTCTTGTTTTCTTGGTTTTCATAAATTTGCCCTATTTCATCTTCCAAGATTATGATAGAATTCTTGTTCCTTTTAGATGAAATTGAACTCATAAAATACTTAATGCATTTCTCACACTTCTTCATCCATATCATTCCAAATTTTTGCCTAAGTAAGGTATTGGTAGTTATTAACATTTGATTATACTTTTCCACTAACATAGATTCTTCTTTTCTCAATTGTAAATCTTCTGGTCTTTCCATTAATCTCTTCTGACATTTATTTAACTCCTTCAAAACTTTAACTTTAACTTTTAATTCTGGTTTTACTATTGCTATGTTGAGCATTTTCAACGTATTTCGTAAGGCTTTTAGCTTTATACTAAGTCGGTACCCCTTTGATTTTGGAACCTTTAATTTCATACCCTCACTGAGTATGCTTCTGAATTTAGGATTGTCCATTAAGTGATTGAATATCCTAAGTGGGGCCTTCCTCTTCCTATCACTTGTTATTAGTTCCACTACTGTACTATTGGACTATGTTTTGATACATTTAGATCATCAAACATGGCACTGCTTAAAGGGAATTGATCTATCCATTTATCATTAACCATACATCTGTATCATTTTCTCAACAAAAACCATCCAATTGCTTGTTGTTCAATATATAAGAGTTACCATACCATTTCAGATCAACCAAACCTGTCCTCTCCACCATTTCTTGAAGTTCTTTACAATTTACTTGTTTCTAGCTTCTCCCTCCCGTTGATTCTTCTAATTTAAGAATACAATTATAACCTCCAATAACTATCCATAGAAGGCTTATTTTAGTGTTAGTTTTCTCCAGCTCGTTCCATGCATATTGTCTCTAGAATTTATGATTTTTGGCATACAACACTGTAACTGCAATCACTTTCATTAATCAAGACACCCCAATATATCAACTGATCATTTACAAGTTGCTTCACTACTTCCACTTTTTGAGGATTGAAGTCTATTATCACTCTCCCAATCATGGTTACTTACTACCCCTCCATCCTTTATCTAGGAACCATAAATTCTTTTCCAATTGCTCTATTTTTACTTTGGTTTCCAACAAACCAACAAAATCTAACTTACTATTCTTAACAAATTCCTTAACTACAAGTTATTTATTTAGACTATTAAGGACTCTAACATTCCATGTTGCACCTTAATCATTTTTCTTTTTCCCTGAACCTTTCCTTCAAGATTTCCTATTCATGCCTGGGGGATATAGATGCTCTGTCATTTTTGGTTCTAGAAGCTCCCCCCTTTCCATCACTGGAATGCTAATTGTCTCTTATCTTGTCCTGCTCCCTTATCCTCAACTGTCTATTTTCCAGTCCTTGACATATTATTCTCTTCTTGATTCATTGCTAGCATTTCTAGTTGTTTGTAAGTGGGTGAATGTTGCATGAAGGAATAAGGGGTTGGTGAATACTATGGTAAATGAAGATAAACTCTTTTTTCTTTCAAATTCAACTCAGAAGAAAATGCACAAAAAGTGTTGGAAGCAAGGCCATGGCACATAATGGGGCATCCAATTCTTATCAGGAAATGACAACCTAGAGTTACCTTGGATAAGAGCAAGCTTGATTCAATTCCCTTATGGGTGAATATTTACAAGTTTCCTTTAGAATATTGGTTTGTAGAAGGTATAAGTTATATTGCTAGTATGATTGGAAAACCCTCAGGATTAGATGAAAATACAACTTTAATGAAGAGGATTGGGTTTGCTAAAGTTTGTATAGATGTTGACTTATCAAGGAAGCTTTCAGATACTCTTAGAATCATGAGGTTAAATTAGAAAGAAGAATTTGTAGAGGATTTCATAGGAGTAACATACATGTGAAGATGAAAGATGAAAGAAGAGGACTAGGTTTGGAAAAGAAAAGAGAATCAAAAGGGGAAGCAGATGAATGAGGGATTTTCAATATAAGAGAAGGGTACCATAGTAGAAGGAGAGGCATCAACTGAAGTGTAGAATATCCAGAAAATGAATTAGGAGGAGAATCAAATGACAGGGAATTTGACAGTTACAATATCAAAAGGTTGTGATTATATTTTCAATCAACTACAACAACAACAATCGCAAATTAAGAAAAAAAGATAAATATTATTTTTTAGTGTAGATTCGACTCTTCATTTTTATTAATAAATTTAGTAGCCATAATCCACATTAAACAATCCTTCATGATAAGTACTACTAGATATTTTTTTTCTTTTTTTAAATTTCATCATATTTTCCCTAGTATTAGAATATAGGCAATGTTAAATTTTTGCAGTCTCTATTAAAATGGATATTTTGATAGAAATTTTTTATTGTTTAAGAAAGAAAATTTGTCCAAATCTTTGAGTTTTTTTTACAACCAAATATGTAACATTAAACAAATAAGAAATCTGTTATGAGTTGTTATTTATGTTATTCCCACATTCTATTTATTTTACCAAATTACCCTTGTTTATTTCATATTTATTTTCTTTTATAAGCTAGTTAATTAGGCAAGACATTTTTGTGATTCTTCCTCTCTAGTTAATCTCCCTTTGGGGAAAGATGTTGGAAAAACTTTCCTCCACTTGAGAAATATCCCTTTGATGTCCTCCAAACTTTTTTTGATCTTCTTTGGTTATTCTTGAAGCTTCTTTCTTCTCGTGTCTCCTATAAAATGTTGGTTTATGCCCTGCAACTAATCGCTTTGTTTGTAGTTTAGTGACAAAATATTTAAAGACATTCTTTATCTTGTACATGTTTAGATGTATATGATAAAGTCCATAAGATAATTATACATTACAAATGAAATTATAATGAGATTATAATTATGATATTCGTATTGTATTTATGTATTATCCTTAAATTATTCCTAGACATCGTTCTATTAATATTAGACATTAATAGAACGTAAAAAGACTAGAATATATTATATTTTTCCTTATAAATGAAGTAGTCGATCTCATGGACTAAAATGTGAAGATATATTTAAAAATGTATAAATTCTTCCTAG
The DNA here is from genome assembly GCA_024703695.1 of Erythroxylum cataractarum. Taxonomy (NCBI): domain Eukaryota; kingdom Viridiplantae; phylum Streptophyta; class Magnoliopsida; order Malpighiales; family Erythroxylaceae; genus Erythroxylum; species Erythroxylum cataractarum. The sequence goes on from JANJEY010000006.1 coordinate 48,288,188, forward strand.
AAACAAGTTTACTAAACAAACCTGATATGAAAAATCCATTTAAAAAATTACTTGTATAATCTATGAAATTCTCATTGTGATGATTATATAAGTAATTCTTTGAATTAAGGTCTCCAAAGTTACCTTGTATAAGGTTTGTTATATTTTGATACTACTTATGAACTATTTAATCATGGTTGTTCAATTCGTAGTCATTGAATGTAGCATAAACTATATAAAGATAGTTGTATGATCAAGATAGGAGTCATCACCCTAAAGTAATTAGAGAGAATGTTCCGTTTTTCTCGATTAGCATTGATTCAAAAAATCCTTGGCCAAGGTGGAATCATGTTTTGTAAATAGGTTACAAATGTCATTAATTAAATTAATAGCTAATGGCGAAGAACTAATATAATTAGACTCAAAATGAGTAGACATTAATTCTATGCTCTGTCTAATTGGAATATTGTATGATCAAAGGATTTAATTTCATTAACAAATCATGCATAGAAAGGTTAGTCAAAACTATTTTGACATTCTTAAGTATTTGAATGGTCTTTATGCGTTACTAGACACCAATCTTGATCTATGATTACAAATGTTTAATTAGAGAATTAAAGATAAATTAAAAAGATTTCTAATTTTTCTAATTATAATTATGAATTATAATTATAATTTATAATCATTGCCAACATATTTACGAAACTAATGGGTCTCACGTATAGAATGAGTTGCAAATAACAAAGATATTTTATCAAGTTAGATTTGATTGTAAAGTTTAAGAAAATTTATGATTAAATATGAGATATTTAATAAATAAGGATCAATATAAGATATTGGATCGTATTTGGGTATAATTGGCATTTAATTAGAATTATTTGTAATTCTAATTAAAGTTTAATTAAAATTAGAATTTAATTTCAATTAATTTACAAAAAATGTCCAAAGCTTATTATAAATAAGGTTAAGTTCTATAGAGCTAACACTTCTTGTTTAACCCTCTTTGTAAGAGTTATAGAGTTCTCTTAACCTATCGTGGATACCTTTAGAGGTTGAATACTTACGTGAATATAGTAGTTAAGATGGATCGATTTTGGAAACGATTCAAGGGATACGACAAGATAAGGATCAAACTTCAAAATAAGGTACGAATTAAGATTTGAGCTTTGTTATGATTCATGTGTTAATCATTTTATAGAATTAAAGTGATCATGCTTTTTAGGAAATTAAAATATGAAAAGGTTTTGTAATTATTTCGCTATGATCAAGATAAGATCCCATCTTGATTTCCTAAAAATCCTATATTGCTCCTCCCTTATCTCTTAATGGCCTTTTCATTAATGACGCTCCATATAAGCCTCCACCTCGCACCTTAAATGCTCCAAGAGACAAAACCTTTCTTGGTGTGACTACAATACCTGCATTGGCTCACTCCCCCTCTCTCTCCTCTTTGAAGCATATTTAAAGCCAAGTAGTGGTTGATGCTTCAAACTATGCCAAGAAGTTAATGTTTCTCAATCCTAAATTTGGGTCTTCTCACACTGGAACTCGCTTGGTCTCAGCTCTAATTAAGATACTCCAATAAAGTATGATAAAATAGGCAAGCACACTTATTGGTTTCTTTGGAAAATCTTATAGTACAAGATTGGGAATTAAGAAGTTGGTTGAAGAATAGGTTGGAGAGTGTTCTTTTTAACATTGACGAGCTCTTATTATTTAGATTTTTAAATATTGGTAGTATATAAAGAGTTATAGAAATTGGTCCTTATCGTATTCAAGGAAAGCTACTCCTTTTGGTTAAATGGGAATCTGGCTTAAGCCTATGAGACAAAAAACTAAACCATGTCCCCTTATAGGTTAGATTCCATAATCTTCCCCTAAAGTATTGGACCAAAACAGTCCTTAATCAATTATTCATTCTAGATCAATTTATCCATTTTGTAGCATGTTTGGAGGATGATGTTATTAAGATCACTTTTGTGTATGCTTTGAACTTTGATTTTCAAAGGAGATTACTATCGAATGATCTAAGAAATTTGAAGCTATCCTTTAAACATTATTGATTAGTAGTTGGAGATTTCAATAGCACTTTAGTTTCTCAAGAAGCTAATGGGGAAAGACTAAGTGGAAGGAGGAGTAATGATGACTCCTTAATTATTTATCTTTCACCCTGATTTAAATTCTAAAGAAGCTTTATATACTTAGAGCAATAGACAATTGGATAGCTAGATTATAAGGAAAAAGTTAGACCTTACACTGGTGAATTCGTTTTGTCTTTACAAATTCAAGTATATCTTTGCTTTCTTCAATAAACCCCTCTATTTAAACTATACCTATATAGAGGTAGGCTTAGGTCTCATTATAAATCTCCTTTCAGATGCAATATCTTTCTAATCAACTATGGAGGTTTTTAAGAAAATGTTTCAAAAGGAAGAGGAGTCCATATTAAAGGTTATAAAACATATAAATTGATGGGGGAACTTTAAAGTATGATAATTGAGCTCAAAATGCCTATTCTTGAACAAATTTAGAAACACTAAGGTACCAATTATTGAGCCTAGAGTAGCATTTCTTAAACCCTAGGCTTAAGTAGAGTTACCGCTTAGAGACCCCTCTATTAGAACCAAAGAAAAAGGATTTTATTAAACTTATTCTAGGAGCTTAAACAATCATCACTCCTTACTAAGACAAAGAGCTAAGGTTAATTGGCTCAAACAAGATGATAAGAACTCAGATTCTTCTAATATGTCATTCTCCACCACAAGAACTCCAATTAGATTAATTCTCTTAAAGTGTATGAAGTTATGTTCAATAACCATTATAAGCTTAAGAGTATTGTTCTTAACAATTTCAAGAATTTTTTAGGCTCCCTTTATCGCTCATCTTGGGTTTTACAAGATTTGAAGCTCTTTATAATAGGGACTCTCTCCATTCTGAAAGGTACTACTTACTAATCCTTCTAGCGAGCAGGATGTCAAGCTATCTTTATTCTCTATAGAACCTGATGAGTGTAAATTGCATCGTGTTTTAAGGCATAGTTTGATATGTGTTTTTCCAATAATCTGATCATTTAGTATGTGTTTAGGTTAGAATTGTGTTAGTTTGTTAATTATTTGTGTTTTAAGTATTTTATGGGTTAGTACAAGCTATTTACCTTAAATATTATATATTTGAAGTATCTTGATGTGTTTGTTAATATTTTAGGGTCAATATAAAAGAACGAAAGAGTTTTGGAAGACATTCTGGTCGAAACAACAGCCCACGATTATGACACAACAGCCCACGATTGTGACAGAAGGCGTAGATGTAGGCCACAGTCATGGCCCGTTTCAGGAAAACGTGAGCACACACCAAAACCTAATTCAACCCTAAACACAAAAGAACATAAATAGAACAAAAAGAAGAGAAAGAAGGAGCTTTTGCATCAGCTACTTTGGAGAGAAACCCTAGAGAGAATTGTTGAGAGATTGAGAAAGAGAATAAGGAAGAGTGAAGCGGAGAAAAAGTCGACATCGATGTACTTCCCAAATTTGGAGTTTTCCGACGTTGTTGTCTCCTGTCTCTGTTCAGAATCGTGTTTCCTTTTATTTTCCAATTTTACTATTGTATAAAATTAGGAATAGTAGTTTGATGATAGGATTGTGAATGTTGAGATATTCTATACTCACCTTCGGGTTTTTAATCTTTAATTTAATAAAATATGATTGTTTTATGCTTATTGGATTTATTGTGATTGATTTATGTGATTGCATAATTTGGTAATAGAGTGAAAGGGTGAATCGCATGAAAATAATTAAATTAGGATAATGAGAGTTAGGTGATTTAATAAGAACTAGGAAATAATCAAATCGATAATTGTGTGAAGAGAGATCTCATATAGGTTCCTGATAGTGTATTGGATAACTTCAAATTTAATTAGGGTTTTGGATAGATTGTTATTGAGAGATTGCAATTTTTCATAACCTGATTAGGGTTAATGGTTATAACTCGATAGAGAGTAATCAAGGCTAGGATCTCTGGGACCAATAATCGAATAATTCATAATCAATTAGGTTAGCATTAAAGAAAGGTAAAAATTTTCCTTTATCTCAATTGATAGTTCCTTTAGGTTCATTCTTGAGCGTGTGTTGCAACAGCTATTTTGTTAATATTTTCATAATTGATTCTTGGAATTGAGTTGCATGATTAAATTAAGTTCTTGCTTTAGTTTTGTTACATTTTGAATTGCTGCGATTTTTTTTGTCTTAGATTTTAGGATTAGATTATCCCTCTTCATGGGATCGACATCTTATGTATTACGTGAACGACCCGTATACTTGTGCATTATCGAGGTTATTAATTACACATTGGAAAACCACGATCAAAACCCAAGAATGACCTTAGATTAGATGGGTTTAGCATTCTTTTCTTCCCTAAAAAACCTAGCATTTGATAGGTAGCTTATTAACTAAAATTTTCTAGAATTTTCATTAAAGGGTCATACTTAAGGAGCTTAAAAAACCTATATGATCTTTGTTTATAGGAAGCAAAACGTAAGCTCTCTATTTTAGTATAGACCTATCTTGTGCTACAACAATGCTTATAAAATAGTTTCCAAATTGGTAGTCAACCGGCTCAAATTAGTGTTAAGATCTCTACCAATATCAGTTAAGGTGCATTCATCAGATATCAGAGCATCAGAGATAACTTGCTTCTTACTTAGGAGCTTTCTAAGAGATTCCAAGCTAAAAATGCTTTGAGAAGTTGTTTATTGAATTCAAATTTTGACAAGGCATTTGACTTAACGAGTTTATCTTTCATATTAGATTCCTAAAAGCTTTTGACATTTTAGGCTTGTTTTCTTTTTAATTGAAGGATGCATATGCTTCACCACCTTTTCCAGCTTAATTAAGAGGTTATACTCCTTTCAAATGAGCTAATGATATTAAACAAGGTGATCCATACTTATTTACAATTTTGATAGAGGTACTTATCAAATTGATCTCATCTAGGATAAACCAATCATAAGGCTTCAAGTTTTATTATAGATGTAAGAAGCTAAATCTCTTAAATCTAACTTTTGTTAATGACTTATTATTGTTTAGTTGTGTAGACCTCACTTTAATATAGTTACTAATGGAGTCTTTAATCCTCTTTAGCTTACTCTTAAGCCTCACAATAAATAAATAAAGGAGTTGTTTATATGTCTCATTAGATTCATCTATTCAAGCTAGATTATTTACAAGAATATCAAGTATTAACTAGAAGGAATTGTTTTTTTAAATATCTTAGAATTCCCATTTTTGACAAGAAAGTAACTTTTATAGATTGCCAGCCATTGTTTGATGATCAAAAGGAGGATAAGCATTAAAATAATAGGCTCCTCTCTTATGTTGGAAGGCTCTAGCTCATCAAATCAGTTTTAGTTAACATGTATGTACACTGGATCTTGCATCTTTTCCCACAAAAGAGCTTGTTAGTTGATAAATGGACTATAGTCCGCCTAAGCAAGGAGGAAGGGGGCTTAGGAGTTACCTTGATTAGGAGCACAAACAAAATGCTTCTTGCCAAGAAGATATGAAAATTATTTACTGACCCTCATTCAATTTAGGTTAAGTGGAAATTATTCACTAAATCTCAATCAATTTGGATGAAGTGGGTGCACATATATGTCATAAAGTATTAAAGCTTATGCTCCATTAAGTTAAGGTAATGGAATTCATGGTCTATCAACCAAATACTGACAATAAGGAACATCATGAATTATGGTATCATGTTCAAAATAGGAAATGATATTCAAACCTAGTTCTGATATGATCATTGGAACAACTTAGGCGCTGTCCACATAGTCTCATAAATGGACCATTTAAAGTTGCACATTCTTCCAAATGCTAAGGTTAACAAAGTGATTATCAATGATACATAGCATAGAAGATATACATAGAGGCCTTATAGATTTAATGAGTCATACACCTGCTTATAACCTTTGTTCATCCATGGAGGTCAACTGGAATAGATATATCACGTCCAAAATCTTCTCTAATAAGCCTTGTATGAACCTCATTAAGCCTTCTGGTGATTAAGTTTCAAGGTGGAATCTTATTTGGTTCACTAATAGGTCCCCCAAAGATTATTTCAATGTTTGGTTCGATATTATGGATAACTTATCAATTATGGACTAGTTTAGAGGTATTAGGTCTAACTCGAATTATGTGCGCTATCATCAATCCATGGAAAAAATGAATCATCTTCTTTATAATTGTAGCTTCTCATTAGCTTTCTAAAGTTATTCTCTCAGTTTGTGCAAGCTTTCTTCTATTACACTCTTGTGGTTAGGTTTTATTTCATGGATAGAGAAAGTTTGATTCACTTTCAAAGCTGATTTGATGGTCTTTAAACTTGTAATAAGCCACGGGGTTTTCTCTTTAACTTTTCATTCGGCTCACTCTTCAAAAGATTAGACAAATATTCATCACAAACGACATTTCTTCAAGCATGAGTAATGACTTATGAGCATTATAGGAGCTTACAACACTATAATATAGTTTCAGATCCACCCAAAGTAGGGTAATGCTAGTTTTGTATCAGGTGCCTTAACTAAGCCTCCTTTAATAAAGTTATTCATATCCTTTTCTAAAACAAGAAACAAAATGAGATCTCAAGTAAATGTATTGGTCCTAGTTCTAAAGGGTTATGTGCTTGGGTTGGACTATGTTTATATGTTTGTTAGGGGTAATCCCAACACTAACCTGTGTTATAATACCCATATCAGAAGGTTTATCTTGTTAGCCTAGAATCAGAAGAAAGTGAAGCTTTGAGTGATTGGCGGTCTATTTGTCTTTATAATAAAATTTTATAGTAAACAATCAATAGACTTATCAAGTCACTTAACATGCATCTGTAATGTGTGATGGAGACCAATGAAGGAAGCACCACATGAGTGCGATGAATGAAAGTTTTGTCATGCTTTCAAATAAACAATGCTTTTTTTTGTTTCCTTATTTCAAATTTCCACACTCAAATCCTTTATCTTGATGCAAGCAATTTGACTTTACACAAACAACAATACAAATATGTCAACTTAGTGTGGTTCGCCGACAGATGAAGAAAATCAAAACCATCTTCCGTGCTTGTATTCTCCATTCTCATCAATTCTCTTCCGCAGTAAATTATATCACACATTCCCTACATTATTAAATATATTCATAACATTCAATGATCTTAATATTATGGACATTTCAATACTCTGTCTTAACTCCTGTCTTGTTTTTGAGTGTTGAGAGGGATCACCACAGTTTCTCAACATCTTTTTCAATCCTTAAATTAGATAATTAGGGATTCAATCTCTAATTTCCCAATTTATGTGCCCCCTCTCTCTATGAATCGACGCCCTATTCTCGTTTCTCCAATGAAGTCAGCTGCCTGTGGATGACATTCCAAGTTTATGATGCTTAGCTCTTGTAGGATTTACATGTAACCAACCTAGTGTCACTTCTGATTGTCATCATCTATAAAAGCCAGCTCACATGCAAGGGCAAGATGATCACTTCCCCATATCTGCAAAATTAGCACGCCCAGATCCATTGGTCCATAAGTGTCAACTCATTTCAACAAATATTTTTTGAGAGAGAAACACAATTTCGCAGCAGAGTACCACATTATTCAGTGAATTATGAATTTCATACACTTTTGCCACTACTCTTACCAATCCTGTAACTATGTTCAGCCAGGCAGAAAGTTGTGCAAACAAAGAAGCATTCATGACGGAAAAAACCAAATGAGAAAACCATAAAGTAAATCATTTTTGCTTCTACAGAATGTGAACTTTAAATTGCATTTGTAATACAAGTTACCTCACTGGGAAGGCCCACACTTCTTCTCAAAACATCAACGGGTAAGGTTTCAAGAACTCTGACGGGAACTAGTTCCCTTGTGTGCCTGTATCAAACCAATAAAAAATTGGTAACGTAAAAAGAAGCAATTTGAATAAGGCACGTCAAAACCCAATTGGATTACCATATGTAATCAACAGTTCCCAGAAATTTGGAGTGATATGATGTTGCCAAGGGTTCCCCACAACTATCTCTTGATCTGTGGCTCCCCTGAATTTATTGATATATATTACAAGATACTAATAGGAAATAACATATAAATTTCACTTTATCCTAACAACAGGCCTAATTGTGCACGACTGATAAATAACCCCAATCATCAAAATCTGTTAGAAAACTTGGTTGCAACGAACTGATAAGATAAAGCCTTTGTACTCATTAACGTGTATCGAAACTGGCCATCAAAAGTGTCACAAAAATGCGGCAGCTACTCTTGCTGGGATTAAGAAATATATAGCTCAAAGTAAAAACACGGACTTACAGGAACTCCCAAGTACGCACTAGAAAGCTTTAATTGGTGCTGAAGTTGGGTGATGCCTTCACTGCCAGAAGCAAGTCTTATTTCCTCATTACTCCATCTATGTAACAACATTCCTGACGTAGAATTATAATCACTGCATAACAGACATCATCATTTTCTTATCATTTTACAACTTAGCTGATTATTTAAAAGGAAAAAGAAACACTAGAAGTACAATCCATCAAGTGCATTTTGATGATCCTTGAAAGAGTATAGGTTGTCATACATTGAACATATTCGTTTAATCTTTCAAGAAAACCTCTTTTCTTTTCCCATATGATGTATGCTAACCATATTTTTAATTGAATTTTCCTTCAGCATACAATCACAACAGAGCCAATGCTCACGAATTTTAATGGTCTCCACGGATATCCTTTATAATTACAAGGAAGAAACAAAATTCTCAGGTTTTTCTTCACCTGGAGAAATTCTTGTCTTTGCTGTGTAGTGAATACTTAAGCTTCCCAGATATATTTCTGCGGTCGTATTGTAAGATGTCTAACTGCCAACATGACATTGAAAGCAAAGAAATTACAAGTCAACAAAAGAAAATGGTTGAGGAAAGAAAAAGACCTTTATGTTTTATAGTTATCAAAGCTCACCTCAGATGATGCCAGAAACTGGTACACGGCACTCTTTCAAATAGAAGTTCAAGTTGAGTATAATAAAACAGCATAAATATAATCTGCAGAACACAATAAGAATGGCATTGTCAGGCCTCACCTGTGGAAGGCTATTAAGATCACCACCAATTATGACAGGAATGTTGCCCCATTGTTGAGATAGTTTGTAAGCATTCTTGAGAAATAGTTGAACCTACATGGAACTTTGATCAGGATATTGCAGCTATTGATGTCATCCAAAACATTCATTTTCTTTTGGTTTTTCAGGGAAAATGTAATTGTCTGGTGCTCTAGAAAAAATTTCCCTACTATGAAAATATAGGAACAGTGAAGACCTGGCCCAGTTTGATGTCCCCACGGTTAGGGTTAAACAGAACATGTATGTTTCCAATCACTAAGCTTCGACTATGGTTGGATGTTGGCCTACACGTACGCTTAATATTAGTGAGCACCTTACCATGATTACAAGAAAAAGGAAGAAACTGAAAAAATTGAGATTATATAGATGAAATTCAAAATCCCAGAATAGGGAACACATTCTTAGCCTATCTCAGATAAAAGAAACATAATCAGGATAAACATCATAAAGATACGATGCCATTTCAAATATGAAGCATAAGGAAACTGACGCATGAAACCAATAGTACGCTATATCATATAGGGAATACACTCGTTCAATTTCTAAGGTAAACAAAAACACAATCAGGGTGAATATCACAAAGATATGATGCCATTTCAGGTATGAAATATAACGAAAATCAAAGCACAAAAAGAAAGAATTGAACTCTATGAATCAGCTCTACAATATGTTTGTTAGATGTAACATTCCGTTTCTATTGCATAAATCCCAGAGCCTTAGCAAGGAAGTTCAGGTTCTCTTCAAGGTTTTGGGGATGAAGGCCTTTAAATTTTTTATGGTCATATTACAAGTGCTTCATGTTAACATGCCCATATACAAGGTTTTCCTCTCTCATAAGGACGGCCATTTCTAGGTTTGAATAACTTTAATTTTCAACTGTTCAAAGAAAAGAACAAAAGTAGAGCTGACCTAAAGGCAACCCCTCAGAAAGCTATTATGCAAGGCCTTCAACAGAAAGCAAACTGAAAGAACAAACCTCCATTCAGTTAAATTAACACACGCATCCTGGACAATAAGGTTATATAGCATTATATGAACTCAGTAAATGTTTCTGGAATTTTAAAGCCATAAGCTACTTCAAAACAATCTTTAGATCTCATAAAGTTTCATTCCTTCTGATTCTGCTTTTCTCATTCAGTCCTTTTACTTTATTCTTTGACTATTTCAATCATAACCTATTTTCATACGTCCTATCAACTTTGTTATGGATTCAGCAAAAGGGTATTTTTCTACAAGTCTTCCTATTTGTCATAAGTTCCCAGTCCAATCCGCTTATTAATTACTTATTTTTGTTGAAGTCTTAACAGATAATAAGGTAGGCAAAATATACATTTAAAAGATATATATGTATAAGTTATTCAACAAAGTTAATGGTAAGTGATCATTCTTATATGTCATACAGTAAGAGCACTTAAATGGAAATAAGAAAATAAGAGAAGTTGCAAGACTATATATAGGATTATCCCTATAGCCTGGTCCACTACGCAAGGTGATATTTAGGTGCATTGTCTTTAATCACAATTTTCAGGTGTTACATGTCTATTCTTTTTCATTTTGGCATAAAGATTCACACTTACTTTAATTTTTGATTGTGTAATCCCAATCCTATTATTTTTCATTTTGACATAAAGATTCACACTTACTTTAATTCTTGATTGTGTAATTCCAATCCCAGTTGGCTTTCACTCATCTACATGATGCAAAAGAAAATTATAAAAGTTCATAAGAAATTGAGACGACAAATATATAGATTGGTCTACCCCTGATCTAGTGCAAATTTATAAATGAGGTCCAAGTAACACAAAGTTAATAGTTACATAACAAATACCAAATAATTGCATACCTGTAAAACACAAAGTTGAGCAACATTGTTACGAAGGCCAAAACGTTGGAATTCTATAGTTTCTTCGTGCAAAAGCGTAAATCTGTAAGAAGAACACAACTTGCTAACAGCTGGAAATCAAGAGTGAATACAAAACAAGTGAAGAAACAAACTAACGACTTTTTCATGATGAACAGAATGGGAGAAGCACCAAAATTTTGAGGTTAGAGAGTGAAGCCTCAGGTTTCACCATGATTACAATGCTGAACCAAACAATTTAAAACCAAGAAACAGAATGAGTTTACTTATGACACCTTCTCTGACTGATTAGTGAGAGAGAGACGGAGAGAGAAGGAATGCAATAGTAAGGTCTAGGTTGACAAAAAGAAATATATCATAGTCAAAAGTCATTAGCAGCGGATTTAGGTACGAATAAAATTGACATCAATAAAATAATCAAGCATCAAGTTTCATGTGTAGCAAGCTTACAGATTTTCTTTCCAAAATATGGCACAGCCATCGCATGCTTCACCTGTTCGAGCCTTTGATAATATAGAGACTGGATTAGAACAAAGCTAAATAATGACATAATGGTTAAAGTAGCATCCGTAACAGAGCACAGATTACCTTATAAACACCTCTAAATCCATCCTTCCGAAGGAGAACATTTAAATCACTAAACCGGTCAACCTCCTGCAGCCAAAAGAGTGAACTACAGGCTTAACAAAATTTCCCCTTTATAACAATCTATGACATATCTCAGCCATAAAAAAAGTTGATAAACTTCTTTAAGAACTAAAATGCAACGAAAAAAATAACACTATCTCAACATGCCTGAAAGCAAAGAATGCCAGCATTGTAATGCGCTAACTCCTCACATATAAGCTTCTTTCGCCGATTCCACTCCAAGTACTTGGGGGGAACCCTATAATACAAATCCTGATGCTTGGATGCATTTTCAACACCCAATATATTATAAGAAACAACCACAAGTTTATCTGCCAAACAAAGCAACAAACCAGTAAACAACATTGACCACCATTAACTTTGAATAGGATCAGATTTTTATACCTTTATAAGCACACGCATCGTTAGAGGAGAAAACCCACTTGCGTTTACACTTGGAACTACTCGAACGTCTGCCATGATGATCCTTAGCATGTCGTTTTGGAGAACATGATGATTGAATTTGTTGAAACCTGTTCGAAATGCGCAGACTTGGAGGGTTTGTGAGTGGAGCAAGAGGGGAGGTTTCGGTTTCGAAAGCTAAGTTTAAGTTTCCCCTCTTCTTGTGAAATTCTCGAGGGTTTTGTCCGGAAGCGTCGTGGAAATGGCTGCGTTTATTTTTTCCAGCGCTGTCCGGGTGCTCCGGAGACGGAGATCGATGGTTTCTAGTTTTCATCTTCCCGGGATTGTGAATTGAATTAGTTGCAAAATATCTTTATATAAAATAAACTACGGCAATGTTTTACGTTTAGAATGTGGTCAAGGGTTTGTCTTGATCGTTGGATTGATAGACGAAGGTCATTATCCTCGGTTGCTCTTCTTCTTCTTCTTCTTCTTCAAATCGTGAAATTTGGCTATTAGAAAGAGTGGATCAGAACCTACAAGAGCAAGGCAAATTTGTCACTGTACTTTGAGGTGAATTCCAACGAACCTGTATTTTTACTTTTTTAGGGCGTTTAACTCCGTGTTATGTTTGGTTTCTCTCTTTTATTTTTTATTTCTGTTTTTTTAAGACGAAAACTTATTCAGTTAAAATTTGTAATATAAAAATTAATAATTATTTGATTAAGATTTTTAATAAAAAATTAAAAATAAAAATATATTTGATTTTATTATCATATTTCTATTTTTTAATATATATCAAATTTAATATTTAAATTTGCTAATTTTCATATCATTTAATATTAAAAAAAAAAGCTTTGAAGCCATAGTTTAAGTTGTTCTTATAACTTAAAACTATTATGAAAAAATAAATTAGGTGAAGATTAGGTTTTATCTTTAATAAAACCTCTGTCATGACATGAAAAAAAGACTTAGATAAAATATTATATTAAATAATATGAAATGATGTGAAGACAAAGTGAAAACTAAACTTCGTAAGAAGATAGACTCTGTATTAAAGATACGAAGATGAGAAGTGAAGAAGGATAAAATCTCTGCTATATTAAATAACATTAACCTTGTCTATGATTACTGTTTTCGTTGGTAAAGACAGATAACAAAACACAAAAATCTTGTACCTCGTAATATTTGGTTGCTGACTCTACTTGTTTTTGTTATAACTTTAAGTCACAAAAACATAAATTTATTGTTCCTTTCAAAACTGGAGGACAAGATTTCTTATTCCTGTGACAAAAACAAAACAAATAAGCAACTTCCAAAAATATCTACCTCCCCATACCTTCCCCCCCAAACAAAATCTTGTTATTCTTATTATTATTGAATATTGTTAAATTTTTTTACTTATTATTAAATTTATCAATTTTTTAATCTTAATTATATTACTAAACTTTATTATTATTATTAATATTAATATTAATATTAATATTAATATTAATATTAATATTAATATTAATATTAATATTATTATTATTATTATTAAGTTATTATTATTTATTATTTATTTTTAATAATAATAATATTTTTTATTAATTATTGTTGTTATTATTATTATTATTATTATTATTAATTATTATAAATTTTCTACTTACTATTTTTAATATTTTTAATATTATTAGTTTTATTATTAATTTTTTATACCAAATTAATTATCTTATTATTATTATAATTATAAATTTTGAGTAACTTCAAATTAATTATCTTATTATTATTATTATTATTATTATAAAAAGTTATTATTATTATTATTATCATTTCACTATTGAGTAACTTCAATTTTATTGTTATCTTTTATTTGTTCAGATAAAGTTTATTAGTTTACTTTAATTTTCAATATTCAATCTTTTGTTACCTTAGACAAAATGTTATTCAAATTGTTAGGTGACTATATTCAATCCTTGCGAGAACGATATCTTTTATATTATAAGTTACAATTTGTATAATTACAATATTAAAAGTTTTTCAATTAAAACTATCAACAAAATTTTAGTGTCATTGTCGTGGGGATTATAATTTTAGCATCTTATCTAATTGAATTATTTTGATTTAAAGGATTTGATACTTTTTTTTTTTGTGTGATTGCAAGGCATGCACACAAGATCCTTAAGGAACAATTGAACATCATGAAAGGCACATCTTCTAGCCCATTCAAGGCAATTCAGCAAGAAAGTGAACTATGTGAACAAGAAAGGTATGTCTATGCTGATTGTTTCTTAGTGGAAAACAACATTATGAAATAACTCAATTTTTTAGGAACATAGCATGGTCAAGGAGGTAATAATCCCTATTCTAATACTTATAATCTTGGGTGAACAAATCACCCTAATTTTTCTTGATCTTACAATGCAAGGAATCAAATGAGAGCTCAAGGGCCACCAAGATTCCAACAAGATAAGGTTTACTGGGGTCAAAGATGGAATATTTAATAGACATGCTAAGCTCCAAGTTCAATAGCGAAGTTGAAATTCAAAAGATGATGGAAGCCAAATTTGATCAAATAATAAAGAACCACTCCTTTTCCATTCATAACTTGGAAGTTCAAGTTAGGCAACTTGCCAATGCATTGTCAATAAGGAGTGTGACGAGTCTCTTACGTAACATGAAAGCCCAACAGATATCCATATTATGTTGTGATATTTGTGTGGGTAACGATTACAATCATGAATGTCAAGCACCAAAATATATGTGGGAGCATCCATATTGTATGCAAAACTGGCCTCAGAATACACCATATAAGAATACTTATAATTCATAGTGGAGCATTTCTTATGTTGTAACAAGGAGCTTGGAGCTGAATCTTTACAACAACAGAAGATGAAGAATAAACAAGAAAGAAAATAAAGGTTGAAGGAAAGGAGGGAGCCCTTATCCAAAAAGAGAAAGTAAAAGATTAGAAAAAGGTGATTGAGGAAGAAAAAGAAGAGGAGCTAAGTAAGGAAACTATTGATGAATTATTTGTAACACTCCACTCCCGCGTGACTCGAACCCGACATCGTTGGTGATATTCGAGTCCGTGCCCCGCGAGGATGGCGTACTACATCAGTCAGTCAGACGGAACTCAGTATAAATATTTTTTTATTTAAAAACATTCATTCGCGCAGAAAATGGTAGACAACTTGAGCCCACGATAAAAGGAAGCATTCGTAGTTATTACTGACAGCCAACAATAATTACAATAGCCATTTAAGGAACAAAAAGCCATAACCATATTGGGCTCACTATAAATACAGAGCATTCTTTTACAAAGATTTTGAAATACAATTATGAGACACTAATGCAGACAAGAACTGATCCCGACCTCTATCTTTCACTTGCATACAGTAGACATACTCCCGTGTCAAACGGGGTATTCTTTAAGACCTGAAAAATGGATGCAAATTTTGTGTGAGTTTTGTGAACTCAGTGAGGAACCATCATCGATGGTTCACCCAATTCATGCAACACATTAATCACATAATCATCAATGCACAACTATTTTTAAAATGAACAGTTAAAGATACCACATAGTTGTTCTCCAGTCTCAAAACACAGTCATTTTTTAGTTGCGCATTCAAAGGTATCACATACTTGTATATAAGCAAATCACAGTCCTTTCAGCATATCACAATTATTTATGGCACTCTTGCCTTTTTCCCATTTACGGTATTCAGTCAAAATGTGTATGCAATGCATATGTGACACTTTTCTATTTTTTACAGTGTTATGACTGAGCGCTTAAACAGTAAACAGTGTACAGTAGACACGTCTAGGGAGTAGGAGAGCCCTCTGGGTATGCACTATCTCCCTTCAAGCTCACGGCTCTTTTTCAGTATCAGTGGCGACTCTGGTCACAACTGTTGTTATTATCCATTTATGCATTTGTGTAT
>JANJEY010000006.1:48364477-48374693 GCA_024703695.1 Erythroxylum cataractarum
CGGCGCTAAAGTCCATTGCAAAATTTGTCGGGATGATTTCCCTCCATATTTAGCAACAGATATTAGTATCGTCGTTAAACAAAAATTTTCTCATCAATTTTACCTACGGAAATGAATTTTTTGTAGGTAATTTGTAACGGTATATTTTTCGTCAATAATTTTTCGTCGCTAAAGTCCATCGTAAAATTTGTTGGGATGATTTTCTTCTATATTTAGCAACGGATATTAGTACCGTCACTAAACGAAAAATTTCCCGTCAATTTTACCTATGAAAATGAATTTTTCATTGGTAATTTGCAACGGTATATTTTCTGTTGGTAATTTTCCGTCGCTAATTCTTGCTTTTCTTATAGTGGAATATTATATAATGAGAGAATTTACACGATTGATTATTGCTTCGGGATTATGATTTGTGTACAATACTTATCATCTATGTCATTTGAGTAATTATAATGTATTTTGCTAGACACCACTTATGATTTATATAATTAAAAGGAGTCTTAATTATATTGTCAACATGACATAGATCCCAATAAGTCACACCAGGAAAGATTTGAATAAAAAGAAAATTATTCTAGTGTATCATATGTAGGTATGAATATGACGATCAAATTAATTACAAGTGTTATAATTATTTTAGTCATCATATGGTATCAAAATTTGTTGGATAACAAATTTAATCCTAGATAAATTTACTAGATATGTATGACATGTTATATAGATTCATTGCTCAACAAAATAATGCATATAATTATATGGTATAGTTCAATGGCAATAGGGACAAATGTTTAATTATTTTGATGCACGAGATTAAACACAAATGGAAAAGTGGTAATTAAATGGACCATTAACATGGACAACCTTGAAGAGTAAGTTACTCACTGTGAGCTGTCCCATGAAGTGGCAATTAAGATAAGGTTAAAGCATCATGACTAATTTATCCTTGTTTGTTTCATAACTTTATTTCTACAAGGACTATTGAGATAATTCAAGAGGCATGACCACCCTAATTTTTTTTCTCTAAATATGAGATGATTTTCATAAAAACCTAACCTTTCTCCCTAGCTATCGTTTTTGCATATCTCTCTCCCCAATTGCCGGATTTGCTTTTCTTCTTCGCAGCTGCCGATTTTTGCCTATCCATTTCTTTAAAGGCCAAACTTTGTCATTTAACTCATATGTTGAGCAATTAATCACCCATTAAATAGTTTTATTGGAGGATTTTCTAGAATTGAAGTTAGGCCATTAAAGTACTGTCTAGCATTGGGAAATATCAGTTTTCTAATCAATCTTTGGTGAAAACCTTGGAGTGCATCTCATTTGGTGCAAGAAGGTACAAACTGAGCAAGCCAATGTTAAGGAAGAGAGCAAGGAGGTGGAGACGAGATGATTTTGGTGTTTGCTTCAACCCTACACCTCAAGTTCCCTTCAATTTGGTTTGGAGACCAAATTTTAGATATAATGGTTTCTATGCTTTAATTTATGTTATTTCAGTTTAAGAATTGATTGCAGGATTAGATCCTTTGATTTTTTGTTGTTTTAAAATTTTTATTTTGCACAACTTGAGGTCATTCAATAACCTAAACACTTGACGTCGAATATAACACTAAAAAATGTGTTTTTTTGTACCATCCCTTATATGCAATCTTTTATCCAGGAATATATTAACAAAAGTTTTAAATTGTTCTGTTATTTTCTCGCTAACCGATTTTGCCATACAGGACTTAGTAATGAAGAAGTAGATTGGAATGCGTGATGAAAGGGATAGCTTGTACAATCTTAAGTAGCCAACAGTAACAAACGCCAGGGTAGAAAACATGCTTTCAATTTGGTATATGTTTCTAGGACATTTTTCTACTAGTAATTTTTTTTCTATTTTAAATTCGTCTAGCATGTCATTAATAAACTTTGATAATCACTACAAGAAAACATGCATTTTGAGACGTTCCTAAAACGTCACAGAATCTCCAACAAACGTTGCAGAATGTATTCTACGACGTTTTAAAAAACGTCACAATAATGTCATAGAATGTGGTATAGGTAAAAACTTTCTGCGACGTTTTATGTAAAATGTCACAGAAAATACTGACATTTCGCGACGTTTATAAAAATGTCACTAAAAGTTTGCACATTCTGCGACGTTTTTTAGAAACGTCACGAAAGAAATTCCGCGACGTTTTTATGAAAACGTCACGGAATGTCTTTTGCGACGTTTTTAGAAACGTCACGAAATGTCTTCCAAGACGTTTTTATTATTATTTGTATCATTTTTTCTAATCATAAAAACGACGCGGAATTTCTTTCGTGACTTTTCCAAAAAACGTCACGAAATGTCTTCCAAGACGTTTTTATTATTATTTGTATCATTTTTTCTAATTTTTTCAAAAATCATATTAATTTAATAATTTTAATTTTAATAATTATTTTTTAAAATGTAAATTTTTAAATCTTATTTGTTTAATAACTATTCAATATTATTTATAAATTTTATGTATTTAATAATTCTTTAATTTTTTTAGTATATCATTAATTTTAATAATTATTAATTTATCACAAAAATTTCATACCTGTAGACAATGTATTATTTAATTGCAATTCACAAACATATCATAATACACTTATAAACTGTGATAACAATTAACTAATAAAATAAAATAATTATGTAAAATCAACATTTTTTAGAAGCATTAAAAATATTTTGCATATTTCATAGGATCAATAGATATAATAAGAGAACATTTACATGGTAGGTATTCTTTTGGAAATTACAAGTTCTTATCATTTCTAATTCATACAATTTCTTATTCTCCAATTAAGATGTCCATGTAATCCACCATGAATCTACTAAGAGTGCTGCAGTATATGCTGGTTTAAGATTCCCATTTACACTCTTTGTTGGTCTCTTTGGCCTCTTGGATCTCTGCAATGGTTGATCTGCACTTGGAAAAGGATGATCCAGTTCATTGCCAATTGAAGTTGATTCATTCATCCTTTGCGAATTCCTTGACTTTGATTAATTAGTCTGCTTCAATAAGGAAAAAGCATCAAGTCAAAGGACTAAAAACATGGTTGTTCTAGACAAAAATTAGACAAATGGTACACATAAAGCCCATTGCTCAACAAGTACAAACAATTAATAAACATGAGACATGTACTACGATATACTCAATATTGCCCAGCTACATTGCACATGATAGTTAAACCAATACCTTTGGCTTTGGCAAACTGTTCCCATTTCGTAGGAGATTTAGGCTTTGGAACCTGAAACCAAGATAGATGTGATGCATAAATTATCCCTCCTAGAAGAGGCATGCAATTAACACCATCCACTCCTCCCTTCACTCTACAAAAAAAGCTCAAAAATTAGCAAAAGAAGACCATGGATCTCAGGAGAAATATAAGCATGTGGATCTAGTTTTGCATCCTGATAGAAACTTTCTAGGTATCTAACCAAGACCTTTAGTCATACGTTTGAAGTCTCTCACCTTGCAAATAGCAAATTGCTTAGAACAAACTAGATTTCAAATTGTGTCGCATCAAAAGCAAGAATTTTAGTACCAATCTTAATCTATTGACATATCCCAATACATGGAAATTAAAAAAATATTCAATGCCAGTAACCACTCATCATTATTTAATTAAAGCGTTGCTTCCAGTTGAACAAAATTAAGAAGTATTGTGTCATTTAACTATCAACATTATTACACAACTCTCCAAGAAAGCACCTTTAACCAACTACAATATCATTCTAATTAAGACCAAGAGTTAAACAAAAGATAACCAAAATTGATTACCCAAATAGCAATAACCAATACTTATCAAGGAAACCATGGTCCTATTGAAGCAGTGTAGGATGTATGTCGAAACAAATTTCTCCTAGTATGTATTGTATTCTTGGTTCATTTGAGAATATCACCTGTTGATTCACCATAACAAATCCTCAAAATTCATCAACAACTTATATTACACACTGAACAATATGATATTCAGTAGAGCTAATTTAAACCCAAAATCAAAGTGATTCATTGGAACTTGCGATTCCTATTCACATCATCAAAATCTGAATAACTAAACCAATAAATCTGAGTGTTTTTAGGTATGCGTTATGCGTAGAAAGAAAAAAATAACAAGGAAGAGATTGGACAGCATACTACAGATATTCATGGGAGCTTCTAACTGAAGAAGAATAGGCTGAGAGAGGAAGAGTTGTTTGGCGGTGGCGCACGGTTGGCGGATTTCATTTTCAGATAGCTGAATACGTTTTCCTCTATTATTCCTTCCTTCCAGTAGCCTCTGTATCATCCCTTCCAATCCTTCCATTCCTCACCAAATTCACTTTCTTTATGATAATAGATTTATTAAGCTTTTGCTACTCATTTATTTCTCACCATCATAAAAATAAAAGAAAGGAAGAACATAGAAATAAGTAAACAAAATTAGATTATCGTAAAACCTAATTCATTCTCCAAGCTTTGGAGGAGAAACAAAAAATGAGATAAAACATATAATTCGAAAAGAAAGCACACAAAATAAGGAGATTTGTATTATACATATATAAGGTCATGTTAAATCTAAGGTCGCGAATTGCTATGATGAGGTTTTCTAGCAAAACAAACCTCCCAATTATACGACTGCTCCACTAATTTATATTTTTCCAATTTTATAGTTTTTTTATTCTATTAACATTTACCTATAAACTGATTTTTCTTTCGATTTTCTCCTTCCTAATATAGAATTGATATTGTTATATTCATCTACACCTACTACTTATCAAATATCGTCTCAAGAAAAGCATATACAATGAGTCAATGGTATTATATAAAGCAGAAAAAGTTGACCCCAAATTTGTTCTAGCCTTTTTATAAAGCAATCACCAAACCTTTTTTGCATCATCACTTCAGTTCTATTTGCTCCATTTATTGCTTACAGTATATGAGAAATGTCAAAGTTTTGCATCAGTGTAAGAGAAACAGATATTGAACTGAAAGAAATATTAGGGACGTAGGCTATCCAAAATGCTAGGCTATGGAACATGTTAAATCATGCTTTATTGAATAATAGAAACATAACCATTAACCTGATAAGTTTTTGCAGAGAAAAGACTCGCCCTGTTTGTTTTGCAGTGTCATAAGAAGAAGAAATTGAGTTTGTCATTCGAAGAACCCTCAACATCACATGTTGGACAATCAAGTGGATGATTCATGAGCAGAAACTCTATCACACCTTCGCGTGCCTTCTTTATGATGGGTGTATCAATTTTAATCATCATTCCTAAAAAAGAGAAAATCCTCAACTAAATAAGCAAATCGAATCAAACTCAAAAGGTAAATTATACATAGTGTGAGTTACTAAAGAAACCTCAACCAAAAAATCGACAAAAAAAAACGAAGACGACATTGAAGCAACATTAGCGTATTCTCTGCATCTTACATCGCTCGTCAATTGGAATGAGCGAGCAAGGATGGCACAAGAAGCCACGGGCTTAGGAGACTTCTCGACTTCGACGAGACACATACGACAGTTGTTGGCGATGGAAAGGCGACTGTGGTAGCAGAATCAAGGAATGTCGACTCCAGCAACCTCGCACGCTTGGAAGATGTGAAGCTCTTGGGAATTTTGATAGGATACCCACCCACAAAAACCTCGATTGCATCATCAAGGTTGGGGAAGTGGACACGTGCGTTGACCACTGGGATTCTGGGTGGAAGATCTGGGGTGGGCTCGGGTGCTGCAACGACAGAGCAGCTTTCGGTGACTGACGATGAGAGTTAGAGAAAATGGAGCGGAGGAAGAGACGATTCACAAGGATTCCTCGACGCCAATAACCCTAACCCTTTTTCTATAGTACTCTCTGATATTTCTATTTGCAACTTTAAGGAGTAATTAAATACCGGTTTGATAACTTTATATTTTTAATTTGCAACGTTTTGTTGTTAAAACGTTGCAAAAGGTACAACAAATTTGTGATTAAAAACATCACGAATTCTATTGATTTGTTGTAGTGTAACTAATTAGAATAACAACTTTCTGTAACTCCCCATTATCTCCTAGCCTAAGAATTGGAAGGCTATCAGGTGATGATATAGACTTGGGGAATTTCAATACCTAACTTCGCATAACCTATCCTTTCTATAGATGTAGTCTGTGAATCCATACATATTGAGTTACCGAGAGAGCTAGCCAAGAAACTCATACCCATTACTGTCCAGAACTCCATCAGTAAGTTGTGGAATTAAACCCACATAGGGATAACATCAATAAGATTTCTATCCATGTCTATACTAGGCCACC
Source organism: Erythroxylum cataractarum (assembly GCA_024703695.1). Taxonomy (NCBI): domain Eukaryota; kingdom Viridiplantae; phylum Streptophyta; class Magnoliopsida; order Malpighiales; family Erythroxylaceae; genus Erythroxylum; species Erythroxylum cataractarum. The sequence goes on from JANJEY010000006.1 coordinate 48,370,769, forward strand.
ATTTCTACAAAAACATTGGTTGGTCTCCAAAGTGCCACAAACCTTACTCTACGATTTTTAATAAGTAATAATCATTAGAAAATTTAAATAAGATCGTGCCATCTTCATGCAGCAAAACCTTTTTTAGCCCCCTTTTTCCCCACCTAGCCTTGACCTAAGAGTTTATTGTAAGGAAGATTGGTCTTTTGGACTAGAAAAAGCCGACCAATGTTGACGACCATGCTTTTGCTCCAATTTTTGCAAGTTTGATAGGTGGAGTAACCATCTCATCCTTTAGAGCATTTTGATAAAAGTGAAGAGCTCCCTTGTCCTACTGGTTTTGAATCAACTGTCGCTAGGCCCCTTTAAGTTAAGTAGATGTCATATTGTCCCCCTCAACTACTGGGGATAGGATTTGTTGTCAAATCGGGGAACCCTTATGGACTTCCGTAGAGATAGCTGGAAATTCATCTTTAGAGAGGGAGGATTCACGATCTCCATTTTCGACGAAGGAGGGCCATCTATCGAGACAAAAGCTTTATCCACCGTTGTTTAGGATGGAGGGGCTACGTGAACGAGGGAAATTAAATTTCCCAAATAAGTAGAAAGTAAGGGCAGTGGTGGAAATTTATAGTGAGAAGTTAGAGCAAAAAAGAGGAGAGAGAGAAGAGCCTGGTGATCCTAAGATTGAGTTTGATATCCATTTTCTTCTAAAGTGAAATAATTTTGTTGTAATTCTCCATGAGATAACATATTTTTGAAAGAGGCAAAAGTTTCTATCTCCATCTTTAAATTACTGTATTCTTAATCTTTACTTTAATAGGGAAAGATTCACTTCTACAGCCTGACTATAGTTATAAACATCAACTTTTTCTTCATCTTTTTTGGCTACTTCTATTGGTGATTAGTAGAGGTTATTTTTAGCCCAGATTAACTTTTCCTTATCTTTAATAACAATATGTTGAGTGTTCTGAAACCTCTTGAGATTGAGTTGTTTAAGCTCCTTCTTTACTTTTTGAAGTTTCCTTATACAGGGAATGATTTATGCCTTTGGAAATCATAACTTAAACCTCTAATCACTGTTTATTTAAGATTTAACGAAAAAATTATTAACAAAAGGATATTTCCTTTGATGATTCAAGGTTAGATTATAAACTTTAATGGGAGTGTGGTCTAACAATAAATTTTTTTTGAAAGATGGCTTATTTTCTAGGAAAGTTGTTACCATTATATATTGACTAAGGCTTTATCAATTGTTTTCCTTAAAAACCACCTCTCATTTTTTTATTGTTTCAAGTATAAAAGTTCCCTTCCATATTTGAATCAATAAACTCAATATGGATAACATAATAATATAGTTTCTAAGAGAATAATTTCCCTTTAATTTAGATGGATGAATTATGATGTTGAAATCTCTAAGAATTATCAAAGAAGTATTCATAGTGAAATGTATTTCCTTTTAACTTATTTCATAAATAGATCCTTTGAAATGAAAATTAAAAAGAACAAACAAAAGTCAGTTGGGGATTTATTTTCTCTTGCATAATTGTTATAGATAGGTGGATAAACTGATCTTTGATAATTGAGTGAAGAAAATTGATTTTGTAAGGGTCAAAAGCACTTGCTAATTTTCCATTATAATAAGAATGATGATTGGAGATAATGGATCAATGCTTTCTCATAAATTTTTAAATTTTTCTGTAGTTATCCTCTTTAAACTTTGTTTCCAAGAGACCAATTAAGAAAGGTATGATGTCTTGTAAGTAATCATACATCACTTACATTTTTTGAGACTATTGAGACTCCTAACATTCAATAAAAGATTAAACATCAAAAGGGGAGGTTTGAGATCTAGTTTCTTTATGTTTCCTATTTGACTTGCTCCTGGTAAGAAGTGTGAAATCATTACCTACAATTCATGTTCCTTAATAGTCATTAGTCTATTTTTCATTTAGGGAACTATCATGATTATTGGTTTTTACTATATAGTGCGTTTAATTATAGCTTTGTTGTACATATGTTAGAGAAGAGTCACTACTCTACTCTTATTCTCCTTAGTTTTGGGAACTAAATATGAAATGGAGATAGCCTCTATATCCTCTAATTGAGTTACTTCCTCTTTTCTATTTATTATATGCATATTTTCCTTACTTACTGTTTTGTTCCTCTTATTAATGATCTCATTTTATCCTATGAATTGAATTTGCATTAGCTTATTGTGATCCCCTCTTTGAAACTTCTTGCTCATGGATATCCATTTTTTGACATGGTGAATTAGGTTTAGTCACAATTGTTAAATAATTATGATAGATTCTTTGAAAAGCTTATCATGTTCTCCTACCATCATTAACGAGATTATCTATAGTAAGTCTTATTGTATATTTACTACAACATAAATATCGATATAACTCACATACTATATCTATTTAACGACTTTATCCACACTTACTAGTTTTTCCATGTAGTTAGACAAGTGACTCAACCTCTTAATGGTCTAATATTGAAATAACATATTATAAATGTTGATTTATAAAGGTACCTAGTGTTATTTAAGTTTTAGGAATTAAAAGCCTACTTTCCATTTCTAAAGAAACAAAGGCTTGTTACTGAAATGCCAAGGTCGAACTTTTATAAATCCTTTAGCACTAAAATCTGAATCATATTTAATTCGAAAGATTTTCTCATCATTTAGAATTTCCTTTAAGAAATTTCTTCCAATGGTATTGAGCCTATGAATTCATCAAAAGGAAAGTTGGTTGTTTATCCAAGAAAAATTTAACTAATGTAGAAACTCTAGCTTTCAAAACTTCTAATGGAGGAACTGCGTTAGATCTTCCATTTGGAAGCTTTGGACAAAAAAGTGAAGCTTAATAGAAGGAGAAGATTCTCCTCTACCTAGCACTAAGAAAGTTTTGTGGTTAAAGGTTAAAAGGGAGAAATCTTGTTAGGGTCTGAAGGAGTCATCGTGTTAGGCCTAACATGAAAGAAAGAAGAAGATGGTTTGGTAGTTGGGGGAGTGAAACTTATTATGTTAGTGCTATCTAAAAATGGGGGTGAACATAGAATTCAAGGAAGGAGAAAGAGATTTAGTCTAATGGTTAGGTTAGAAGTAGGCACAAAGTTGAACATAATACTATAAGTAGCAAAAATTGGTAGGCTAACATAGTAAGTACTTAAAATTGATTCCAAAAGTGAAAGGAAAAAAATACTAAGAAAGAGGTATTTAGCCTGAGAGCTAGAGTTGATACTTTTTCTTAGCTAGGGCTAAAATATATATAGAAGAAGGAAGAATAACTAAGACCAAAATGTCTTGACAACAACTAAAAGACGCATGATAAAATGGAAGAAGCTAGAACATGCTAAAGACAAAACCATATTAGAAAGCAAAAAAGAAGCTCGTTAGGAAGGAAGGATATTACTGTTGAAAAATCGGGTTCGGATCTGATCTGACCGCAGCAGAATAATCACGAAACTTTTTCGTGACTTTTGAGTTTCCGAAAACCAAGATCTATTTAATTCTATAAAATGATTAACACGAATAAAAATAAGCGAAAATTTAATTCGTACCTTATGCCGAAGCTTGATCTTTATCTTGATGCATCCCTCGAACCGTTTCCGAAACCGATCCGCCTCAACCACCGTAGCAGCACAAGTGTCTGGCCTCTAACGGTATCCACAGAATAGGTTGAGAGAACTCTGTAATTTTTACAGAGAGGGTTAAGCATGAAGTGCTAGCTACATAGAGCTTAAGCCTATTTATAATATGCTTTGGACGTTTTGAGTAATTTAATTGAAATTAAATACTAATTTCAATTAAATTTTAATTAGAATTACAAATAATTCTAATTAAATACTAATTGTGCCCAAATAAGATTCAATATCTTATATTGATTCTTATTTATTAAATATCTCATATTTAATCATAAAGTTTCTCAAACTTTACAAT
>JANJEY010000006.1:48409730-48428427 GCA_024703695.1 Erythroxylum cataractarum
TAGAAATGACAGTAACAGTCGATTGATCACCTATGACTTAAACCGGAACAATATCACTATTTTTGTTCAATAAGATATTAAAGTGGATTATTGACTTATAATCCGCAACAAACTACAATGGAGAAAAATAAGAAGGTTAGTCTCTCTTAAAGAATGAGGAGAGAATATTAAAAGTCTCGCCAAAGCTTTATTAATTTCTAGTAAAAAAAACAAGCGTTTGTCTGTAAATACATGCTTTCCAAGTTCTAAGGATCACAAATATAATAAATAAATAAATAAGGTGTAACAGTATTCATTTTACTAATCTTTATGATCATCTAGCTTATAATGAGCAAAACATCCAGGTGTCCGATAGATAATCTATGATATGCAGAATAATTTTGTCTGGACCATAATGATTATAATTACTTCTAAAATGTTCAATTCTTTAAAACAGAGCACAACTCAAAGGTGTAATCAATTGACTTTTAAAGGAGGCTAGTCGAGGTAACTTAATATCATGAACAAAGGTCATCAATAATACTCTTCATGTCAACTAGCTCAATTGGTAGCAAACCAAGGAATGAAAGCAAGCACCTAAAGGACATCCTAAACTATACTGCCGCATTCCTTTCATTGAGCATACACATGGAAGCTTGAATCTTCAACTTATAAGGACTTCAGCAATTATAGAAACAGATGAAGTACAGAAGAACATATACTCACATAAATGCAAAGACAATGAGAACACAAAGTTGTTAAGCATAAACATAGAAATTGCATGTGCTTAACCCATATTCAATTCCATATTCAATTATAAACATAACAATAGAAATTGCACGTGCTTACCCTATGACTCTTCTCTGTCAATATTCAATGTTCAGTGTTCAGTGTTCAATGTTCAATCAATTCAAACCTGCACATGAAATAATTGAAATTTGGTTTAATCAACGAATTAAGACAAGATTTATACTAAATTTAAAAATCAAAACAGAAAATCAAAAATATTAATGGTAAACTCGGTGTTGCATCTATGAAACAGCAAAGGCATAAAAATAGATTAACTATATATTTTGAAGAAGCATTTAATGCTTGGACTTGATTTCTTTTTCGGATTTGGCCTAGCAAATCCTTGGAAGACAAGTTTAAGCGACAATAAAACGTCTCAATTACTTCTCCAAATTCGCGTCGTTTTAATATAACGTTGCCGAAAACTTAAACTTTTCCTAACGTTTTAAAAACTTCACGAAAGATTTATAGAATCTGCAACATTTCCCCAATCAAACATCGCAGATTCTATACTTTTTTTGTAATGTTACCGTTGTAATATTGCATAAGTTAAATTAGTTATTATATTTGAACTAAAATTTATTTAAAAATAATTAATCACTATTTTAATAAAAATAATTATGTTATCTAATATTTTAATTTATGAAAATTTATCGTACTCTATTATTTAAATAAATTCAACATATGTAACGAACCTAATTAATAAATTAATGATAAATCATATTTAAAAAAATAAAAATATTATTTTTGATTAAAATTTTTATATACTTTTAATAGATATTATAACATTGAATAATTGTTTATGTTTAAAATATAAATTAACCGATTTTTATATTACAAATATGTTTAAAATATAAATTTAACTATTTTTATATTACAAAGTATTGGCATAGGTGTAGTATTTATTTATCGAAGACTGTTAAGCACCCCAAATCGTTATGACTACGGTCTCCACAATTCACTGCCAACCAAAGATGGCACAGAAGACTCACCGTCACAATCGGTCTATGCACACGTGCCAATCATCCACCTGATCCGTACCTACAGAGAGTTGCGCTCCTACTTTCACGCACAGTCTCTTTAATCCTCTTCCTCTTTTCATACATGCACAGAAGACCAACGGTGCCCGCACGGAGTACCTAAGATATCGCAAGGAAACATAGAACAAAAGCAAAAAGAATCTAGTGACTTTCTTTCTTTACATGGCGCTGGCTTCGTCTTCATTTTCTCTTATCTAAAACAAATGTGACTTCCCTCAGGTTCGTTTCGTAATGGGCTGGTTAAGCTCAATTACTGTTTCATTTGGCTCTTGCTCTGATGATATTTGATTATTCTTCTCTTTACTTTTCATTGTTAATGTGCTCGTTTGGTTCAGTTATGTAACATCAAGGTGATCAGTTCTTTCGTCTTTTATTTTTTCCTGATATCCAGAATATATAACATTTCCACCATTTCTCATGCATATGTTCTATTTAAACACTTCACTGGCAGTGTAGATATATAATCTTTCCATATGTGTGTGACAGAGTTGTTAGCTTTTGTGACTGACTGGAAAAGCAAAAATTTCTTACAGGTTTGAAATAATATAAATAATGCATTTGGCATTTTACGCTTGCCTCACTCTCAGTTCTTTATCATTTTGCTTGTCCTAGCTAGCTTACAATATTGATGTTTGAAATTATTTTATGCAGTTGCAATAAGAGCATGGTGCATGGAGTTTCGATATAATATCACGGTCAACATAGTTATCTTTAGTTCAGTGGAATATAGGTTTTTTTGCAACACACAGGAAATCGAAAATATATATGTTTCGATAGCTTGCGAATACATATAAAAGAGATGCATTGTGCACACACATCATTGTCTCATTATGCAAGTCGATGCATCTCTCTGTCTGTGTTTCTATATTTATTAAGACAGAAGCAAAAGCAGCTGCGCGAAGTTTTAGCATTCAAATTAAATTGTGCATTATGAAGGTGATTAACTTGGCACAATATCTGAGCTAGGAATATCTTTTCAAGTGTAACAACTCCTCTTTCAGTGGATCAGCCATTTCTTGCCTTCAAAAATTTTGACATTGCTCATCGCTTGTTGTTCAAATTTGTACTAGGCAGAGGAATGATCATGGTCAATTGCCCAGAGCGTTGAATTATTGCAGGTTATCTGTATCATTTTGCTTCGGACAGACTCAAATGATGACATTTGACCGATTTCAGGACCTGATTATGAAAACCAGAGGGGATCGGTTGTTTATTATATTCAAATAATTCATCTTGAAGCAGGTTGCACTGCTGTTAGATTCATCATGAATTCGTTTTCGGATCAGCTTATTAAACAGTTAGGGAGACTCAACAGCAAGAAATCGGAAGGTAAGTGGGAGTTGTAATTAGTTCCCACTTATTTGAAGTTAGATTTTATGCAAGTAACCATTTGTTAGAACTTATTCCTCCTTCTTTATCGTCTCCAGTTAAGCAGCATACATTAGTGGTAGAGTGGATAAATAATGTTCTTCCTCATGTGGATTTGCCACAAAATGCTTCCACTGAAGAGCTGAGATCCTGCTTGATTGATGGCACTGTTCTCCTTCAAATTCTGGACAGGCTAAAGCCTGGTTATCTAAACAAGGTTACGTTTTCCAGTCACCGTTCCTATTAGGGTGGCTCATGATCATATCTCTTAATTTGCATCTTATTGATATGGTTTTGCACTTTTTTGTTTCAGGTGCGAGGTTTTGATCAATCCACAGATTCAGGCTCAGAAAAACTTAAGTTGTTTCTTTCCTGTATGGATGAGTTGGGCATCCCAATGTTCGAAATAGCAGACCTAGAAAAGGTGAATTCCTCGTTATATTAAACATAAGACAGCACGACGGTATATCTCACTCCTTTATTGAAGAAGAAACAGCTATATAGTTTGTATGAATGAAGTCCAGAGCAGCACTCAAGCTGGTTTATTTTCTCCATGTAAAATGTTTTATAATCCCAGGGGTCTATGAAGGCAGTTGTAGATTGCCTTCTAATGCTTCGAGCAAAGTACATGCATGGAGGAGAGAATTATTCTGCGATTAGTAGAAGTAGTAGATCAAATAGTGATTTGTCTTCTAGTGGCCTTGTATCTCCACCATCTAGAGAAGAAAAGTGGAAAGCTTCGCCAGATTCTAAATTTCAACAAACTTTACGCAGTAATGTAAAATCAGGTATCTCATCTATCTTTCTCACCCATTCTTTCTCATTTACACAGTAATTGACAGAAGTTTGGAAGCTTTACACAGTTTGTCTAGATAGCAATTCGTTTTTCATGCTGCTTTATAGAACACCATGTAATATTTCTCCTATGGTACAGAGCAGACATCTATCTGCTTTGATGCTTATAAACCTTTTGGTATTCAAATCCCTCATCATCAATAGTATTCTTCCATTGGACAGAGCCATCAGCTGCATTGATGCATCACGTGGGGCATAAATTCCAAGAGGTGTTTCAACTGAAACAAGGACGTCATGCTAAAATGTCAGAAATGATGAAATCAAATAGCTTGGATGTAATTGCCTACTCTTACGGATTTTTGGAATTTTGTAAATCTACCATTATGATATGATGACTAAATAAAACTCCATTGCAATGCAGAATGCCCCAACTCAGTCACTTTTGAGTGTTGTGAATGGGATTCTGGATGAAAGCATTGAGAGAAAGAATGGTGAAATACCTCAGGTATGAAATGGTAGCGAAATGCTGGTGTGCCAATACCATCATCTATGTACTTGCACTGATGATATATGTGCATCTTGTTGAGCAGCGTGGGGCTTGTCTGCTGAGAAAAGTTGTGCAGGAGATTGAACGGAGAATATCAACCCAAGCTGAACATTTGAGAACTGTACAACTCCCTCTTTTTTCTTTTTAACTTCATTCTTCTCCTAATTTGTCTTCCCTTGCCTTGTGTATCAATGCTTCTTTGGTGGCCTTCAGCAAAACAACCTATTTAAGGCTCGTGAGGAGAAGTACCAGTCAAGGATAAGCGTACTTGAAACCCTTGCTTCTGGGACTGGTGAGGAGTCGGGGGTATGGAAAATACTTCGTTTAAACTGTCCTGTACATGTATGTTTATTTGCCCTGGTCTGTGTAACTCTTTTAAATAACTAAATTTAATGCAGATTGTCATGGACCATCTGCAGCAAACAAAGGTATTGTCTTTGAATTGTCCTCTCCAAGGCTCTTGCAAACATGACGAAAATACTGTCTCAAATGCCAATTAGAAAACAAAATTGATTTAGCAAATTTCTTGGGATCTAGACTGTTGAGTCTTATCTCCCTGCTATCAGTTTCTAATTAATAAGCAAGCCTATGTTTTTTGTATATTTTCCTTCACAAAAAATCTGCCGATCATTTCCCACTGCTTTTGATATATTTCACCGAAAACATTATATGAGCTGTTGTTTCTGATTACATATCCAGAATTCCAGAATGGAAGCAAGTACAAAGCTGCAGGGGGACACAGTCAGATTGCTAAAAGAAAAGGAGGCGGATACAGTCAGATTGCTAAAAGAGAAGGAGGAGGAGGCAGTGAAATTGCTAAAAGAGAAGGAGGAGGACACTGTCAGATTGCTAAGAGAGAAGGAGCAAAAGAATCTTGAACTTTCTGCTCTGAAGCAAGAACTAGAAATGGTGAAGAAAACACATGAGATGCGTTGTTTACAAATGGAGACAGAAACTAAGGGTTCAAAAGTTGGCCTTGAGGCAAAAGTAAAAGAGCTTGAACACCTTTTAGAAGACTCAAGGAGCAGGATGAAAGTTTTGGACGCACTTTCTAAATCAAAAAGCCAGAATTGGAATAAGAAAGAAGATATTTTCCGGAGTTTTATGGAGTTTCAAATCGGTGCAATACAGGTGCGTGAAAATGTGATATATCTTGTAGGCCTTCCATGTTTTCAGATACTAAGTGTCGAAAATGTTCAGGAATTGAGATCATCTTGTGGTACTGTGAGGCATGACATTGTAAAAGTGCAGATGAGCTATAAAGAGGAAGTTGACCACCTGGGTTGGTTATCTCTATTCTAATTTTTTATCAATTTCATGCAGTTAGCAATGATCTAACATTGGCTTTGTACAGGATTGAAGCTGAAAACATTAGTAGATGCAAATGAGAACTATCATTTAGTTCTGGCTGAAAATAGGAAGATGTTTAACGAGCTTCAAGATTTAAAAGGTATTGGTTTGACCGTTTGATTTACCAATGTGTGCATCGCTGCACTCTCTAATACAAAATCTGTATTTCATTCTGCAGGAAACATAAGAGTGTATTGTCGGATAAGGCCATTTCTTCCTGGTCAGCCTAAAAAAGGATCAATAATAGAGTATATTGGTGAAGATGGAGAGTTGATTGTTGCAAATCCTTCTAAACAAGGGAAGGATGGACAAAGAATGTTCAGGTTTAATAAGGTTTATGGTCCAGATGCTACTCAAGGTTCTAATCTCAATATCTCTTAACTTCTACATTACATTCTTGATCGGCAAATATTCCTTGCTAATTTTTTCTTTTCAGAATGAGAATACAATGTGAGATTGTAGCAATGACTAACTGTGTGAGTTTTGAGTATTTGCAGCGGCTGTATTTTCAGACACCAAAACTTTGATCCGCTGTATACTAGATGGGTATAACGTATGTATATTTGCGTATGGCCAAACTGGTTCTGGGAAGACCTACACAATGGTATGGACTCTTTTTTTTATTTATTATGCTTGTTTCTCGTGAAGTAATGACTTCCAGACGAGCTTATCAAGATGTCCTTTTCCAGACTGGCCCTGATGGAGCAACTGAAGAGGACTGGGGAGTAAATTATCGAGCTCTTAATGACCTTTTCGCTATATCACGGAGCAGAAGTGCTTCTTTTACATTCGAGGTTGGGGTACAAATGATTGAAATCTACAATGAGCAAGTGCGTGATCTATTGGCAACCGGTGGTTCCCAGAAAAAATATCCTTTCCTCTTAGTCTGATTATGATTATTTGAAGCCTCTGCAGATTATTTTTTTGGAAGTCTTTTAAACATAACAACTATATTATCTGATTAACCTAAAAAAGAAGTGATTGACCCTTCATTAGCTCCAAAGCTACATTTCTATTTAGTGGAAGATCTTCATGTTCATACATTTATTTGCGTCTTCATAAAAGTTTGCATTTGTTCCTTTTTCCAATGAGAGTGCAAATTAGTTTCCTTGACTTGCACACACTTGGGATCATGTCTACTTCACAAGCTACTGGGTTAGCTGTGCCTAATGCTACCATACTCCCTGTTGCATCGACTTCAGATGTATTAGAAGTAATGGATATTGGAATTAAAAACAAAGCTGTTAGTGCTACAGCCATGAACGAAAGAAGCAGTCGATCTCATAGGTTCTTATTGTTTAGCCTTGGAACACATATATGTCTGTGTTATCCATCACTTTGAAATCCATCAAGTTTTTTTAATTCAGATCTCTGCACACAGTGTTGTCAGTATCAATGTTCGTGGAAAGGATTTGCACACTGGTGGTATATTGCAAGGTAATCTTCATCTAGTGGATCTAGCAGGAAGTGAAAGGGTTGATCGCTCGGAGGTAACTGGAGATCGACTTAAGGAGGCACAGCATATAAACAAATCATTATCTGCCCTTGGAGATGTCATTTTTGCTCTTGCACAAAAGAGTTCTCATGTACCATACAGAAACAGCAAGCTCACTCAACTCCTCCAAAGCTCTTTAGGTAATGTTTTGACATGTGTTCTCATCACGTCCTCGTTCCTATCTTATCTCGACACAACTGTTTTCTACGATTAAACTTCATGTGAACTCGTATGCTGGGTTTGACATTGCAGGAGGTCAGGCAAAGACACTCATGTTTGTGCAACTCAATCCTGATGCAAGTTCATATTCTGAAACAATGAGCACTCTCAAGTTTGCTGAGAGGGTTTCTGGTGTTGAACTCGGTGCTGCACGAAGCAGCAAAGAGGGTAGAGATGTCAGAGAGTTGATGGAGCAGGTTCGCTACTTTTTGAGTCCACAGTCGTCTTTTTACTTTTAACCTGCTTTGCTGACCTACGTTAACATCATCTAGGCACACGAATAGGATCTTAATGGCTATTAAAATGTTTAAATTTTAACTAGTGATCTATTTTTAATACGGTAATCTTAGAATTTACAATGGACCAACAAGTTTATATAAAAAAAAAAAAATTATATATAAGTTTAAGTGAGGTTTTATTTTAATACCAACGAGTGATAGGTTAGACTTTAGCAATCAAGTAAATAAAGTAGAGGATTGAAAAGCTACATATGACCTCTTTAGAAATGATGTGTAATCGAGATGACGAACCGTAGACTAAGTTGTCTAGTGCTGATGTAACCTTAATATGTCGTATGAAGCAAGCCTGAGTTCGCACCTAAAACATGGATTGGAGAACTGGAGTAATTTTGCATTAGCATTGATGTATGGTTATTAGTTCCTTTAACTTAAAAATTTATTTGAAGACAAAATGTACTGTGTTGTAAGAACATTGTTGGGCTATGTAGGTGGCATCTCTAAAAGACACAATATCCAAAAAGGACGAGCAAATTGAGCGCTTACAATTACTTAAAGATCCAAAACATTTCCATCCTGGTTTGAATGGAGAAAACGCAGCTTCTGATGAGGACAACACAGAGAAGAGTGACAAGCATTATGGAGAGGCGATTGCTCAGGATAGTGCACCGTCAGATGTTGAGATCTCTGAATCTGGTGATGGGGATAATGAAGATAGACTATGTGACATATCTGACAGTGTTCCTGCTGCAGGGAATGAGCTTGATGGCTCCACAGACGAAAGCACAAAACTATCAGACAAGTTGGAGAAGTAAGTAGTTTATGATCTTGTTTTCCTGATAAAAGTTGAGTTGCATTTCAACATACACACATAGGAACGCTTGCAAGCACAAAGGAAGAATAAATTTTATCATAAAAGCCATTGGTTACCATTTCAAAGGATTTGAATTTTATGCTGATGAGAAGTAAAAGAAGAAGAACAGGAAAGAAAGAAAAGTAAAAGATAATAATTTTAATCAGCAAAGATGAACAAGCTCAATAATATTCTGCCATCATTCTGTGATGGTTACAAAGGAAGATTTCAAACTTGTTATTACATTCTGAATACTCAATCACCATAAATTGCACTTAATCATTATAAAAATCTTATCATTAATTAAAAGCAGGTTCCTGGTGAATGATTCCAACTCTCTCTTTTCACACCTGTCTTTTTCTTGGAAGAAATCCATGTTTTGCCTAGCAGGCTGCTTATTGGGATCTGGTGATTTGTAAACGCTAAATGCTGAAGCTAAATCTGCAACATTTTTAAGCTTTGTATGTGTATTACTAGGCATACACGGACTCTTGTGAATCATTATTTGGGAAACAATGAGAGGAAATTAAAGAAAGAAAAAAAGAACAGAAACAATATAGAGAGCACATACGTGACGTACGGTAGAAAAGCAAGAACAGGGAGATGGCGTCTCTTGAGCTACATTTTGGTCTCTTATTGCAGTTGTCATGTTGTGGCCTGTACATGTGCATCTTCATTCAACCTTTTATCTTTGATTTCTTCAGGAGTAAACTGGCATCAAAGATTCGAAGCCTACAGAAACTTGGACAAGCCAAATCGGCATTTGTCTCAGCATCAAGGGATTCCTCGAAAGCTCCGACAAGTGAGTGTAAACTAGGAAATCCTTAACTGATTGTTTAGCTCATGGATTCTTCTCTTATATTACTTCATGCAGCTGACTCTCAAAACTGTATCTTTCAGATGTTAAAAAAATTGTGGCTGCTACTACTGCTACGGCCAACTCATCCGTAACGAAGCCTCCCAAACGGTTGCCATAATCAAATCTTTCGAGCCAAGTTCTAGTAACTCTATATTCTTTCCTTTTGCTTTGTCATTTAGCTCTAGTTACAAGCCGCCGCATGGAGGCTTCTCGCCTCTTTACAAGTTTCTGTTTCAAGTCCTTACACATGTGACTCTCAAGGCTGCAAATTTTGATCGCACCAGTCATTTAGCGCAGTAAACCCTTCAGGAGTTCACATTCTAAAATTTCGTCATTCAAACACTATAAGCTGTACATATCCAATGCTACATCATCTTGGTGGGTGTGGGTCTCACTTTCAAAATAAGAGTTTTTTTTTTTTTTCCTTCTTTAGTCTTCTTTTTTCTCTATGAGATCTTATAAAAAAAATTAAGACAAATATCGCCATACTATCCAAATATTCGCGTATTAATGGAAAAAGAGACATGTATCCATAAGAATTAGGAAAGGTCCTGGAGAAACTCTTTTATTAATGATGGAACTGATAACATATGAGGTGCCAATGCCTATAACAAATCTTAATTATGGCTATTTAAAGGCCTTCTTCCCCGTTTGATATAATACTCGAATATCAAGCTCCAATCCCATTAAAAACAAGAGCATGACCGCAATATTGAATATGGTGTCAATAACAGGCATGCTCTCTTTGGGGAATACCACGTGCAGGAATTTTTCGTTTCTTCCAATCACATACGATCTCAACAATATTAAGTTACTTTAAAAAAAAAAGTAATTAATTCATTCATTCATAAAAGGAGAAAATTAAAAAATAATTCAAGTTAGAACTCCACAAAAAGGAGCTAATACAAAATTCAAGTGAGCACTACAAGAAATTAGCGGTTTATCGACGGAAACCTTCTTTACCGACGAAATCGAACGACGAACAAAGTCATCGATAAAATGCCCGTAGTTAACCTTACCGATGAACTATATTTCGTCGCTAAATATACTGACGGAATATGAATAACACAACCATCAGTGAAAGTTACTGACGACGGTATATTTTTACGACGGGTTCTTAAAATCCGTCATTAACGAGTCATCAACTTTAGCGACAGAATTATCATTTCTGTCGCTAAAAAAATATTGAATTTTCGACGGTATTTTATGTTCCGTCGGAAATAGGATAATTTTGTTTTAGTTTCCAATTATGTTATGTTGTGATAAATATATAATTTTTAGAGTTATCAATTATCTGTGCATAATAAATTAATTTGTGTATTTAAATAATTTGTTGAATTCAGAAAATTAATTAATGATAGAAAGTTAATATTGTTTTAATTGAAAATAAAAACATTAAAGTGTACATAACTTATGTTTGTAATTGAAATGACATGATTAGGAAAAGTTAATATTATGGTGATCGCGGGTGCTCTGAGCTGCTAAGTCTCCCTTTCAACTGTTCCATCTCCTGTTTCAGCTAAGTCATCTGCTCTATCTACTCTCTCATCTTAGCCATCTGCTCCATTTGCTTCATCTGCTGCTCCATCTATTGATTCACATTAGCCATCTGCTCCTCTTTCATGTGAGCTATCTGGCTCATCAATGTTTGCACTGTGGCCTGAAGCTCGATGACTTCATTGTTATTTGTTGGCCTAGCAGACGCTACTGTACTGGACATGAAAGATTGAATAACATCTGTTCGCATATGAACCTAGCCCAAATATCCTTCCACGACGATCCCTACCACCCACAGCATCAAGATACGTCTGAGTGTTATCTACAGGTTATTCCTCCTGAGACTATTGATGAATGGTTTGTTGTATTTGGTCCTATTAGGAAGCCATGTTTACATTAGTAAGAGATTATTATTAAGAAATTATAAAAATGCGTTAATTTTACATTAATTCAGTTCTCTACATTGATTGTTGATGAATATCACACCGTCATGATTCTTCGTGTGAGTGTGCTAAAACAATTGAATAGGTGTAGGCCTGATGCCCAATGACTTTTCCTACGTGTATAACCTAAATTGTTAGATGTGAACTATAAATTCTTACAAAAATTTCAGCAAAATTTTCTCTATTTTTATGATATTTACCCCTTGTTGAACAAAGAAATAATTCAACACAGCCATATATGGCATCAGACATTTATACCATTATCATTATACATAATACAGGAAAGCAAAATATTTACAAAATAAGTGTCAAGTTCAGATACTTACAAGTCGTTGTGCATACTCGTGGTGGGTTATTGATCCTCCCATATGTACGGGAAGACTCTCTCTTCCCGGGCCTCCACGTCTGTTGACGAAGTTACGCCCTGAGATGAACATTATTTTAGGTGATGCCCAATACTCTTGCCAACGACTCAAAATTTCCTCCGAAATATAACGTGATCGTTGACCAGCCTTGCATATCGCACCCATGAAGTCTTGATAATGTGTATGAGCTTGCTTTTCCTATACTTTATACATGCTGACGTCGAAACAAGAATCCCAGAAAAATTCTTTATGAAAAAAGAAGCAAAAAATTATACTACTATATATAATGTAATAATATTTATCTAATTAGTGTATATAAATCAATATAAAAAGAAAATAAATATATATTGTACCTCAAACTCTTGAAAGTAAAATTGCTTTGTGGCCTTAGATATTTTCTTTCACACATAACCCTCATGATCAATCATTTGCTTAAATGTGTAAGTCATATTTCTAGAACTCGGTCCAGACGGATCCAACCTAATATAAGAAGTAATTTGATACTGGAAAAAAACTAATAAACCTAAGACTTAATCAAAAGCAAATAGTGGTAAATGTGATTTAACTTACTGTTCATTGACAGCTGTTACATACTTTCTTCCATTAGGTCCCACAACTCTAAGATGACAGACCCCTCCTCCATCTAATAAAAAGGTATTGGATGATATATGAGTTTGGGAAGGAGATGGTGTAGCATAAAGAGCAGTAGGTGATGCGTCATCTGCAATTGTCAGCCTTGAAGGGGGAGCAGGTGAGTCAGTGCGAGCTGCAGACGAAGACGTTCCACCTTCACAATTAGTTACTCCGAACATGCCTCTAAACCTCAGCCGCATAACCTTACGCTCTCTCTTTGGGTCCATATTGTTACCTGAAATTTAATGCTTATCTAATTCTCTACAAATATAATAATTTGAATTCAATATTTTACACAATTTATGAACAAGAAAAAAAGGCAATAGAGTTGAAGCTTAACTAATTTTTAACAACAACAAATGAACTTTAACAATCATATACTTATGCATTGTTTAACAAATTCTTATAAAGACAATAATAAATCAACTTTAAAGGTTAGTCTAATAATGTATTGCATCGATAAATAACAATGATAAAATTAATTTGTTTGTTTCCATGTGAAATGGGAGTCAGTAAAGGTAAATGAGTCCCCGATGTCTGTATTCCCAAGAAGGGTCCTGACATGTTCAAACGTACCAATAGAAATAGTAAAACTTATTCCACTAGGTGTAGGCTTTTGAACACCTTACTGCAATAGCGTTTTTGCTATAGCTATACTTGTAGAGAAAACAGTGAATGAGTCGCCACTCTTAGTATGGAACACTAATTCTTCAGATGAACTACTAGGGGGAACAAATTTACCTAAAAATAAAACAGTTAAGAACTTTTGAAATTGTGATAATAGTAAACCGTTAAATGAACCAATACTGGATATTAATGCATATGTGATTGTGCAGACGAGGTTTGAGGAATTGATAAATTTTTCACAAAAATCAATCTCCCTAATCCTTTAGATCCCGTTGTGACATTGCTCTCGCCTCTATTAGCATACATGTCCTCTTCAAGAATAAAGGAAGCTTAAAGCAACATGTATGATAGACCATCAGATGTGAATATGTATAATAACTTCAACAAAGGAAATGAGATGAACATAATAAAGTAAGAGACTTTGTCCAGATCATACTAAACATCTTAAAGTAGAAGATCAGCCATGGAAGGCAAACGATTCTTAGTGTATGAACCAACAATATTTCCTACAATGTTTATTCCTTAGGTTGGGACAATTTTGCCACATTCCTCCCAACAGAAAGAATTACTATCATCCGAAACTAGTTACCATGTCGACATTCCTTGAATAAGATTTTGAATGAAAAACGTTACATAATATACTTAAATACAAATAATGTATTTGTTTAACAAAATATTCAGTTACAAAGACAAATTAACCGCTTTCATAACTTAATTGTAAATTACAATCATCTTCTTCTTCGGAAGAATAAGAATTAAACTCCGGCTCATCTTCAGATCCCTGACCCTTGTCCTCCCCTCCAGAGGAAATATCGACGTATTTGTTAGATGGATCGTTCAAAGGTTCATTATCATCACACGTGGCAAATGCATTTACAAAAGTGACATCTTGTTGAAATGCTTCACTTTCAATTCTCTGCTCTCCTTTTCCATGTGATTCAAAAACACCTCTAGATTTAACTTTACAAATCGCCAACCAATCTGTCTTATTTTGTCATAAATTTGGAAAGGGGATATAACACACCTGTTTTCCTTGCATAGCCAAGATAAAAGGTTCAAATTGTCTCAATTTTCTTCGAATGTTGATTTCAACTAGATTATATTGGCTATGCATTTTTGTTCCAACATTTGGTGTCGGGTCATACCAATCACATTTAAATATCACACATCACTTAATTGGCAAAGCAGGGTACTTAACTTTAAGTATTTCAATAATTTTACCATAGTAATCCATCAATTCTCCCTCTATCGAAACTCCATTGTTTATTGTTGACATGTTATGTCCATGATATTTTGTATGGAATTTGTATCCATTCACGAAATACACAGGATACGATTTAACAGTTCGCAAAGGCCCTTTTGCAAGATCACAAATGAACTTGTTTTCTATTGGATTTTCTAAGGCCTACATAAAATAAATTATCATAACACAGAGTATAATGTCATGAGAATAGTTAAATGAAGTTTTGAACTATAAGAATATTTGTAAGTGAATACTTACTCTCAAATCATTGAGGAAAGTGTTTTCTAACTTCTTTATTTATATCATCATGTGTGATACCCGGTATTATCTCACGTAACAATGTCTCGTATAATCTAAAAACATCATGGCATTTTTTAGTAATGAACTACAAACAATTTAAAATGAAGAAATAATCATATTCAACTTATTGGACATAAGGAATAACCTCTTGACAGTTTAATAAAATATAACAATGTGCAGCCTCAACTTCTTCCTCAGTTAACATTCTTCTTGTTGCACGTCCATATGTTCGTCCAGGATATGTGAAAATGGACAAGTTTCCATCAGAACCAATCGTTCCTCCCTCATCGTCATTGCTAGGAACGTTTCTTTCTCTTGTGTATACATGCGGCTCAAAATAATGTCCACAAAATGTACTAGCTTCCTCCACTAAATAAGCATTACATATCGACCTTCAACTCTGGCTTTGTTTTTTACATTTTTTTAAGTGATGCAAATACTTGTATTACAGAAAATAGTTATTACAATTTTGTAGATAAAGCATGTGAAAATGGTTATTGCAATAATTTATGTCAACTTACCTCTCAAATGGATACATCCATCGATATTGAACTGGACTGACTAGTTTTGCCTCATGTGCTAAATGCACAGGTAGATGCTCCATACAGTTAAAGAAACTTGGAGGAAAAATCCCTCCTAACTTGCACAAAATAAGTGGAATTTCATTTTCTAGTTTTTTCATTTCATCCAACTTGATTTCAGATGATGTTAAGCTTTTGAAAAACAAGCTTAACTCTGTTATAGCTTCCCATACCTTAATCGGTAGCAACTCCCGATTAAGTTGAGTATATGTAATAACTCTTAAATTATTTAATCTTCATAAAACACTTAAGAAACTATGTACTCAGAATTAAGTAATAATGAGTTGGATTCAACTGATACATGTAGACTTAATATGTATTCATTCCCAACGAGTCATCCTCTAAGTTAAAGTTGAAAGGCAACCTCTTAACTACTAATTAAACCTTAAACCTTTGGATTGATAGATATATGATAGATAAGTTTTACTGATTGGATCACTCAAGAGCCACTCTCTACATTTCTAGACACACTTGATTTAGCATGGTTTCCCCCTAACTAGATTTAACCTAGTTACACTTACACAGGTCTTACTATTTGTTAAGTACCCATCTTTAATATTTCATTAATTTATATTACACTGACAAAACTACAAATATAGTTACCAAGGAAATAACATAAAATAAGAAGAAATTCTAGCATACAATTTCTCTTCTTTGTCTATATATGTTGTTAAAGGAGGAACAAAAGCTCTTGGTACTCAAATCTCAAGAAATAAATGCATTTGTGATGACATTCAATTTCTATGGGAATAAATTATTTGGTGGTAGTTGTTTCCTACTAATTTCTGTAAACTTACCTCAAATGGGAATAAATTCTATGTCCACTTGTCCTATAAACTTTTGGCTAAAGGGACCCTAACTAATTTTGTTTCCCTGGGCATATGTGATACACACCAAATATCTCAAATTAATGGACTTCGATGTTAACTTACTTAACATTCAAATTAAGGTTTCAAATTCGTAAATAACAATTTGAGTTATACTTAAAAGTAAGAACTTTATTTAAGGTAAATCTTTAGGCTAATAGGTCAAAGTATAAACGTTGCCTATGAATTCTACCATTAATGCATAATTAAGGATATATAGAATAAATCATATGAGAAGTCAATTTCTTAATAGTTATAAGAGTTAAACAAGATTTGATCTCTCTATCTAATCTTTATATAAAGGATTTACATCATATTTCAATATTATTATTATTATTCATCAAATTTCTCATAATTACATTTTATAACTATAATTATCTTCTAAATTTTTCATCTCTACCTCCCATGATTATAATTACTCTCTAAATATCTAAGAGCTACCTCTTATAACTGCAAATAATTTCCACAGTAGTTACTAAAAAATTAGTATTTATTAGCATAGAGATATAAACATATTACCTATGCCAATTTATTAGTATTAGCATTTAAGTATTGACACATAAATCTTCAACAATAAGTCATGAACCAGGAGCAAAAAATTCATTCCCTAGATTAAATATAGTTCCCTGGTCCCAAATTCTTATTGATGATGTTGAAATTAAATCATTAGCTTTATATTAGTTCATTCGTTACACGACAATTAACTCCAAAGAACATTCATTTTTTTAAGCATAAATGCTTGAAATTTATTTAATATGAATCATATTGGTAATGAGAGCCATTTCCATGAATTTAAGTCCATAAAGTAGATTACCATTATATACTAATAAATTATTTTGATATAGAGAAGTTAGTTAGTCAATGGACGTGACATATGAATTAGGATTTTACATGTATTGAATAAATTCTAAAAAATATAACAATAAACAAATTAGTTAGTGAAGTAATGATTTAAAATCAATCAACAAATTAAATTTAATTGACTATTAAATTTTTTTGATGTAAATGAATATGTCTTTATATATGTTAAGATTTTTATGATTTGACCTTTTTTATTTTGGTTATCACATTTTAAAAACTATAACTTATTCTCTTGTAGTATTATTTGGCATTAACACTAAACAAAGATAGTGCACATTAATATATCCCATATAATAAATTACCAAATTAATAGATACAAAAAGCTCTATGATTTTTCTCATCTAAATATAAAAAAGTGTTATAACCACAAAACAAGTTCATAACAATAAAACTAAAAGACATAAATGGAGAGATTGTCTTTGGAAAAGGTGGATGAAAAATAAGAAAACATTTTATCGAACACATGGTGTGCACAAAATTATCAGCCCTAACTAAACACAAATTGATAACATTTTCCCATTATTTACATGGAAAACCCTAAAACAATAATAATCAAACCCAATTAATTCAACAACAACTCAACAACTCAGTCCAAAAAATTTGAAAACAAAGGTCGACGGCTTACCTTCGAAAAAAACGCTGGAAAAGACGCCCTTACCTCACCGCCAAAGAAGACGACAGGCAACGTTAGCCGGAGACGCTACAAGTGGTCGAAGGAAGGAGGTCAGTCGGCGTCGGAGGAGGAAGAAGGAGGAGTTGCATCTGAAGGAAGGAGGAAGAAGGAGGAACTACGCACGAGGAAGAGTAGGGGAAGGGAAGAAGGGCAGTGTTTTAATAAATCCAAAATGACGTCCCTTCTTCTCTTCCCTGACTTTAAACCAAAACGACGTCGTTTTAGATTTAATTAAAACACAAGTTTTGTTCTGGGCAAAACGATGCCGTTTTGGTTGTAATTAAGACGTAGCTCTTCTTCAGCCAAAACGACGTTGTTTTGGCTTAAATTCAAACGCAGCTCTTGTATCCAAAATTACGTCGTTTTGGTTATACAAAGAACATTATTTAACCTAACAAAAACGACATCATTTTTGTTATATGACAGACGCTCTGAAGCCAGCCAAAACGACGTCTATTTGGTTAACGTCAGCAATTTCAATTTTACACAATAAACCTCAAACCATCCTTATTATCTAAGATGACGTTGTTTACGTATCAACCAAACGACGATTTTACCGATGCTAGGTTGTTCCATCGCAAATATTTTGTCTTCTCAACAAAATTTTACCGATGGATGTAACAACCACTAATTTTTTCGTCGCTAATTTCATACGGTTTCTATTCCGTCGCTAAATTTTTGTCGCCAATCCGTAGTTTTCTTGTAGTGCATTATGATCAATTATGTGAGATATGCTTACTTAAAGAGCATACAAGGAATTTTTTTTTAAATCAATCAATTTAAAAAACTATCAACCTACTTCAAGTTATTCATGCAGATGTTAGTGGACCGATCAATCTTGCGTATTTTTGTAGAAACTCTTACTTTATTCTCTTTATTGATGAGTATGGTAAAAAGACACGGGTGACGTTTTCTAATAAAAATTTCTAAAGCTTTTAAATCATTTAAAAAGTATAAAACTTTGATTGAAAAAGAAAGTGACTTCAAGATTAAAATTTTTAAAAAATGATAGAGGTAGAGAATTTATTTCTAATATATTTAAGAGTATTTATGAGTTGTATATGATTCATTCTCTTTT
>JANJEY010000006.1:48436990-48447408 GCA_024703695.1 Erythroxylum cataractarum
ATTTCATGTCGTACATGTTTATCACTTGTCATTGGTTCTTAATGCTATTATTCAATTTAATCTATGATCGTATCTAGGTTGTTGTTTAATAAGGTTGCTAGGATACATGTTTCTAGTTAATACAATTAATAGAAGATTCCCTCAATGAATGTTCGTTAAAAATTATAATTTTTGTCGAGGATCCATAATAGCATGGTAACATCGGTGACCGAAACCAAGGTATTTTTCCTATCGGCTTTTCAGACTTAATTTTTATTTCAATTTGTGATTTTTCCTTTTTTATTTTCACTCTTATTTCAGTAAGTAACAAAAACCCCCCCTTTTATTATTTGTCCCATTTGAATTCGTAATTTTCATAATTGTAAAATTCCTCGTGGGAACGATATCCGCTTATCGCTACTACATTAATTTGTTTTAACAGGAGTGAATTTTTTTTATTTGGTTACAGGCGACAGCATCACCAACGTTGTTTTGGAATAAACCTCAAACCATCCTTATTATTTGAGATGATGTTGTTTACGTATCAATCAAATGGCAATTTTACAGACGGCTATTCCGACGTCAGGATGTTTTGTCACAAAAAATTTATCTTCCCAACACAACTTTACTGACGGGCATAACAATCCCTAAATTTTCCATCGCTAAATAACCCAAAATAACGATGGACGTATTCATCCGTTGGTAATTCCCTCACTTCATATTTACTTACGAGATAAATTTCTATCACTAAAATACCCAACATTAGCGACAAAAAGTACAGTTTTGTCGCTAATTTCAAACAGTTTCTATTCCGATGCTAAATTTCCGTCATTGATCTGCAGTTTTGTTGTAGTGTACAATAATAGGAAATCTAATAATAACATTTTCTATAAAGTCAATAGCATTTTAATATGATTGAAAATGAGTTTTTGATCAGCAATAATCATGATTGTCATTCTTAGCTTGAGGTAAAACTGCATTTGCCTATATTCCTTGAACTCTTATGCTTTTTCAAAGATTTTAGTACTTCTCATCCTCCATATATAATAAACCACCATAGCAAAGCCAATCTTGAAAACCTTTTGATCCTTCCTGTTAGTTCACCTCAACTAATTGGACTAAATTAAGCAATTCATCTAGTTAAGATTTTAATTTTGTAGTCTAAAGAGGTTGACAAATACACACCATATTTGCTTAGTTTGAAAGGACTTAAAGAATATGTGATCTAATATTTCATTCTCTTTAGAGCATAAAGGACAACTTGGATCAAGAATTTGAAATTTGATTCTATCTTTGGTTCCAAATCTATGTAGTGAAGCTAACCATAAGATAAAAGAATGAGTTGGTGATATATCTAATCCTTATATAAGAGTATGAAAAGGGAACTTGACTATAGGAACAATTACTTATAGGACTAAGTAGTAAATGCATGAGACTTGTGAAGTCCCCATTTGATTTCATCATCTTTGGCTTGGTTTGGATTATATGTAGGCTAATGTTCTGCAATCAATCGAATTGTTCTACTCATGTGAAAAGACCAATGCCAATATTGTTTTGAATTAGAACTTACACTTTAGTATTTTCTGGGATAGAACCTCTTAAAGCTGGAAAGAGTTGAGTATTATAGAGAGGGACCAATTCATGCCAATGATCAAACTAAAATGCAATGTTTACTCCACTACAAATGTAGTGCTTGATGTGAGGACATATAAAGGACCTAGTGTAGAAAATCTATTGAAAGGTAGAAGATTGATAAGCTTTCTGAGTAATTGAACAGATGCTTTTCTGTCTGATGTGGTACATGCTAACCCACCTTATCCACAAGCTTTCTTTTTCTAGCAAATGCTCCACAATCTTTTACCTAATAGAATCTTGTTCGTTTTACTCGCTGATTTGATTCCCAAGCCCCATTTTGTTTAGAAAGATATATGACACTCCATTTCACTTTAGCACTTCTCCCTACACTAGAACTCTGTCCATTACAAATGAAATGTCTTATAATTCTATCAATGTTCTTCATAACTCCTTTGGGAATAACTAAGTACGATAACATATAAACATGCAAATTGTTAAAAATGGAGATAGCAATTCAGAGATTCTTCTATTCACTTTGTCAATAAGGGGCTTACATTTAGGTTCCTTGAGTTTATTGATAGAGATTGGAACCCCCAAGTATGAGAGTGGTAATTGAGGAATAGTGAGTCTCACATCTTTTATTATTCTCATTGAATCATCACAACTATGTCTAATTAGATAAGCAACTCTTTTGCTTAGATTGAATATTAGACCTATCCCTTCTTGAAATGCCTGCAATGATGTTAAGAGTGTTGTCATAGATGTAGGATCATTGGAATAAAGCATAAGCAAATCATTAGTAAAAATAAAGTTTAGTGATTCCAAGATCTATACATTGATTATGAAATCTAAAATTCATATTGTCCTCTGTACAAAGTTGTGTGATTCTTTGATGAACTTCCATAGCAATAGCAAACAAATAGGGAGAAAGGGGGTCACCTTGACAAATTCCTCCAACAACTTTGTAAAGTTGGTAGGTTCTCCATTTATCATCACTAAAAAGGACACAGATGTGATACATGCCTTAATCTATCTGATATACTTAGAAGGGTATCCAAAAGCATACAGAGAGTTGATAATGAAACTCTTTTTAATAGTGTCATTTGCCTTTTTGAAGTTTATTTAAAGGCAATAACTCTACCAGGAATGTAAACACCTTCACTTAGATGAATTAAGCCAGTTAAAGTAGCCTTTAACTTGTTAGCTAGGATTTTTACAATGATCTTGTACACCACATTGCAACAAGCAATAGGTCTAAAGTCGTTTAAGTCGATAGGATTATGACTTTTAGGAACCAATACTAGGTAAGTCTTGTTCATCTCTATAAGGAATTCCTACATTGCATTGATCACTGACATTTATAAGATATTCCATTTTTCTTTGAAGAATCTTACATTGAATCCATCTAGTCCCAGAGAATTATCAGGATGAAAGGAGAACAAAACCCTTCTTATCTCTTCATCAGTGACTTGCTTGAGGAGTTTTAAATGATGAGATAGATCACTAGACTAAAGCATATAGTTGAGTAGATCTTCTAAAAAGCAACTAGTATGGGTAACTTCACCATTTATAACTTTAAAGTAGCTTCTGGTTGTGTCTTTCATCTTTTCTTGTTTATACCTCACAGTGCCATTATTGTCTTCTAAAGTCACAATCTTGTTTATATTTCTTTTGCCTTGAATCAAAATAAAGAAATACCTGAAATTTCTATCTTGTTGTTGGATCCAATGAATTCTAGACTTCTGGTTCAGTTGTGAAATGTAAGTGTTAAAAGATTGTAGATACTTTTTAATATATGCTTTCTCTTTCTCAGTGAGTGTGGCATCTGTAAGGTTATTTGCCCATTATTTTTTAGTGAATGATAGCTCCTTCATGGCTTGGGCTTTATCTGTCTTTGTAGGATCAATGACTCCCCTCATTAGTTTGATACACTCAGAATGAACATCAGAATTTACAAACATTGATATGCTTTGGATCCCTGAAATCTTTTAGCAAGAGCATCTACAATAATTGAACCTAGTTATGGATATTTTAACAAAGAATTGAAGAACTTGAATAAAGATCTCCATATCACTTAGCTTCTGGTGATGTGGACATAGAATAGAATGCTTTCTAAAAATAAAGGCTCCCCAAATATTGCATACCCTTTGTTATTTTGGTGAGCCATCAATCATTCAACAAACATATAGCTAGGTTCTTTAGAATCAACGATGCTCCCTGTTGATGGTTGATGGTTGCTCTAGGTATAGACGGGACCTTGAAATTTAAGATCAACCATTCCCATCCGAGAAGTAAGTTCAGTTAATTCCATTGTGTCTGTATGAGTAATGATTCTTCTCCCAATAGATTCGGCTGGAGAAAGAAAATAGCAAAAGTCTCCCACAAGCATCCAAGGAGTTGTAATGTTCAATTCAATAATGTTTAAGTCCCTTCATAAACTAGCCCTTTGAAACTCCCAGTTATGTGTGTATATAACAGTAATTGCTAATGGCATCTTGTTTGCTTCTATAATGAATTCACAATGGATGAGTTGTTCAGTGTAAAACTAGTTCGATAGAGTTAGATAAGTAGGATTAAATAAGTAGGGTCCAACGCTACCATGATTTTACCATTTAGATGGTTCGAATGATTGCTTAAAGCTTGCCATTATGCTGAACTTCAAACCTCCTAAAATACTTCTTCCTTTAGTTTATTTTCCACCAAACCAACAAAAACTAAATGATTGGCCCCTAGGTAGTCCTTTAGAGCCAATTGTTTATTAAGACAATTGAGTCCTCTCACATTCCATATTGTATAATTTTTTAGGGGAGTTTAGGTTTGGTTTTCCTCTTGGATCTCCTACTACTTAAACCCATTACAAGCCATTGATCCATTTTCTACTTAGTGATTTCTGTTTCACTGCTACACTAAGTTATCTCTACATTATTAGTAGGTGACACATTTTCTCCTCCATTATCTTTTTCTCCTCCATTATCTTGGTTTTGCATATCAATTAAGAATCACCTATTTTGAGATTCTTCATTTTCACATACATTATATTAAATAGGTGGGTTTATAAGAGAAGTAACTTCAAGCTATTGATTAACAAGGGTACTTGGTATATGTGTATCAGATGGATATGCTAGCTCCACTATCATCTTGGTCTGATCATTCCCATCCAAATTAGTGCAACTCTTCTCACTTTTCTTAGATGTTTCATGTAGATTCTAGTTCTAATTTTTTTCATCAAGGGTGTCTCCTTATTTTGAATTACTGGACTCTCCAAGTTGTTTGCTTTATTGGTGATGATCATCACTATTTATAGCTCCATTAGTAACTAACAAGGGATGTGTGTTGACTTTACATTCTTCTTCAGTTTTATTTTTCTTAGGGATCTAGACCTTGGCTTTGTCCTTCATGTGAGGTTTCCACGAGTAAGACAATTGCATCTTATCTTTAATCAATCTACCACCTTCACCATACCTTATTATAGGAACAAGCGTGCTTTTTTGTATTCAACTTCAACATATACCCTAGCATAACCCACCCTCTTGATGTTTGTTGTGTTCTCGTCTATGGTAAGATGTGTGTCAATGTAACTAGCAAATTACCATAAACCTTCTGAAGATCAATACTCAAGAGGAACCTTATGCATGTTAATCCATATAGGTAATGTTCTAATCTATGCTCTATCATGAAACTCAATTCCCATTTTCTCAAATATAAAGGTTTACCTTGTATGTGCTAAGCCCCAACTCCATCAGCTTTGTCACCATATCAACTGAAGAGAATTGAAATATGAATAGGTCATCTTCTAAGATGAGAGTAATTTAAAGACCCCATTTTTTCCAGTTGAGTTAAGCCCAGTGTTGGACATTCGGGTATGTCATCCTCTTATCCAGAAAGTAACCTACAAAGGACGACTACCAATTGGTAGCTCCCAACTGCAACACATCTTCTGGTGGAGAAACAAGTCCCCTCTGTAACACCTGAAACAAACTGTAAGCTTCCAAAAGTTTCTAAATCTCCTACAATGCGACTCCACGTTGACTTTTCTACCTTATGTAGTGCGTTATAAGATGGGGAGGGTGTAGGGTTGACATATAGAGAAGGGAAGTCCTCTGTTGCCATTAGAGGAGATGGAGACAAAGACGGAGCACCAGGTGACATTTTACCATTAACAGTAAACTATTAGAACCCAATACTTGATGAAAAGAATAGGCTACCAAAAAAAGAAAAAACTAGGTTCAGTCGACAGAGAAGTAGTTTGAGAGGGAGAGAGCAAATGGAGAAGAAGAAGAAAAAGGTTGGTAGGAGAAATAAGAGGGTAAAGGCAAGGAAAAGTTCAAAGAGTGAAGGTTTCATGGTTTGGTGTAGGTGGAGAAGAGAGAAGGGTAAAGAGAAGATAGAGAAAAGGTTTCATGGTTTGTTCTATAACACTTCAATATTACGTCACTTCTAACAACAAATTGTTCATAATTTCAGAGATTAAAAAAAAGAAGCACTAAAACTTACGAGGATCTCTGCAATAATACATAGTTGTTAGAGAGTTTTAAAGAGAAAACCTAGAATTTTTATAAAAGCCATGACCACAACATTTGGAGGATTAACAAAGAAGTGCATATTAATGCAGAGTATTTTATGATATAATGCTCCATTTAAGGTTGATTTAATGAGAGTTAGGCAAGTTGTATTTGTTGCATTGTGACTGGTCATCGTTGTCAATAACATTTGAACCCACCCACACCAAAAAAATTTTGTAGGTCTCGTAAAGAAGAAAAAGAAAAAGAAGAAAAAGCTTTATTTTGAAAATGGAGCCCCCAATATCAGGTGGGTTCCTTACAGGGCTTTATGTGGTATTAGTGAATATTATATACGGTAAAAAATTTCAAAAAATATTTATGAAAGAATTAACTAATATAATTATAACATAATTAAAGATTCTATTAATTGAGAATTTACTTTAAATGGTATGATTTTTTAAATAATTTCAAACAGTATAATCTAAATTAAGTTTTAGTACAAATATTAAGGGTTAAAACTTAAAACGTAGATTCAACCTAATGAACCTACTTGTCCACAAATGATTTGATATTTCTTTTATTTGTATTATTAAGAGATGGAGAGTAAGGTTTTAGAATTCGGTGCAAATCACTACCTTGGATACTCCTTACAATTGAATTAGATTGAAAGCTTTGTCAAAACTAATTAAGTTGAGTTTGATTTCACTTTTATTTTATTTTTGTTTTGTGACTTTTTTATTTTTAATAAAAATTAAAAATTATCAATTGTTAATATTAATTTAATTATACTTCTAATAATAAAATATTAAAAATTTTCATATTGTAAATTAAATAATTTTATCTTAATCTTTCACACAATATTTAGAAAATTAAATAATTAAATAAGAACAAAGTTTTATTTTTATTTTTGATATAGTTTAATTTTATTACTTAGAAAATTGAAATATATATTTTAAGATATTTTAAATTTATACGTTAAATAAAAATTAATTTTATTATATTAATTAAAATTATTATTAGTAATTTAATATTAAATAATTAAATGTTACATATTTAGTTAATGATAAATCAAGTTATGACAAAAACAAAATAAAAAAAATTTGATTTTTCTAATTTTTATAAACTTAACTAAATGTTTTTGTAAGCATAAGAAATGAAAGCTAAAAATGAAAAATTATAGTAGAACCTATAGGTTATATGCTAAAAAAATAGGCCAATTGCATCTTGCAAGATCAGGTAAGTTTGTCTCTCCGACATAACCGAAGCAAATTAGGTAAGTTTTCCTTATAAAAGGATGTACCTTTACGGCCTCCATTAAGTAAATATGAGGTATCTGGGACTATTATCAATATAAAACTCGTTACTATAGGGCATTTAATTAAGCAACCGAAGTGTATGGAACTTAGATATGTTCGATGGTCATAGTGGCTTATTGGTTAGATAGGTTGATCAAAAATGTAATACTAAATAATTGTAATTTTGGATAATAAGCTACTCTCTTAGAGCCTTGGACCCTTGATTAAGAAGTTTCCTATCGGCCATCATTTTGTGTTCAATATACGTCTAAAACATGTTATCAAGAATTTTATGAAATAATAGAAGGCAAAATCTAAGTAGTGCAAAAAGATTCAATAAATAGAACCATATGTTAATTGATTATAAACCAATTCTTACTCAAATAAACACCTTATGGAAGATTACTCAATAATATAATAATATTTTTATTTTGTAAAATTTACATACATAATAAATTAAATTATTTTAAATACTATCCTTTTCATGAAAATAAAAATTCACATAATATGAAGAATAATAAACATATAGTGCTCTAAAAGGTGCTATTTCAAAAAAAGTTTTCAAACTTAAAGATATACATTGGAGGCATTTGATTATTTTCAAATTACATGAGGAAAATATAATTTGTAAATATAAATAAGTTGAAAATAAATATTGAATGATATGACATTGCAATGCATTTAACTAGATTAGAAAATAAATAAAAATAAAAATATTATATAATGTTCTAAAAAAACTAAAAAGTTTCAAATAAAAGTCATAAAATTATGCTATGGTGTCAACTAGTGGAGATTTTTAAGTAATTATTGACTTCATTTTTCAAATAATATTATGGTTACCCTCATTTCCTAAGTTGTTTTTGGAAAAAAAAAATCATAGATAATAATAATAAAAAAGTTTTATAATGTATTATAAGATATTAGTGGTAATTTTGTAATATAAATGCAACTTCCAAATAAAATGAGTATTTCATATCCTCCAACTTTTTATATATAAAGGGTAGAAATTGGAAAGCTATTATTCATTTTCTTTTCTTTTCGAACTACGTAAAACTATGGATCTTTTTCACCATATGACAATTAAGGAGAAGTGCCAAATAATAAGGCTATTATCTAATCAAAGTGTTTACTTGTGGAATTGAATAGTTGATACTTCGAAAATTCATGTAAATTAAAATGCTAGCCATTGGATTTAACTCTAGGTATAAAAAGGCATAAGGTTTTAAAGTTTAAGGATAAAAAGACCCTTATAATCCCTACATTTTTTACTAAATTTTTGAAGAAAAAATTAAACATATTCCTTTATCACAACATTTGCACCATTGACAAAAAAAACCTTCTACTGACCCTTTTACCCCAAAAGCTAGTATTAAAGAGGTAGTGTATGTGCACTTATTTGACCCAAATCATCTCCTTGTCATTGAAAAACCTCCAAAAAGATTTTAACAAGCAACATTTGGTTTATTACCTTGGTAGAAACTATACCTAAACTCCCTTCTTGCTTCGAATAGCTTAGCTTGGACAATTTAACCACCTGACTATAAGAAGTTCTTTATCAATCTTTCAACCTCTTTGATATTCTTTGGAAGAATTAAATGGGAGCTTAATGAATATGTAAGTTTGAAAGAACTAAGCTTTGATTTTCTTATATAACAAAGGAATCGATTATGCCAGCTAACAGTTTAATGCTAGACAATTTCTACGAGAGGAAGGCAATCCTTAAACATTAGCTTTTTGGTAGTTATTTAGAGCCCTGAGGTATCTAACAGGAGTGTATTGAATTTGAAGCCCAATTATTGCACTAAGTCTTGAAATATTTCTCGCTCTAGCTAAAATGAAGAGTATAATTTTTTTTCTAGATTTATTTCATGATATCTTAGAGAATTTAGTAAGGGAGTTCATTAGTAGTTAAAGGAAATTATGATCAACTCCACTAAAAAGAAACAATTCATCCACAAAATTCAAATTAAAGATCCTAAGTTGCTTACATTTGTAATGAAAATTGAAGGAATCACTAACCTCAATTCCACGTGCTATAACAAGTAAAACGGATATCTAGTCTTCCTACTTAATGCCTTTAGCTCCATTGAAATATAAAGTGGGTTCACCGTTGATTAATATACTAAAAGAAATAGAAGTCATACATGTTTGAATCCACTTAACAAAAAGATCTAGAAAACCAAAATCTTAAAGGCAGTTGATAATAAAACTCTATAATAAAGGGTCAAAAGCTTTGGAAAAGTTTATCTTTAATGAACAACTCTTAATAGAAGCTTTAAAATTGTAATTTTGAAGAATTCTTGGGCTAGGAAAATAGTATCTCTAATGCTTCCACCTTCTATAAAAGCATTATGATAAGAGCTAATAAATGACTTCAAGGATATCTTTAGTCTATATGCCAACAACTTAAAAATCACCTCATAAATGGTATTATAGTATAAAATTAGTTGATAATCATCCAAAGAATTTAGATTTCTCTTCTTGAGAACAGGGAAAATGTAGGTCTTATTTATCTCCTTAAATATTCTTTTACTTCTAAAAGTTTCTAAACAACCTCCACCAATAAATTACTGTAGATGAACAAGTTTTTTTAAAGAAAAAAGCATTTAATTTTTAATGACCCAAAGATTTGTTAGAGTTTAGGTTAAATAGAGCATACTTGAAGTCCAAAAAGGAAAAGGGTTTAGTAAGAGAATTCCTCACCACATCCAACAATAAGCATCAACTCCTTAATAGTAGATTTTGAAGTAATTATAAATCATTACTTTGAACAAGTTAAGGTCTCTATATAGGCCATTAACTTTATCAAAGAGAGAGTTAATTATATTCTTATTCTTGTGAGATAAGAGAGTAAAAGTACTTGGTATTATTGTCTCCTTCCTTAAGCTAATTGATAATCACCATTTATTTCATCAAAGAACTATGAATACTTAGAAAATGAGAATAGCTGCTAAGAGCAAATTGCTCCTAGTTTCTTAATGACATTTTGGAGGCATCCTTGTAACACCCCACTCCCGTATGACCCGAACCCGACATCGAAGGTGATATCCGAGTTCGTGCCCTGCGA
>JANJEY010000006.1:48447508-48458146 GCA_024703695.1 Erythroxylum cataractarum
TACTAATTAATCCTTATCACTCTCATCCTATGATAATTTACTATTTTACCCTTCCTGTCAGGGGTGGGATGTTACAATCCTTGTATAGGGTAAATAATCTATGGAATGCCTTATGTTCCTCTTTAATATCTTTTGGCTTGACCATTAATTGGAATGCTTTATAACCTCTAACTTACTTTTGCATACCAGATCTCACAACTCCCTTAAATTTATTCTCCTTAACCAAGTAAATATTAAAACAAATGGGGCTTTGATAGTAGGAATAGTACCAAGTTGAAAGACCTTAATAAATGAGTGACCTAAACATAAAAGGCCACCAATTTAATAGAACTAGTTAAAATTTTGTTTAACCATAAATTATTCACTAAGGCTCTGTTAAGTTTTCTCTTAATAAGCCATTTACTATATTGCTTATTAGTCCAAGTGAAAAGTTATCCCATAAACTTCAAGTCCAGAACAACCAATTGAATAATAGCTAAATTAAGCTCACTACTAAGAGAATTTTGAGCTAGTCTATCTCCATCAGACTTATGAGAATGTATAATTTAATTTATGTCTCCAATTAGTAACCAAGGTTCCTAAATTCTAATATGTAGGGAGATCAAGTCACTACATAAAGATGTTCTCTAAAAAGTCAAGTTGGCCGCATAAATAATAGATACAAAAAAAGGACCCAGAGAAGGAATAAGATAAATGTATTACTTGGCTAGACATGAATAAACTAGACATTTGGATAAGAACAAGTTAATAAGCCACTACAATTCTCCTATTGTGATGGTGAGAGTGGTTAAAAAACAACTCTAATTATTTCCCAAAATATGCAAACAAAAATCATTTTGTGACTACTAATAATAACCATTTTCATATTATTATATAGTATAGCACCCTGAGTAACAAGTGTCAATTCCATGGAGACTATGATTACTAGTGATTGAACAAAATCAAAATTTAAAATAATAAATTAAAATAAATAAGTATAATTGCTAAAATAGAAGGACAGTTAAACTAAAAAATAACCAATGAAACAACGATAACTAGAATTCGAATCCCTCTTAGAACTTCTTATGCTATAATGATCTCATACATTGGATAATAGAAAATTCTCAATCATTCTAATATCAAATCCTATATTGATTAATTGAAATCACCTATAGAAGTATTTTAATTAATTTATGAATTTCACTGTTAAGTAATGTATAATGATTTTGCCCTAATTTTTGTCATTTAGATTCTCCATAATCTTCTTTTATGTGTTGAAATTGAGTATTTTTATTTGTTTAAACTGAGTCTTTTTATTTACTTTCATAGGAAAAGGATTGGAGATTCTATTTAATTTAAAAAAGGAATAGTCTTTAATTCAAACTTGAAATTTTAAAAAGAAGGAGCAATATCGATTAAAATCAAGGGAGAATCAAGAAAATTTGGACTGAAAAATGTTTTAATTGGCGTATTTGGATCATATTATTCAAATCCAATTAAAAATTTGGTGAAACAATCTAATGCAATATTAGGCATGGGCACATTTAATGAAAATTGCAACCTTTAGACTTCTAATTTGTAAGAAAAAAAGTATTAAAAATTGTTTAAATCTTATGCTGGTCAAATCTAGGTAGAAATTAACAAAGTAATGATTTGTAGGGTCTAAAGAATCATAATAAAAAGATCTCTACAAGGGATTGAAGTGGCTATAATTGGAGCCAAGGTGAAGGAGCAAATCATCCAAGTTTCCGAAGGAAAAATTCCACATTTTCACAAAATCTTCGTTCCTCTCCCTAGCAGACATTAAAGTTGTATTTTTTTTTAATTAGATGTTAGTAGTATTTATAGTCATTATTGGATAATTTTCTTTGTCCTGAAGGAAGTAGAAGCTTTTGGAACTTTGAAGAGTAAAAAGCAACTAGGTCTTAACGTGAGTGTTTCATTTATTCATATATGGAATTGTTTTTTTTTTTAATATTATTTTTGATTATTTTCAATTGATTTCTAATATTTGTGTTTAGTTTATTGATTAAAGTGATCATTTTCTAGATTAATGTCTCCAATAATTTATGTTAACCTATCTCTAAGTTTACATACAACTCCTTTCAATTATGTTATATCTATTTATAGAAGAATTTCTCAATATCAAGTATAAAATCACATATAAATCAACATGTTGACAATATTAATTAAAGAATAATCAAGAACAAATAATTAAATCTCAATGAAATTAAAGAATCAATTAAACTAAAATAAAATCAAAATAAAATACATTATGAGATTTATCTAATCCAGATGCCAATAAAAATTTAGTTCCTGATCATATTAAACAGAGCATCAAAGCTAAAGAGAAAATCGAAAACCAAGATTAGCATGATAAAATCCATTTAATCTTCAAAATCATTTAATCTTCAAAATCTTCACTTTAGATTAATGAAAATTTACTTCAAAAAGAATGTGAAATAATAAACAACTTTTCACTATATTACATTATAAACTCTCATTTCAAACAATATTTCACTATATTATATAATAAATTCTTCTATCCCTCTCAAACAACAATTTTCCAATATTACATCTATTTACATTTTATTCTATTATAAATCATTCATAAAAAATCTTACATCTAACTAAACATAGCCTTAGATAATATATACATAAAAAAAAGGGAAAAAAATATACGGTTATCTAAGATTGCTTCTCTGTTTTCACTCTCCCTCTTCCATATCAAAATTTGTTATCATTCCACTATCTCCTTTTCTGTTGTTTTTCTTTGCTCCGTTTCTCCTGTTTTTCTTTGCTCCGTTTCTCCTTCGTTTTCAACATTTAGGCCACAGCAGATATGCTGCGATTTCGCTGATCTCTGCTGAGACAATCAAAACCTTCAATCCTCACTGCCGCTTGTGTGTGCCCAAAGTTCATTCGGACACAGCTTCCACCACCTGGGCTACCTTTGCTTGCCGAAAATGATGGTAATGATGGAGCAGCTGCAAACGTTGTAGTAGTTACCTTCTCATTGCCAAATTGAGTATCTTGACTTACAGGGTTTGTTGCCCTGCTCGGTGGCGATCCACAGTAAAATGGTGGGGATAATGCCACCTGAGTACTAGATCTTTCCACACTGTAATCTCCCTGCATTTAAGGAGATCTGATGAGATTCTCTGTTACAGGTTAGTTAAAGCATATACAAAGGTTGTCTTCATTAATGAAAACACAAACTCCGCTAATTAGTCTCGAACCAGCTTAGATTTCATTTATTGAACAAAGTATAGGTTTTTATTCCAGAACTGATTGACTTACTACAAGGTTCCTCGACAAATTAGGAAAAAGGCTAATCAGAACCTCCCGCTCAGGTCAAATCCTCCAGAAACACATCATGTAGAGCACAATGAGAACAAGAAGCACACTAGTATCTACTATATTTAACAAGAAATAAGTATCTACCATCTTTAACTTGCGTCCAGTTAACACAGCCTTAACAAAAGTAAAACAATTAAGGAACAAAAATACCAACTCAAAGATTTTAACTTGCAAAAATTCTAGAGCTGAATCATATGTACACAGAAGAGAGATGTAAAAAAAAAAAGAAGAAAAACCTTATTTAGAATCATGTCAAGCAGCTCAGACCCAGCTCTCGAATCTCCCATCACAGATTGGTAGCTGGTGTTCAAGAGGAAATCCAAAAGTAATCAGAACACAAGAAGATCAAAATCTTTCCTTCAATTACAAAATTCCCACAAAGAATTATTAAAAGAAAGCAGAAAAAGAGACTAACGACCGAGTTTGAGAAACAAACTTAAGAGATAGTCGTCGAGATCTGATGTGGTCGTTAAGGGAAGAATTCAAAACACTCAACCTACGAGGCTTTGGACAAACAACAGACTCCTCCATTAACACCATCCCTATCCTACCCTCCTCACAAGCTGCTACAGAACTCTTCTGCTGATACCCCCAACGATTCATCTTCAATACACACTTGCCCAAAGCACTCAAGAACAGCTGAAAATCCAAAAACCACACATATTATGACCTAGGCAATTCCACAATCACAAGCTTGCTCTGTTCCTTCAAATTATATGATAAAAGAAAAACAAAGAGGATCGAGCTTTAAGAGAGGGAGAGCGTTAACCTGAGCAGCCAGAAAGCTCCTCCACAAGGAGGAGAATTTTAAGCAGGAAGAATAGAGGGGAAGTGGGAAATAGAGAGAGAGAGAGACAGCAAACACAGAGCTTTAAGAATTTTTGGGAGAGAGCGAGGGAGAGTTCAGGCATTGGATTAGAGCATTATATCCAAACATGGGTAAGAGAGAGAAAGAAGGTTCGTGATGTTCGCGTGTGGTCGATGACTACTGTACATCTCATAAAATTGCGATGGTTTACCGTTGATTTGCAGTTCCATCTTCGTGATTGATTCCATAGAATCTTGACGAATTGATAGTTATTTCTTGGTGCAAAAGAATTACCATTAGCATATCATTTATATCTTGCTGATAGTTGAAAATACCTTACCAAAGTTACTTAATTTTAGCGTTGCCTCCTTTTTTTCCTCCCCTCCCTTTTTTAATACTGTGGGCCGATTTCCTTTTTGGTACGCACAGGTGGGGGTAATTTTTGTTTGGAAATCCTTAACATCATTAGGTTATTATTTAGTGGATCTAGGTATAATAATACATAATAAATTTAAAAGTAACAAAATTGCAATTATAATATAATATATATAATCCAAATATATTTTTATCAACAAATCATCTTTAAAATAATATTAAATATTGAGAAATTAATCAAAATAAAATTTAAAATTTAAAATTTATAATAACAATAGCTAAATACTTAAAAATTAAAATGTGTGTAAAATTAATTAGATTCAGAGATATTCTAATTTATGAGTTTGATGATAGCAAATTATATTTTTGTCAATGAATTTATTTTTAGTGACATTGTTAAATATATTACAATAAAGTTAAATAATATGTGAAAGATGAAATTTAATATAACTATAAGGTGGCAAATGAGTCAAATTAACAACAATCACTAGACTCCATGAAAATTGCACTAATATAAGAACTCTGTAGAGATCTAATAATGTGTAGTCTTACTCTTAATTAGTAAATAAGCTATTTCCAATAGGCTCACATAAAATATATAAATAAGTAAATAACTATACAAACAAGAAAGAAGATCAGTAAATAAGTAAATCAAACAAACCATTACAAGAAAAATTTAAGAATAAGCTAAACAATTAAATGATGGGAAAAATGAGTAAAGTGAAATACAAATGTGACTTGAAGATAATTTCAAAGAATTCAACTAAAAAATAAAAATAAAGAAGATTCAAGTATATCAAGATTTTAATGAATTATTATAATTTTTATATAAATTTATCTTATTCATTTCAATGAATTAGGGACTCAATTATTATGTAATCATTTAAATATAGACATAATACAAAATTATTTTATAATTAAAATTTTTATTTTAATTATAAAAATCTTAATTTTCAAATAAATTTTAGAGAAATTGTTTAGTAGTTTTGATTAAGTTTTTATAAAAAAAATTTAGAGTTTACCTTTGAAAAGACTTAATAATATAATGTTGGATGCTAAAATTACAAATCAATTTATTTTATTAATAAGTTTACAAATACATGTTTGGAACAATATATGACAATGAATTTAAAGAAAAGTTAGTTTCATACAAGCTAATTCATGACATTGTATATTTACAACTTTATAATGTTAATTTTAATCTTATTTTTAAATTGATTTACGATATCTCCATTTTTACATATTTGATTTAATTTATATTCTATTAAATCACCTAACTCTCATTAGCCCAATTTAATCATTTTTCATTTGATTCACTCTTTTAGTTTATTATCCAATAATGCACTTGCAGAATTAAACCACAACAAATCTAATAACACATAAATAATTAGATTTCATTAAGTCAAAGATAAAACTTCGAAGGTGAGTTTAGATCATCTTCAACATTCAAAATCCTATCATTAAACTGTTATTTCAATTCTATACAAAAATAAAACTGAAAATAAAGAAAATACGATCTGAACAGATGATGGGAGGCAGCGACGTTGAGAAGCTCCTAATCCGGGAAGAACGTTAAGTCAGCTTCTTCTCCTATTCTCTTTTCCTTCTTGTCTTCATCTATCTCTTGATGAATTCTCTCTTGGGTTTCTCAACAGTGGCTGATGCAAAAAGCTCCTTTTGCCTTTTTAACTTGTTCTTTAAATATCCTTTTGTGTTTTGAACAGCCCTAGGGTTTTTTTGGGATTTGAAAGGTCCAAAAATCTCTCAAAACTTGACGTTTTTGAGTGTCTGTACGTCTGCCTGATGCAGGCCACGATAGTAGGCCACATTTAAGCCTTTTGTCACGATCGTGGCATGCAAGGCATGATCATGGGCCATGTCCTGAACTTC
Source organism: Erythroxylum cataractarum (assembly GCA_024703695.1). Lineage (NCBI taxonomy): Eukaryota > Viridiplantae > Streptophyta > Magnoliopsida > Malpighiales > Erythroxylaceae > Erythroxylum > Erythroxylum cataractarum. The sequence continues at coordinate 48,453,921 of JANJEY010000006.1, forward strand.
TGCCACGATTGTGGCATGTGGGCTATGATTGTGGGCTAACTCTAGTGCTTTTGTCACGATCGTGGCCTATTGTGCCACAATCGTGAGCCGTTGTTTCGGCCTGAATGTCTTTGAAACTTCTCCATTCTTTGACATTGACCCTAAAATACTAAAAAACATAGCAAGGTATCTAAAAAATATAATATTTAAGCTCAAAGACTTGTACTAGCCCATAAAACTCTTAAAACACAAATAATTAATAAACTAAAACAATTCTAACCTAAACACATACCAAATGATTGAATTAATAGCTAAACATATATCAAACTAAGCCCTAAAATATAACGCAATTTACATTTATCAACATCTTCATACTTAAAAGTTTGCTTGTCCTCAAGCAAACAAAATAGCAAACATAAAAAAATCACAAAGTACACAATGCAGTAATAAGATAATGGCTTTAACTTCGTGAAATAAATTTAACTTTAAACACAATCATTCAAGTTATTTCAAATCATTAATATGCAAAATCCAGGTCTGGGAGCTCTAGACTAAACATGCATATTAATTAAAAACTCAAATGTCAAGTTATTCACCCTTTTCAACTGTACACACATATTAATAATCTTTGGTCATTCAAACTCTGTATACGTTTTCATAAAAAGTCAAGTTATTTACAAGTTTGGTAGGTTTTATTAGAAAACATTTTAAAATCATTTTTATAGATATGGACCTACTTAACTGGCTACTAGCTTTATTCATAACCTGAAGGTTAGCAGAATAATTATTTATTTAAAATTAACAAACACATTTTTTTGTTGCCTACCTTGTTGCTTTAGTTATTCGTTTTCATGAAAAAATACTAACAAAGTTGCTTTAGTTGAAGACCTAAAATTATGAATGAATGTGACAATTTAGAGGGTGAAAAATAACACTAAATCCTAATTAACTTTCATATTTAGCCAAAAAAACCAATTCACTAATTTCGCGAGCTAATGACTCTTCACAACCTAATAGACTATGTTCAAAATTAAAATAATTTCAATCCATCTAAGCCATTAACACATTCACATAATTATCAAATTGCAACCTAACAAACTATCATACAATATTCAAAATGCACACTCAAAGCAAAACACATACTCTCCCCACACTTGAACAACACATTGTCCTTAATGTGAGAAGGAGGCAAACAAATACGTATGGTGATAGGTGGCATTTGTACATACTTTTCTTAGGATAATTTGTTAGTTAATAATTGAAAATTGATTTTTGTTAACTTGTTTAGCTTATGTTTTGCCTTAGTTTAATATAATTACATGATTATGTATGAATGTATGTGAATATGCATGAATGTGTGTGAATTAGGTCTTCAAGATTAGGTTTTGCATGAATTATGCATGGCATTGTTGCATGTCTTTTTCTCACATTAATGTTGGTATGAATTGCATATGTTTTGGGCATGATTAAGTGATTAATTTTGTTGTTAATAAATAGGTTTGAAGGTGCTTTTAAGGAATGGAAGGATAGAAGAACCAAAGAGAAAGCAAGTCATGTGAACTAAAGGAAAGCTGGAATTTTCCTAGGCTGACTCGTCTCTAATTTTAAGCTTTAACAAGATACAATTCTTATTGGATACTTTTTTCATCCAAAAAAAAGAGGAGAAATTTATATTTAAATTGGTTAAATAAAGGTCGAATTTGGATAATAAATAAATAAGATATTACAGATTGAATTCAAGACAGAAAACAAAGTTTTCTAGAAAATTTCAACTGTCAACTTCTTCCTTCCTATATCATTTTAAGCATCAAATGGGGTATAAAAACTCAATTTTAAACCCTAGAAAAGGAGGAGGTCGTGAAAGACATCCAAGGGAGAGAGAAGAATGCATTTTTGAGAGAAAACCAAGAGAATTCAAGGTGGAATCAAAGTATTTCAAGGAGACACAAAGCTGCCACCATAGAATTCTAGCTTTGCTCTTTAACATATAAGCCTTACTTCTTCTTTTTTCTTGCTTCTTTTTTTTATTTTGTTGATTAAGAAGGATGTATGGATATGTTATGAACATGTTGGATGATATTTTCATGGATTTCTAAGTAGTTATTAGGGTTGTTAATGCCTAAACTATGCAGTACCTCACTTTATTCAATGTTATAAATGCGTTTGATGTTGTTTGATGTTTATGGTATATGGCTTTTCATACTTAGCTTGCATAGAGATATGGAGTTAATAAATGTGTTAGTAAGTTCCATAAGAATGGGCTTACACAAAAAACACTCCATATATCAAGTTACCTTGTCATTTGGAGAGAGATCTTGAATGGAAAAGTGGTTGTCCAAAAACTGTTCATGTCCTTTTAAGGGTCAAGTGAAAAATGAGAAGTAAGAGCTTACATAATTCATTTACATCATTAAATAAGGCTTATTTGGTTCAATTAATGCAAGTGAAAGAACCAGGACATTTGAAAATTTTGGACTAAACATAGTGAACATTGCTAAAGTGAGGGAATACATAGTTAGGTAATGACAATCCTAAGTTGATAAATTAATACTTTGATTCACCATTTTCTAAATTTCTGTTCTTACTTTTGTGACAACCCTAAAGTGTAACATCCCGTCACCGATGGGAAGGTTATATTGGTAAATTGAGACGGGTTAGGATTTTTACCGCATATGATTGACTGAGCATCCATTTGGCCTCTAATTTTAGAGGAATGAGTCTTTTGCACATGCACATATAGCTACATGCATTCATGACATTTTCCCGGCATTTGATTGTGAATATGATATGAATTGTAAAATTGTGAGATAATTAGATTCGATCATGATTTATTGGAAATCTTGGAAGAATTGGGTTTGAAAATGTTAATAGGAAATGTTTTAGAGTAATTGCCAGTCGAAAGTGACTCTTCAAAAATTTACTTGAAAATTTGGGAGAAAAAGTTCGAACAAAAAATTTTCCGAGTGATGGACTGATTGATTGCATAGTGCTAGAATAGCTGTCCAATAGCCATGGAAAAATTAGAGATATGATTTTAGAGATTAATATGTCGAGCCATTGAATTTTTGGAGACAAATTGGACTGGAAATGAAATTGAAAAGAGAAAGAGATTTAAATGTTTTGGGAGGAAAAAGACAAGAGGCTTAATTGTTCTGCGTATAAATGCCTTGAGTTTTGAGTTTTGAAGGAAAAGAAATCCTTCTCTCCCAGGGTGATTGCTTCTTCTTCCTTGGGTGATCTTCGATCCTTGCCCTTCTACTTGCTTGCTTTTCCTTCCTTGTGTAAAGCCAAGCCTAAACCCTAAGGGAAGACGATGATTGTGAGAGTTTGAAAGCTTAATCGTTGGTGTTAGGGTTTGGAAAGATTTCGGAAGTTAAAGAGGGGAAGCTTGATTTGGTAAGTAAATTGGTTTAATGTTGTTTATTTATTAGTTAAATGCATATATGAGTTTATTTGTGGAAGATTGGGGCAGTTATAGGTGAATTATGACTGGTTTTAGAGAGAGAAAAGTAAAAATGGAATTGGAGAAGACGAACTAGGGCCCACACGTCGCGACGAGAAAATGATTAGATGTCGCGACGAGAAAAGGAGTATACGCCGCGACGTGCATAGGCCCCGCGACGAACGCACGTCGCGACGGGCAATAGATTGGGACGTCGCGACGATCACCAGATTTCTGAACTGATTTAGTTTGATTTTTAGGGCATAACTAATGGGGTAGACCCCCAATTGAGGTGATTCTTGATTCGTTATGAACTAGAGAATGAGGTCTACAATTTAGGAAAAGAATGAGAGTTTGAATTTAGGTTTTTGGGATCTCAATTATTAAAAGAAAGTTAAAGATGTGATTGTATTTGTTGGACCCCGATTTTTGAGTGAAAATAAGAAATATTAAAAAGTGGATGAGTTGATTGAAATTACGTTGAAATTCAAGAAATAAAGAGAGAAAGTGTAAAAAATGAAAATGTGTGAAAAGTTTGACTTTTTGGCCCTTAAGGGTTGACTTTTGATTTAGGCAAAATTTAATAAAATGGTCTACATGAAACTTAGAGATTATGTTAAGAGCTTTCTGTGGCCATAAAGTTTGCAAGTTTTCGATATCGGGAGTGGAAGTTACAATCAGTCAAGGTTTATGTGTGATAGGGTTGACTTTTGACTTTTATATGGCTGAAGCTTTGACTGAAAAATTTACCTAGTTAGAGGTTAATTGAGCCTTGAAGTTCTTCATGAAAGTTGAAGGATTTGAT
>JANJEY010000006.1:48482480-48495208 GCA_024703695.1 Erythroxylum cataractarum
TGACGTTTGTCAGCGGAAAAAGATCTAGTCATAGCCATTTTGGAAGAGACTAGATAAGGAAGAGGGTTGAAACTCCAAGTGCCGACTCTCAAAATTTTAGCTCCCTTTTATAGAGGTGGAGGGCTGCATATCAGGACTGTCAAGTCAGTCACCGTATGGAAAATCAACAGTAGCTAGCGGAAAATTCAGCATTGCAAGTCAGTCACCGTATGGAAAATCAACAGTAGCTGGCGGAAAATTCAGCGTTGCAAGTCAGTCACACGTTCAATGATTATCCAGTAGTTGGTCTGAGCTACCTTCCTTATCTCGGAAAATCCTGCTTAACTTGGGATATATTGACTCACTTATTCTTTTGTGGCAGTCGTTTTCATCTATTAACGAGTCTTACAAGGCGCAATATATTCCAATGGTACATTGTTGATTCCTTCAACAGTTTTTAATAAGCTGATATTTATCCATAAGAATTTCAGCCTAACCTTTAAAGTCACTTACATCACTTCTTTTTTCCACAATTGACGAGATACAGACATAAGTGCTAAAAAAGCTACAGTAACTAGAGAGAGAAACATTGACTCAATTGTGCTTCTCGCAGTGCAGACGTTGTCGATCGTTTGTGTGTAGTGCTTCCGGTGCCTTGCTTGTGTTTTTTCTCTGGTTATGCGAATTCTTACCGAAGGTTATGACTTTCACCGACCCCGAGGGTCAGCCGTCCAAGAAAGGACGGACGAGGAAAAGGGACGATGAATTAATTCCCCCGAAACCGACATACAGTGCAGCTGTGGCGGGGCCTTCTTCTGTGGTGGCCTAAGCTTCGGTTCAGGCGTGGGCAGAGGAGAAACTTGTCACCGTAGAAGATGGGGACATCATGATGGAGGTGGGCGAGCGTGGCCCGTGTCTTTGGCTTTCTCAGGCCTTCAAAGCACGACTCGACCTCCAATGGGAGCAAGCGGTGATCGTTAAACTGATGGGGCGTTGGATTGGATTCCGTACTCTTTGCTCTTGACTACACAGCCTCTGGCAACCACGGGGTCCAATGAAGGTGGTGGACTTGGATCACGAGTTCTTTCTGGTTAAGCTGAAGGAGGAAGCTGACTATCTCCGGGTCTTGACTAATGGCCCCTGGATGATTTTCGGCCAAGTGCTGGCCGTCCAACGATGGTTCCCGTCCTTCCGGCCGACGCAGGGGCAGGTGACTCGCGCGATGGTCTGGGTCCAGTTCCCCAATCTCCCTATTGCGCGATATCATCGCACGATTCTGGAAGCTCTAGGGAACTTGGTGGGAAGTCTGGTGAAGATCGATGACGCTACCTCTAATGCTTAGCGAGGGCGCTTTGCACGGCTGGCAGTGGAGCTTGACCTCAGTGTTTCGCTTCGATCCAATGTCGCCTTAGATGGCGAAACCATCTTAGTGGAGTATGAGGGCCTTCCCACGGTCTGTTCAGGATGTGGCTTCACTGGCCATGACACTGACGCCTGTCCATAACGACCATCTGCCACAAACGACACACCGGAATCTTCCAGGGAGGACGGCAATGACCCTTCGAGGACACCTTTGACCCGGCACCACGCTGATGGGCCATCACCTGCACCACCCTGAGGAGAGCAACCCTGGATCCAAGTCCAGCGCCATGCCTCTCGCCCTGCTCAAACACGTTCGGGTAGATGAGGGCCAAACCAAGCGCGCGCTCTGGCTACGATCCCTCTGTCCTCTTCGGCTCAACCAGGTAATATCCATCAACCAGTTACTTACCGGGCAGGGCAGCAAGGCTCGACCGCACACGTTGGAGGCTCAAAATTCAACATTCTGGAGAACATTGGGGCTCTATCTGAAGCGCAGTCACCGTCTAGCCATCAGTCCCATCCGTTTGTCTTCTCTGGCTGTGAGCTCAGAGTGGAGCAAACGGTGGTGGTTCAGTCTGAACCACATGGGACCCCACCTAGTCCCATTCTAACTGAGGCGCCACAGCCCCCGTCTGGTCCCCCTCCACCTGAGGGGCCATCCAATGTGGCTACACCCCAGGACCCGAATCTCGATTTCGTGGGCGGTCCGCCCGATCCGGCCAGTGTGAACCAGGCCACTGGTCGAGGGCCGGGCCTGTTTAACCCTGCTCTGATCCAACTTTAACCTTCCGCTCTGGACAACCATTTGTCCATTGAGCTCCAGTCGCATACTGCAATGGTTTGCAACCAGGGCCTGTTGACTGGCCAGCCTCTGGGTGATTTCGAGGCCTCTCCTCTCATGGAGGGGATTGAGGCCTCAGGCTTGGAGGCTAGGGCTAGGGGCGTAGACCTCCACCCCCAACCCTCCACCCCAACAGCTTTAGCACCGGAGGCTCAACCTTCGACCGACTTACCAATCCCACAACGGGATGTGGCGATGGGCCAGGCCTAACTGGACATTGATGTCCACGATGCTCAGGAGGGTGGCCCCAGGGGCGCCTCCACTTAGATTACTCCCCTGTCCTTTTCCTTATGTCAATTCTCTTATGGAATTGTCAAGGCACGGGAGGGTCACTTTTTCAGACCATCTTGCGTAATTATATACGCATATACAGACCGAGTCTTTTGGTGCTGATGGGAACCCGGATTAGTGGTGAGTGTGCTCTACGTGTTATTTAGTCTCTCGGCTTCGATTTTTCATTTCGCATCGAGGCGACTGGATTTTCGGGTGGCATCTAGCTACTTTGGATGGCAAATTTTGAGATTCGGTCGTTCTGGCTCACCGACAACTCATTCATACTACGATTACCTCAAGGCAGGGTTCCTTTGATTTCACCGCAGTCTATGCCAATCTGCAGCCGAGCAATTAAACCCAACTTTGGCCTCTTTTATCTTGGCTTGGGCAGCGTTACTCCAGACCTTGGTTGGTGGGCGGTGACTTTAATGCTAAACTGGAAAGCACAGATCGGCGGGGAGGGGCCCTATCTAGCCGAGTCGTGAATTCTCGGTTCCGAGATTGGGTGCATCAGTGAGGTCTACATGATCTTGGCTATGTGGGCTCGAAATTTACCTGGCGGCGTGGGACGGTATAGGCCAGGTTGGATCACGTTCTTGGGTACACTCTTTGGCTCCAATCATTCCCCCACTCAATTAATCAACCACCACCTCCCCTTCCTGGGTTCGGACCATTGGCCACTATTGTTTTATCTCGGATCGCTTCCCGCCAGGCCCTCCCGATCCCCGCATTTTTGTTTTGAAAACGCCTGGGTCACTCATTCGTCATTTTCCAGGCTGGTGGCGCAATATTGGCTTCTTGGTGCGGAGACCATGAGCCAATCGCTGCTTCGGTTTTCTTATCACCTTCACCATTGGCATACTCATGTCTTTGGAAATATTATGCATCATAAACGTCACCTGATGGCCCGGTTACGGGGCTTTCAGTGTGCTATGTCCGACAACCCCACTGCCTCTCTGCTCGACCTGGAAGATCATTTGAGCCGTGATCTTATGCAGGTGCTGAGTGAGGAGGAGTTGCTGTGGCACCAGAAAGCTAGGTGTCAATGGATTTCGAGGGAAGATCGTAATACGAAGTTCTACCACTCCGTTACCATCTCCAAGCGCAAGAAACTGCGGATTGTTCACCTCACGGATTTTGATGGTACACGGATTACGGACCCAGATCGGCTGCGGCGGCTAGTCCACTCTTACTATGCCCAGCTCTATACGGAGGACGTCAGGGCTTATATCCTGCTTCCTTCTTTGGGCGAGGCCCCTACCTCTCGCCCTCGCAGGTACGTGACCTGGAGTTACCTCTTACGACCCACGAAATCAAGAGTGCTATTTTTGCAATAAATTTGAACAAAGCTGTCGGGGTCGATGGGTTTAATGAGCTCTTTTTCCAGTTGCAATGGTCAACAGTGGGCCCTGCGGTGGTGACGTTTATCCAAAAAATCTTTCGTTAGGATCATTGGGAACTGGACTTGAATCACACTCTCTTAGTTCTCATTCCTAAAACCCCGGTTCCCCAGCAGGTTTCCTAATTTCGACCTATTAGCCTTTGCACTGTCCTTTACAAGGCCATCGCTAAAGTTTTAGTTAATAGGTTGAAACTGTTTATGACTCAGCTCATCGTGGAGAATCAGTGTAGTTTCATTCCTGGACGGCAGATTACTGATAATATTATCATTTCCCAAGAAGTGATTCACTCCGTGCGGACTAAGACTGGCCAGAAAGGTTTTTTAGCCGTCAAAGTCGACCTTGAAAAAGCTTATGATCGGCTTTGCTGGTCTTTCATCCAGGACACTCTCGAGGCCGTCGGGATTCCTGTGCACCTAGTCCGAGTCATCATGCGTTGTGCCACGACAGTGTTGTTTTGCGTGGCTTGGTAAGGCACTTACTCCGATGCCTTTTGCCGATCCCGGGGTGTTCGACAGGGCGACTCGCTTTTCCCATACCTGTTTGTTTTGTGCATGGAGCGTCTCGGTCACCTCATATCGTAGGAGGTGGCAGCGGGCAACTGGCGGCCCTTCCGCCTCGGTTGAACGGGACCTCCCATTTTCCACCTTTTCTTTGCTGACGACTTGGTACTCTTTGTTGAAGCTGCGGAATCCCAGACTCAAGTTATCGACCGCACTTTACAGACTTTCTGCTTAGCCTCTGGGCAAAATATAAGCCTTGAGAAGATCCAGATCTTTTTCTCGAGGAATGTGCCTCAGGACACTGCCCGGCGTCTAAGTCACGGTCTCCGCCTGAGTCGCACGGATAATTTGGGCCGGTATCTAGGGGTCCCATTGTTTCATGAGCGCATCTCCAGACGAACCTTCCAACATATCCTCGATACGGCCCGAACGAAGTTTACAGACTGGTGTGCGCAGACTTTGTCCTTGGCTGGTCGTGTGACTTTAGCTCAGTCGGTTATCTCTGCTCTCCCCATCTTCACGATGCAGACGGTTAGACTCCCTCGTCAACTCTGTGACAATCTTGAACAACTTATGCATGATTTTATTTGGGGCACGACTGCTTTGCAGCGTCGGACCCATCTAGTGAAATGGAACACGACCCGTCAACCAAAGTCGGCCGGGGGTCTGGGCATTAAACGTCTTCGCCACACCAATGACGCGTTACTTGCCAAATTGGGTTGGGCGTTGATGATCCAACCTCATGCTCTGTGGGTTCGTGTGCTTTGTGGGAAGTACCGATTGGATACGCATCATTTGCCCCACACTATTGCGAGGTCCCGAGCTTCTGTGGTCTGGCGGGGACTGTTGGTCGTCTGGTCACTTATGAGGCAAGGCAGCCAGTGGGTTCTGGGGAATGGCCGCCGTATTTTATTCTGGCTCGATAACTGGGTAGGTGGGTAGGGACCCCTGGTCCACCTGACCACAGCAGGCGTCCCTGACAATCTCTTGACTGCCACAGTGGCCGACTTCTTGGACCGACGAGGCACCTGGCACTGGCAAAGGTTCCAGCAGTATCTTCCGTCGACAGTCTGCTTCAACCTCGCCTCCATTCGGCCTACGTTTGATGATGGCGTGGACAATCAACTCCTTTGGGGACCCACCTCCCACGGGCGGTTTATGGTTGCGTCGGCGTACGAGTTATAGGAGCATCCCGGGGTTGCCCCGCAACCCAATATATGGGAGGTTGTTTGGAAATGGGCAGGTCCTCAGTGGATCCGGTCTTTTTTTTGGCTGATGGCGCACGGTAAACTTCTGACGAATCGTCAACGAGTACTCCGACACCTCACCACGGATAGCCGTTGTCTTTCCTGTGGGCATGACGAGACCACGCTCCACGTGGTGCGTGACTGCCCACGGGTGCGCACCTTCTGGGCCCAGTTTCCCCGGGATGTGCTGGGCCCCAACTTCTTTTGTCAGGGCGAGCGGTTATGGGTCATCTCTAACCTTACCACTATGCGGCCTTTCCAATAGGTTGCTTGGCCTATTATCCTTGGGGTGGCCTGCTGGTACTTGTGGACCTGGCGAAACAAATGCCTGTTTGAGCAGGGTTTCCGCTGGCCAGAGGTTGGTCGTCGTCTGGTTATGGAGTATGTTGAGTGGATTTCCAGAGCTCACCTTATGGAATCCCGTATTTTCCCAGATCCTACTATGCCTGTGGGGACTCCGGTGGGCTGGTCGTCGCCAATGGAGGGATGGGTGAAGCTGAATACGGATGGGGTAGTCTCATCGGGGCAGTTCAGGCGTCAGCTGGAGGGTTAATTCGGGATCGATGTGGGCAATGGTGTGGGGGGTTCCAGCAGCGGTTCGATCACTGTTTCCCCCTTACAACAGAACTCCGTGGGGTCCATTCCGGACTCCTGTTGGCCTGGGACCGGGGTTTTCACCCCCTTATTCTTGAAGTCGATTCACTGGAAGTTATTAACATACTTTCCTCTTCTCCGCAGGTTCTGATTGAGGATCTTTTGTTGGTTACAGGTATTCACGGGCTGCTACAGCGAGACTGGGAGGTGGTTCTGCGACATGTCGGGCGCGAGGGGAACCAGTGCGCTGACAGACTGGCGACTTGTGCCATTTTCTTAGATCCGGGCCTACACCTTCTTAGGGAGCCTTCGGTAGCCATCCAGGAGCTTCTGCACCACGATGTGGGTGGGCTTTGTACCCCCGTCATATGTGATCATTCTTGTACCTTTCCTTTGTAATAAAAAAAAAAGTTAGTATTAGCAACCTTGGCTAACTGCTCTGTTAGCCAGAAGAGAGGTCCATCTTTTCTGTTTATACAGATAGGCATTACGCTAGTAGAATTTTCTATTCTTGGTGCTGAGTTGTGGATTTTTTATTATAGTATTCAACTCACTTATAATCTTGCCTATTTGAATGTTCTTGTAGAGAAAGTGATAAGGAGATTGTTGTCAAGATGTTGAACGGTAGTGTCCAAGCAAATTCAGATTGTTTGCCTCTTGTTAAAAAATTCTAAACTTACTGAAGTGCTTCAATAATGTTGAAATCACTCATATTTACAGAGAAGGGAACTTTGCTGTTGACTCCCTTTCTCACCTTGCTTTTGATTTTCCTCCTAGTTTTCATATTTTGGAGCAATTTTCCCCTAGTGTTGGTAGATGGATTGATCATGATTTAATAGGGGTCTCTTATGTTAGGTAATTTTTTGTTTTTGTGAGCTTTGCTCACCTTTTTTCTTACCAAAAAAAATTATCCTTATCTTTAAGAAACAAAACAAACTTTCACATTCAATATAATATGAAGTATTTTGATAACCATTGAATATCTTTATTCTATCTATCATCTTCGTTATGATATTCCATTGACTGTTTTTGAACATTTAAAAGATTCATTGCTTAAAACTAGCAAAAGTTGTACAATTTGCCCATTGGATTAATTAGGAGGCTAATGCCCCTGTGATTACAAACTTGAACCAATTCGGTCAGTTCAATGATAAAAACTTTGAACCGGCTAATTTTTTAATTCAGTTTTCAACTTTTTTGTTTGATTTACTTTAATAACACTTGATTTAAAAATTGAAAAGTTTATTAATTGATTGATTGATTTTCGTAAATTAATTTATTTTTATAAACTAAATTAAAAGAATTAGTTTTCATTTAACAACCTCCCTTTTCAATTAAACTTTAACTTAATGATAGTTTCCTTCAATCATTTTTCAAAAATTTCAACTTTATTCAATCTTTAACTGATTTTATGATGGCCTAATATTGATTGAATCTTTTAAACCTTAAACTTCTTGTCTTATCAGTTTAATTTCCAATCCATGTTTTAAAATAGTACTAATACCAAGTCAAACACAATAAACAAAACACACACATGTTCTCATTAGAGTAAACCATATACCCTTACAAAATTTTCCTAAATCTTGTAATGTTCCCAATCCTTCCTCCTAACTTTTTGTTGGATATAGGTTCCTCTCACATGGAGAGGCTTCATGTCTACAATTGTGGCACCGAAATCTGTGCTACATGTCGCATTAGTTGAAATAAATGAAAACAGACAGCTATCTCATGCAGTAGAGTGTCTATATAAGGTACTTCCTGATTCATCAAAAATCACAAAAAAAAGACAAAAGAAAAACCATAGCAAAGCAATGCTCTGAAGTTAGGAAATATTTTCTTAAAGGATTGGTGAGTGACAAAATAGTGAGGTTAGTATTTTTAGGTTGGGAAACATCTTGTGATTTACTATTTTGATTTTATCTCTGTATACCTACTATTTGTAATAGTGGAAGAATTATTCTAAGTTTTGTCCGTGGACGTAGCCCAAAGTTAAGGGTGAACTATGTTAAATTTTCTGTATTTATTTTGCTCATTTTAGTTTTTCTTTTCACAAAGTACACTCACTGCGCCCAACAAGTGGTATTAGAGCTATATTTTCATTGAAGGTATTTTTTGAAAAAAAGCGCGTTACCGGGAAGACAAAATTACAACGAATTTTTTGGAGTAATCCGTTCAAAAAGTTGACGTAAAATGGCAAAGGTGATGAATAGTACTCCAAATTTGTTTTAATAACTTTACAAGGTGACGATACTGTGTAGCAATAGTAACTGGATCCTGCGGCACTATTTACAATACTATTTACAAGTTACTAGTTATCGGGTCTCGCAGTATTATTTCAGTGGGGTCTGACGATATTATTTTGGTGAGCACTAGTTATTATTTACTGGGCCCTGTAGTACTGTTCTAGTGGGGTCTGATGATACTATTCCGATCCCTGGTGAAAATTTAAAAGATATATTTTCTACCAAATTTTAACATCTTGGTTCCATCATTAAGATCAGTTTTCTCAAATTTGGCTTAATTTGACAAATGGAGGTGAAAACGAGCAAAATGATCAATCTAATCGGTATTAACTATCGTATATGGCGAACCAAAATGAAGGATCTCTTGATGATTACAAAGATACATTTGCCGGTATTTTCGACAATTGAATCAGAGGAGATGTCCAACGAAGAATGGAAGTTTGAGCATGAACGAGCGTGTGGTTATATTCGACAGTTTGTCGATGATAATATGTACAATCACATTTGTAACGAGACTAATGAAAACATTCTATGGAATAAGCTAGAATAGCTATATGCTTCAAAGACTGGCAATAACAAATTGTTTTATCTGACAAAATTGATACAGGTAAAATACCAGGAAGGTACTTTCGTAGCTGATCATTTAAACAATATGGAAGGGATAGTTGATCAGTTATCAAAGATGGGCATAAAGTTTGATGACAAGGTGATTGCTCTAATGGTGCTAGCTTCATTACCAGAGTCTTGGGAGACTTTAATGGTGTCTTTGACAAATACTGTACCAAATGGCATGTTAAATATGGAGTCTATTAACAACAGTATACTAAATGAAGAGATGAGACAAAAATCATAACATGCAGCCTCTTCATCACATTCAGATGTTCTGCTTACAGAAAACAAAGGAAGTAGTCAATCTAGAGGTCCAAAGTCCAAAGACAAAAACAAAGGAAAATAAAACAAATATGCAAATGTGAAATACCAATACTGTAAGAAGAAAGGCCACATTATGAAATTTTGCCGAAAGTTGAAGCAGGAAAAAGGCAAAGATGTGAAGAAAGAAAAAAGCAATGATGATGAACAAAGTAACATTGTTGATGTATTCAACCTTGTTATTGATACAGAGATATCCAACCTGATGTCGCAAGAAACAAATTGGATAGTTGACAGTGGAGCTACTGTTCATGTTATATCTCACAGATAATTTTTCTCATCTTACACACCTGGGAATTATGGAGTTGTTAAGATGGCAAATAGAAATCTGTCAAACGTTGTTAGCAAAGGAGAAGTTTCTTTAGAGACAGCGAATGGTTCAAGACTATTGTTGAAAGATATCAGATACATTCCTGATATGCGTCTGTACTTGATTTATGTAAACAGGCTAGATGATGAAGGTTTCTAAAATACTTTTGGAAATAGAAAATGGAAACTAACTAAGGCCTCCTTAGTAGTAGCCAGAGGTTAGAAGCACTCAAGACTATATATAATGCAAGCAAAGCTCTCCAGTAATATTGTCAATACTGCAGAGAACGATAATACAATTGATTTATGGCTTAAAAGACTAGGTCATATTGGTGAGAAAGGGATGACTTAGCTTGTAAAAGGGAATATGTGATCTGGTCTAAATCAGATACATCATAAGAAATGTTCAGATTGTCTGACAGGGAAACAAAACAGGGTTTCTTTCCAAAGTTCTCCTCCATCTAGAATAAAGAATGTTCTAGATTTGATTCATTCATATTTTTGCAGACCATTGCCAAAGTCACTCGATAACACACAGTACTTTGTGACTTTTATTGATGATCATTCCAGGAAAACGTGGTTCTATACTCTGAAGACTAAAAATCAAGTGCTAGATGTGTTCAAACAATTTCGCGTCTCAGTTGAGAAACAAACTGGGAAGAAGCTGAAGTGCATTCAGATAGACAATGGTAGAGAGTACATCGGATTATTTGATGCTTACTGTAAAGAGCAAGGTATTCAAAATCAAATGACACCATTAAAAACAATGTAATTAAATAGCGTAGCTGAGAGGTTGAACATGACTTTGATGGAAAGAGTCAGATGTCTACTTTCACATTCAAAGTTGCCTAAGGCATTTTGGGGTGAAGCTTTACTTGTAGCTATGTATGCATTAAATCATTCACTATGTGTTCCTCTACAATATGAAGTTCTAGAAAATGTGTGGTTAGGAAAGGATGTTTCCTATGATCATTTGCAGGTTTTTGGTTGCAAGGCCTTTGTCCATATTGCTAAAGATAAAAGGAAAAAGCTTGATGTCAAGACAAGACAGTGTGTATTCATTGGCTATGGTCAAGATTAATTTGGCTATAGGTTTTATGATCTGGTGTAAAAAAGACTTATCAAGAATCGTGATGCTATGTTTGTTGAAGATCAAACTATTGAAGATATCAACAAGGCTGAGAAGGAAGTTTCGAGCTCCGATGATAACTCAACAAGCTTTCGATTGAATCCTCCAACAGTGGTGCCTAGACAAGTTGGAGATGAAGTACAAAATGATTAACTAGAAGCTGATAATGCAAATGCCCCCAATGAAGTTGAACTAGAGGATGATGATGGTGCTCACATTCAACCACTAGCATTTGAAGATTCTCTAGTCCCATTACGAAGATCTAGTAGAAATAGACAACCATCTACTTTCAGTTGGTCAGTATGAAATGCTAACTAACAAGGGAGAACCAGAAAGCTTTGATGAAGCCATAAATGATGAACACAATAAGAAATGGAAAGAAGCCATGAAAGATAAGATGAAATCTTTGCATGAGAATAAAACATTCGAGCTGCTGAAGTTGCCAGAAGGCAAAAGAGCATTAAAGAATAAATGGGTGTTCAGAATAGACCTTGAAGAACACAACGACCATCCTCGATTCAAAGCAAGATTATTAGTCAAAGGATTCAGCCAAAAGAGTTTTGACTTTGATGAGATATTTTTACCGGTAGTAAAAATGACTTCCATACGTACAGTGCTAGGGCTAGTCGCAAGTTTTAATCTGGAGGTTAAACAAATGGATGTCAAAATTGCCTTCCTACATGGGGCTTTAGAAGAAGAGATATATATGGAGCAGCCAGAGGGTTTCATAAAAAAAAAAGGGAAAGAAGACTATATTTGTAGATTAAAGAAGAGTCTATATGGTCTTGAACAGGCACCAAGACAGTGGTATAAGAAGTTTGAATCTGTTATAGGGAAGCAAGACTACAAGAAGACTACTTCAGGTCATTGTGTATTTGTGGAAAAATTATCTAATGATGATTTCATTATTTTATTGCTCTATATGGATGATATGTTGATTATTAGTAAGAATATTTCTAGAATCAACAATCTGAAGAAACAGTTGGATAAGTCTTTTTCCATGAAAGACTTGGGATCAGTGTTGGGACCCGATCCGGGAACCGGATCCCAACCGAAAAACGTAACACGAATACAGAAAAGGTCGAAGACCAATAGCAAGCGAATCAAAAGGCAAAACAAATAGCAAAACAAAATCGAATCGTAAAGCAAAAGAATCGAAAGCGAAGCGAAATCGAATACGAATCAAAAACGGAACAAAAACTTAACAAAGCGGATCTGACATCCGAGACATAGAATAGAGAAACATGATCGCGTTGGAAACACGAAGACATTCCAAATTCGGTATAAATTTTCTTTCTTTCTTTCTCATATTTATTCAAACTAATGCAAATCAATAATACAATTTTCTTTTTCTTGGGAAGTGTCCTCAATGCATTTCTCAATTCATAACAAACTTTTTATCAATCATATAAGTCCCATAATCCATTTTCACACATCTTAATCTTATTTTTATTCTTTTTCAACTTATTATCTAACGAAATTTCGGCAGCATGACGGCTGCCTTTGACCTAACCCAAAACCTACAAATGGTAAAATACACTTCTATAGTTTCTGATCAACCAAACAATCATCAAAATCTACCGGACCCTCCATCCGGGATCTCAGCATACACAACACAATCCTAAATCTAAACATTTCAATAGGCCCCACTCTTTAATCAGATTCATCCACATACAATCCATTCATAATTATAACAAATCCCATAACTCATTTTCATACACAGCTTCTTATACATCAAGAACTAAAAGCTTCGTAAACATAAATGGCATTTCAAGCCGTAAACAAAATCAACACCAAAAGTCCAAATTACTCAAAATCTAACTTATACAAATTACAAAAACATACAAATATCGAAACTGACGTCTTGACCATCTTTCATCCGATCTCCTGCTCGAATACCTGGAGATGGGGATGAAAG
>JANJEY010000006.1:48498469-48512758 GCA_024703695.1 Erythroxylum cataractarum
GTTGAGAAGTTGTTAATGGATATGGAAAGGGATGTCCGTATCCTCGAGATTGTGCAGGATTCAGTTTGGGACTTGCATTCTTTGCAAGCCAACCCACTCAGGTATGGATGTGAATTCATCGATTTACCTATTTCGCATAAAAGGCTTTTACCTTATATTTTATAGGCACCATAACTAGATTTAAAGTCGTTGCCTAATCACTGGAAGTATGTCTTTCTTGGAGACAATAATACGCTTCCTGTGATCATAGCAAAAAGCTTGACTAGTATACATAAAGAGAGGCTAATGAGGATCTTGAGGGATCATAGGACTGTAATTAGAGACTTTAGCAGATATCAAAGGAATCAGTCCATCGACTTGCATGCACAGGATTGATTTGGAGGAGAATTCTAAGCCATCTAGAGAGATGCAAAGTCGATTAAATCCACACATGATGGAGGTGGTAAAAGCAGAGATATTAAAGCTCTTGGATGCTGGTGTGATATATCCTATTTTGGATAGCAGATGGGTAACCCCGATTCATATAATTCCCAAGAAAACTGGGATCACTATCGTTAATAACGAGGATGTGGAGCTTATCCCTACACGAGTCCAGAGTGGATGGAGAATGTGTGTGGATTATCATCATCTAAATTTGGCAACCAAAAAGGATCATTTCCCTCTTCCTTTCATAGACCAAATGTTAGAGAGACTGGTAGGTAAATCTTTTTACTGCTTTCTAGATGGATATAATGGATACAATCAAATTGTCATTGCTTCTGAGGATCAGGAACAGACCATGTTTACTTGTCCATTTGGAACATTTTCATATAGGATAATGCCCTTTGGATTGTGTAATGCACCTGTTACATTTCAGAGATGTATGTTTTTTTTGACTATATTGAGATAATAATTGAGGTTTTTATGGATGATTTCACTGTATATGGAGATTCTTTTGACATATGCTTGGAAAATTTTTCTTTTATTTTGAGAAGGTGCATTGATACTAATCTTATTCTTAATTATGAGAAATGTTATTTCATGGTAGAACAGGGGATAGTATTAAGGCATGTTGTGTCTTCTAGAGGTCTTGAGGTTGATAATGCCAAGGTAGATGTTATATTGTCCTTGCCTTACCCCTTATGTGTGAGGGAGATTAGATCTTTTTTTTGGACATGTAGGCTTCTATAGGAGGTTTATCAAAGACTTTTCGAAGATTGTAACTCTTTGTGCAGGTTACTTGCTAATTAGGATACATAATTTGTTTTCGATGATGGATGTAGATAGGCTTTTGATGAGTTGAAGAGGCATTTGATCACTGCCCCTATCATTCAAGCACCTAACTGGGATTTACCATTTGAGATAATGTGTGTCGCTAGTGATTTCACTGTAAGTTCAGTTTTTAGGCAACAGATTGGTAAGAAATTGCATGTGATTGCCTATGCATCCTGCACATCAGATGAGGCACAATGTAATTACCATACCACAGAGAAGGAACTTCTTGCTATCATGTTTTCACTTAAGAAATTTAGATCTTATCTTCTTTGTACAAAAGTTATTGTGTTTACAGATCATAAAGCTCTCAAGTACCTTATGAGTAAGAAATAGTACAAACTCAAGTTGATTAGGTGGATCTTACTCCTTTAAGAGTTTGACTTGGAGATCAAAGACAAGAAGGGAGCTGAGAATCAAGTTGCTGATCATTTGAGTAGGTTGAGTACCAAAGTTGAGATGGCTAAAGTTCCAGTGTAAGATTCCTTCCCAGAAGAGCACTTATATTCCATTCTTCATATGTCTATTAGATCACGGTATGCTGACTTGGTAAATTTCTTAGTTACCAAGGAATTTGCCTCAAGTATGCCTAAATCCCAAAGAGACAAATTGAGAGTTGATGCATGTTAATACATTTGGGATAATCCATATTTATGGAAATTATGTATTGATAATATCATTAGGAGATGTGTACCACAGGATGAATTTGATTCTATACTTACATTTTGTCATTCATATGCTTGTTGTGGACATTTTGGTGGCAAAAGGACAACATATAAGATCTTAGAATATGGATTCTTTTGGCCTTGCTTATTTAAGGATGCACATGAGTATGTTAAAACTTGTGATAGGTGCCAAAGAACAAGTAATTTGACTTAGAAAAATCAAATGCCATCAGTGAACATTTTTGTATGTGAGATATTTGATGTATGGGGCATAGATTTCATGGGTCCTTTTTCCTATTTCATTTGGCAATTTATATATTTTGTTTGCTGTGGACTATGTCTCTAAGTGGGTGGAGGCTAAGGCCACTAGGACTAATGATTCCAAAGTTGTCTATGATTTTGTTAAAACTCATATTGTTGACAGGTTTAAGATACCTAAGGCGATCAATAATGACCGTGGCACTCACTTTTGTAGTAGGTCTTTTGAGGCATTATGGAGAAAATATCATGTGCATCATAGGACCTCCACTGCCTATCATCCTCAAACCAGTGGACAGATTGAGATTTCCAACAGAGAGATCAAATCCATTTTGGAGAAGACTTGTTAAGCACTATTTTTGAAACCCAAATCTTTCTTTGATACCACAACTGTTGGACCTCGTTTTCAAATCCTAACTATCTGAAAGTTATAAGATGTGAGCGTGCGTATTATCTTATAGGGTTATTTCAATGAACCCTCATTAGCCATCATTCCATAACAGTGGTGTGCCCATACCAGTCAATTACTAAAATCACAACTTGTCTTCTTCAAAGCAATTGTAGCTCTAAGTCTCTAATTTATTTTGAAGCAAGAACTATCTCAATTGGAGCTCTATAGATTAAGATATGCTTAAGAAGCCAAAGTATGTTCATACCCCAGTTATGCTCTCTCAACCGACCCCTCACTATCTTTCCATCAATCTTTTTTAGATCAAAACCAAAGGTTACCAATTTTTACGGAGAGGTAGAAAAATGTGTTAGGAATCTATTGGTTCAAAACTCACTTCATTTGGAGGTCGTAGGATGAAGTTATGTCTAAAAGAATCAAACATGTTTATATCCTCAATCATATTGTACCTATCTAAGGATAATTGGCATAACTTTCTCTAGAGACCTCGGATTAAGGTCATTTTAGGATAGTTTTGAAGAGGACTTCGAGATCTATAACATACATGTTCGCCTAATGGACATATATGGGGATGAGGGCCATTCTAGACCCGAGAAGATCCATTTAATGGACCTAATGTCCGTTAAATAGATGTGAGCGAGGCTAAGGGTCATCACAGACCCGAGAAGGTCCGTTTAACGAATCTAAAGTCTGACTGATGGACATGGGTGATACAAAACTCGCTCTAAAGCCTCTCTAATGATTCCTACTTCCATTCTAACATCACTTTCACTCATAGTCTTCTGAAATTCACTTCTTCTAGTGCAATATCACTTCCTAACAATTCAAACATCACATTGATCTCATAAAACTCTCAAATCTCAACTCATTTAATTCATGACATTCAATTACATCTCACCATTTTCTATAGCTATCCTGAATTACATCATATGCAGCATTACTAACTTATAATGATCATATCTCTCAACTCCAATATCCAAAAATTTCGTACTTTATATCGTTGGAAATCTAAGAGGATAAGCTAAAACTTTAAGAAGACAACTTTGTCTAATTTAACCTAGATTAATGCAGTTTTTCCCCTAAAGTTAGAACACAATTCTTATCTTTCTTTTCCACAATACATCTCACTTATATGTAACAACAATTTGTATTCAAAATTTATCATCTCAATTTGATAACTTCTTCAAGTGTACCTAATTCCAACTTAACCTCCTCGTTAATTAATTCATATTTCAACTCCACCTCATCCATACCCAAATTCACATTTCAATTTCACAATCATCCGTACACAAATTCACATTTCATTAACATTTCAAGCCATAATACATTAATGTTCCAAAATCCCCAAATTACACAAGATACTTAAATAATATTCGCTCAAAATGCAATTACAGCCTTATTTTACATAAACTACTTTAAAACAAAACAAAACATGCAAGTTCGTAGTGATGTCTTCACTTTCTTTCACTCGATCTCTTGCTAATCACCTAAATAGGGGAAATAGAGTGGCGGTGAGCTTCAAAGCTCGTGGGTAACAGGCTTACAATGAGAAATAAACTAAAACCATTTGAAATATTTATTTCCATTCAAAAATTCACGTTGAAATCCATGTAACACATATTTCCCAAATTCACAACTTATCAAGCAATTCATAAACATCATACGTCATGAATTCATCAAACTTGTCACAAATCATAAACACATAAGCACATCAGAAATGGTTTGGGTAAATCCATAATCATGACAATCTATACAACTCTACATAATGGTCCTATGTAGTTGTGAATATAAGGGAGTCCATGAAGGAGCTCCGTGCCACTATTGGGCAGGCGGGAGAAGCTTTTAACTTAGTCAACATGCACGTGACATTCTTCAATGGATTACACCAAACCCACATAATATGTAATTCATGACTTGAAAATAAAAAACTTGTATTTCATGAGAACGAAATATTTCATATGCATTTCTGAAACTTAATTTCATAAACATAAAGTCTTTTCAAAATCATTTTCATAGCACAATTCATTATAAAAATTCATACACCAAAACATGTAGCAATTTCGCAAATCATTCAAAAGCAATAAAAGCAACATTTATGAGGAAAATGAAATTATTTTATTCTCTTGCTTTAAAAGGAAACATTCATGGCTCATTACTCAAACATAAACATGAAACCCACCTTGAATTCCTTGTTTAAAGATTTGCTCAAAATGACCTCTCCCCTTGCTCCTTTTGCCTTCCTTGATTTCCTTTAACAAAAGCCAAAAATTCCATTCAATAGGAATTCCAATGGAGAATCCACAAGACACATTCACTAAAATTGATCCTAGAATCCTTAAACCCATACATTTCTTAAGCTTTATGAATCAAAATCCTTTCAAAAAAACCAAAAGATTTAGAATAACCTTACCTTGAATCTTCACCAAATGGTGAGATTGTTGGCTCTAATGTAAGCTCTAATCCTCCCCTTCCTTTTTCCTTTCTTGAATAACTTCAAAATCACTCATTAGAATTAAGAAAAATCAAAACCTAGCTTTTCTTCTTTCTTTCCTCTCAAACCAAAACTCTCTCTTCTTCTCTCTTCTCTTCATTTCTTCTCTCCTTTTCTATCCTCAAATCATGTTTTTGCTTCTTCCTTAAAAGCAAGCCAAAACTTCTTATTTCCATTATGCCATTAATGATTGAGAAATGTCCAATTTTCCCTTCCTTTAAAGCCTTAAGACTTTAATGCTTAAATGATCTTCCCAAAATGCCTTATACATATATACTTCTATCACTTAATTAAACTAAACCATATTTTAAAATCTCACTAACATTAACATAAGAATTAACTCCAATTTAAATAATTAATCTAGCAGGACCTCAAAATTATTTAAATCATGCCTAACTTCTTCCAAAAAATCCAGACGTTTTCTGATCAGGTAATTGAAGGAATTTGAAAATACTTCCTTCTAGAAAATTGTTTCTCAATGTGTTAAGTTTCTAATAACACCAAAATTATTCAACTTGGTTTATAAATCTAAAAGTTATGTCCTAAACATTTTCGAACTATTCTTATACTGAAACAATATTTTGTGATCAAATTCCATCCAAAAATAGAAATTCTTAGGGAATGAATTGGAACTCGATTTCACCCAATAATTTATAGCCTATCTCTCTAGTTTAATTCAAATTAAGAATCACCTCATTTGGATAACTAGAGAAAAAGTTATGGCTAAGACATCAAAGCATACTCAATGAACATGTTTCAACTTATAACTTCCAACATTTCACATATAACCCATCTTGTAGATAACTATCTTTTCTACTTCACTTCAAATTCAAGAATTCTTCTTTTTTTAGACATAACTAATCACCAACAATTTCTTACTTAATAGTTCTAACTTTCAAGAAAATTTTGGGGTCCAACATCTAGCAAGATTATTCCATGCATAACAATCTAGGTTGTGTATGTTTGGTAGAGGATTAGGGATCAAATGGTTAATTTGCCTTGAGAAGTTATCCCACCTCCCTTCTTTAATCCATCCACACACCTTGGCCTATTTTGGGATCCCTTCCATCACTTTGATAATTTAGTTGTTTTTTTTATTAAAGGTCCTATTCTTATCCAATTCAACAATGAAAGTGAGGTACCATCACCCACCTTGCCACTCACTAATCTTAAATAGTTGGATCAAAAGCCATGAATATGTAGATTTTTGTAGAAGTCCTATAATACTAGTACTCTTTAATATATAACTATGCATCCACCTCATCCATAGTGATTCTTTATCAACTAGAGCTCTCCAAAGCCTTTTAGCCATCAACATTTTATTGGTTAGCCCAATAAGGTGAAACTAGCCCTCCTTCATCAAGTGGTTCATATAGCTTATTCCATTTAACTTTTTTTGTAAACATACTAACGTTCATCTTTCCCTATATAAATTTCCTTATTGTTCCCTTAATTGTCTTGATAAGTTCGTTAGACAAGAACATGTCTACACTCCAATAGATATGTATGGAGTTAACCACTGACTTTAAAAGTTGAACCTTACCCCGAAAAGAGAGATCCTTATTGACCAAACTCTTTAATCTTTCCTGACCCAACTCCTTAATCTTTCCTTAAACTTTTTTATTAGAGGAAAACATTCATTAAATTTAACCTTCTTATCACTAATGGTAGTCTTAAGTACATCAAAGGAGGAGATTTGGATGGCATTCCTATTCTATGGTTGTGTCTATCCTCTATATGCCTTGCACTCATAGCTATAATAATTTGACTCTTCTAATAGTTTATGTCCAACCCTAAAAGTTCTATAAATTGTATTAAGGATTCCATCAAAACTTTGACAGACTTTGAGTCAGTCTTAGAGAAAACAAGAAGATCATCTAAAAAACATAAACTTGTTAGCTTGATAAGTTTACATTTGGTGTGGTATTTATAGTTGGCATCCCTTTTGGTATTGTGTTTTAATAAGAGAGTTAGTGGTTCCATACAAAGAATGAATAGTTAAGGAGAGAGTAGATATCCTTGCCTTATTCCTTAAGCTTCTATAAACAACTTGAAAGGGGCTTCATTTATCAATGCATTGAAAAAGGTAGAAGTGATATAAGCCTTATTCCACTTCTTAAAATTCTAGGAAACCCAAAGGCCTAAAGTAGCTTATAGATGAAGTCCCAACTTATGCAATCAAAAGCTTTATTGAAGTCCACCTTGGTAGCACAATTCTTGGAGAGTTCTTTTTATTGTACCCCTTTAATAATTCTTGAGAAATTAGGATATTGTCCCCAAATCTACCTTCTGTTAAGAAATCCCCTCAGTTATCACTAATGATTGAATCTAGAACCCTCTTAATCCTATTCACTAAAATTCTATTAATAATTTTATAAAGGAAGTCACTACAAGTAATTGGCCTATAGTAATCAAATGAGGATGGATTTAGGATCTTAGGAGCTATGCATAAGAAAGTCTTATCTATCTTTTTAAGAAGGATCCCTTTTAAAAATAATTCTTTAATTAATAGTGATACCATTTTACTAACTTAAGGCCACTCTCTTTGGAAGAAGAAACCATTTAGTCGATCTCATCTAGGAGCATTATTCCCATTTATATTGAAAAATGTTGCCTCTATTTCCTAGTCCTCCACTTTCATGGTGAGAGCATTAGCTTGCTCGTGGACAATCCAATAGTTAATGAAAGTTTAAAGCAACTCTATAAAAGAGGTGATAGGGGATCTTATAAATAAAGTGCCCTTAATAAAATTCACAACCTTATGTAATAATTTATACTAATTTAGGATCTAAGTCCCATAACTAATAGCAATATAATAAATCATGTTTGAATTCTTCCTAGACAACTAAGAGTTGAAGAAGAATTTAGTACACCTATCCCGATATTAAGCTAACTAATTCTGGACCTTTGTTTCGATATAGAGTCATTGTCCCTAACTTTGCTCAAATAGTCTATAATTCCTATTCACTTCAATATAGTGTCTTAGAACTTATAGTCATAAGTAAGAAACTATTAAATCAAAAGGAAAATTGTCTACTTATATTTTGGAATAAGTCCTCAACCATGATAGGAGTGTAATCTAAGAAGAGAGGTTTCAAGAATTTGGCTTTGCTTTCAAGGAAGCTGGTGTGGCATTCTTGGTTCACCATGGCTCTATCCAACTTTTTCCTCAGGAAGCATATAGAGGCCTATTTATTTCATAATGTAAACTTGTACCCTTTATGGTGAAGATCCTCCACTTTCAAACATTCTACACATTCTTTAAAATTCTTTGTGAAGTTCCTAAAGGTAAATTCACCATCATCTTTAGACCTATATAATGCTGCATTGAAGTCTTCATATACTACCTAGGGAACACTGTAGGTTGGATTAAATCTCCTTAATCTTTCCCATAACATGTTTCTTTAAAAGTTTAGGTTAGAGCCGTATATAATGGAAATCATAACTCTATTGCCTACCCTTAGAATTAAATGGTCACATGAATTGCTTATTCATACATATCCAGTTCCTCCACTTTAACAAGATTTTCATCATAGTCCAAAATAATCCTTCTAAGGAAGTGATGTTGATAATTAGAGACAAAATTCCAATGTTTTCCTAAACACCTTAACTTATTCATATTTTCATATCTAATCTTCATTTCCAAAAGACCCAAAAACATTATTTGTTATCTATTGTCAAAATCCTTTAGAGCTTGAACCTTCTTGGGGCAATTTAAGCCACAAACATTCTAAATAAACAAGGTCATATGAGTAAAGATTTACCTTTAGGGCCTTTATTTTTATTGCCCTTTATTGTATTTTTTCCTTTAAAATTTTTAGCATCCAGCAAGATACAAGTAAAGATTTACAATTCCAGCAAGATACAAGTTTTAGAATCCATAACTTGGCAAGCCAAAGCTCAAATGGTAGAAGTTAGTAAGTGTCTAGTATCACAAAGTGAAGAGATACAACCATCTCAACTCGAGGTGTACCCAAAGGACCTTAGTGTAGAGAACTTACAAAGTGAGAAGGAGCTTAAGAATCTTGAGAGAACTACTCAAGGAATTGTTTGTTAAGAAGAAGTAGAGGAGGAACTCAAAGGAGACATGGATATATCATTTATCTTAATGGTGAGTACTAAGTCCATAATTATTGTTGAAACTAACTCTTCACCTTTACATAACAAATTAGAGAAAGTAAACAAAGAGGAAAAGGGTGAAGAGACACGCTAGATATTTCAAAAGCGCAAGGACTCACTAGAGATTAGAAATTTGAAGATAGGGAAGCCAATGTATGTGAATAATCTTCAACTAAGGCCCTATCCTGAAGAACCTTAAGCGGATGAAGCACATGTGACACTTGAAGATCACAAGTTTGTCATGTGATGGGGAAAAGAAGGAGTTGAGCCAACGACAATAAACAAAGTTGTTGTTTGGGAGGCAACTCAAAGGAAGTTTATTTCTTTTCCTTTACGTTTTCACATTTGTTTCTTATATGCATGTATGTTTTTAAGTTTGTTTGTTTTTAAATGCTTGTAATTTTTCAAACGAAAAGAGAGAGAGAGAATCAATCAATCAAACAAACAAACAAACAATTTCTCTTTTTCTATTACTTCTAAGATTATATGGTTATAATTAGAGAGTAAATTGACCAGAAAAATCATGGCAACTTGAACATGTACTTTTACTCTTGTGATTGGTTAATATGCATTACCTCTAAAAGATTAGTGACTAGTGGTAGACACAAGTCAGTGAGATTTTGAGGTTTTATAGATTGACACATCTATATTAATCTCATTGTTTTTTGTTTATGTGTGACCTTTATGACATGTACATCCTAACTTTGCTTTGATTTTCTATTCAAGGCCACATTTTTATCTCAAGCATTAACATGGAAACGATATAGGCATTCTTTGTTTTACAAGTTACATTAGCCAGATAACCTACCTATTGATATGAATTTTCCCTTTGTTTGGCCCCCTTGAGCTTTATTAGTCTTTCCTTTTGTGCTAACGACATTACATGCTTTAAACCTAACCATATGTTCTAATCAAGCCATAAAGTTAGTGGAGCATTTGTGGTTGTTGATTATTGTGGATACACAAAAGTATAAGTAAGGGAGTGTACATATGTGCGAGTTGGTTATAATCATTGAAATGTCATTTTATGTCTTGTCAACTGATTCTAAGGTTGATGTAGCTTCTATCAATTCTTAAATGAAAAAAAGGAAAAGAAAAAGAAAAAATGTTTAAATAAAAGTATCAAGGAGAAAGTGCAATTGTTTTAAAAAGTTATTCATGATTAGTTTCTCCCCCTAAATTTGTATTGAATAATTAATTTGAGTATGTTGCATGTGAGGTAAATGTTGTTTTAGAAGGGTCACTCCTTGTACTTTCAGTGGACTGTTATCATCAATTTTTATGAGTGATCCCTTCTAATTAATCATGCTTCCTATGGTATGGTGTGAGAGTTTGAATATGAGCTATAAAACATAGTTGTTGAACTTATTATACTGATAGTACCTAGTTTTGAATGAATGTTAACTTGTGCACTTTATGTTTCATTAAGAGTTACTTTTGCCTCACTATCTTTAATGGTTGTTATGCTACATTATCGAAATACATCTCACATTACCTTTTCCCATATTATAACCTTAGAAAAGTTCTTTGATTCATGATTGTGTATTTGAATCTTTGTGGTGGAGAAATGAAACTATATGCAAAGTTGTGAAATGTCATGATCATTAATGGTGTTTGAGTGTACCCATGAATTTATCTTACTTAAACACATTTTATCAAGTCTACCTCTAGATTGCTCAATTTCTAAAAGTGATTATTATTGCTTGATCATGAGTAGAAGGATTGAATGTTGAGTTCTTGCTATGTTTTTTTTTAAGTTATTCCTCTTTATTTTATGACTATTTATTCTTGGGAAATATGGAAAATGAGCAAGTGTTTTGGGTTTGTGACTTTGATTGTGATGTTTTGCCCAAGGATAGTCAAAAACTAACTGTAGGGGAAACTGATATGCGCTTAATGGATTATACATTTATTCCATAACACTTAGTGATTAATGCTTTAAAATGCTTAAGACATTCACTTTAGTTCATTTTTTGTTTTAGGTACAATTCGAATGCGAAAGAGCTAAAGTGAATCAAAAGTGTAATCTTTGAGCTTTCTTCTTGAGATTCACACTCACTTTTCTTTATGGAGCAAAAAGGAGAAGGATTACAGTAAATATGAGACAAGTAAATGCATAAAATGAAGATTATAAGTCATAGGCATAAGTACTGCAAGTTATGACCATGACTTAAGTTGTCATGGTCGTGACCTTCATCTTTCTTGTCCATGACACAACTTGTCATGGGCGTGACATACTTGTATGGGCGTGACACTCCATGGCATGCCCATGACTCATATGCTTGCCTGTGATCACCAAGTCACGTCCATGACATTTAATCAGTTGTCCTAAACCTGAGTTTTTATTGTAAATGTAAAATTTTGTGAAGGCGGAAGGCATGAAACGCTTTATGGAGTAATGTTTCAGTTTTGTAAGGGAAGAAGGGGCAAACCTCTCATCTTTTGGAGACCTATTGAGGGATAAGCTTCCTAACATTGGTTTAGAGGTGATATATATTAACATCGAAGAACTCAGTTAAGCATTGTCTCTTTGTATTTGTTGTTCTTTCTCTCTCTAGGAATTGTTTAAGCTATCATATGCTTATGGATTTGGGTTTTCATGTATGAATGATCGTATTCTCATTATAGGTGGATTGTTTATGTATGAAACCATTGCTATAATCTTGAACACAATTCGTAATTGTTATTTTTGGATATTGCTAGAATCTTTAATATGATGCATAATTGTTTTGTTGAGATTAATTTATAGCAACTAATGGCTTCAAATCATTAGGGATAAGATTCATAATTTTTATGTTTTTGATTGATGTCGAATCATTTAGAATAACATAACCTAGGTGAAATGACTCGATTGTATGTGGTTGTTACCTTATTAATATATTTTGTTAAATCGTAATGTGGCCATCCAATTAAATCTAGAGAGTTTGTTATAAGTTATTTGATAGCTAGGTTTAGTTAAAGAGCTCATTTTAATTGACCATGACCTAAGAAAAAACTAGAGTTAATAGAGCTTATCATTAAGCTATGATTAATAGTTGCTAGAAGAGGTATGAGAACGATAATTCAATGAAGTATGTTTAATTGAATCTAGGTCAAGATTGAACTGATGACGAGTCGAGTGATGCCTTGTGCAGCATTAAACTGTATCCTTATGAAATCTATAAAGGATCTCTACTGGTCTCTATGATTATATTCTTCTGCCATTATTCTTTCTATCTATTCTTGGCGTCTAGCTCTTCGGATTTCTCTTTCTTGTCTTGTGATGTCAAGATGTAGAGTTTCTTTGATCTTGCTTGAACTCTGAGTAATTATTACATTCATGTAATCCCAAGGACATAAGATTGACTCAAATTCCCTAAATCAAAGAATTAAAATAGTCCTAATGCTAAATCCTTAGCAATGGTGTCAAAAAACTTGTTGAATAAGTTTTATATAATAGTAAAACTCTCAATACACCATAGGTATAGTACAAAACGTTATCGTTCCCACGAGGATTATGTAAGAGTTAATAATTTTGAACCTAACTTTGTAAGAGTCAATAAAAATAAATGACATAAATTAAAATAGAATAATAAACGAAACAAATAAACAGTGAGCTGCCAATTAAAATTAGGGTTTTGATCAACATGAAATATTTAGGAGTTATATTTTCCTTATTTTTTTTCCTTTAATCTTGTTAATTCAATTTATGTGATTGATCCTAGCTTTTATAAGTTTTTGATTGCTCTCTCTCAAGACCTAATCAATTAACCTTAATTCAATTCCAAATTCATATATTTATAATCTTTCAATTCACAAAACTATTCCTAACTTATACAATTAATTATGGAGCTATCTATTGGATAATTAATTTCACAAACAAGATCTTTGTTTAATTGATTATTGATTTGATGATTATGTGTCTATTAAATTGCCAACTCTTATTGCATAGTCTAACACTGATTACTTTAACTCACTCTCTAGATTTGTTGTCAAGTTTATGCATGAACAATTATCACAGACATCCAAAAATATATTAAATTGAAAAATAACTAAAAGTCACAAAATAATTCCAGAAGATTTCCTAATCTGAATTTAGAAATCCATCATTAATATCTTATAATTCAGATTACACATCAGGAATAATGAAAAAATAAAAGGAAAAGTATAGTAACTTTATTAACACTACAACAAAAACATGTATTTTGCATCGTCTTCCCAGTAGACGTCGTGAAATGTAGGAGGAAATCGTGACGTGTTTCCAAACGTCACAAAAGGAGTCAAGATTCAACAACGTTGTATACAGACATCGTGGAAAAACTAAGTGTTTAGCGTCGTTTGGTTAGTTAGACGTCGCAAAAATCTTATCCCGACGTTGGGGAGAGTTAGACGTCGGGAAAGGGTATCTAAAAATCATTCTCTGGCCCGTTTGGCCCTCCAATACAACACGACGTCGTTGTTTTGATTTTTAACTCCAACCCTCCAAGTTCTCTTTGACGACGTCGTGTAACTACTGGTAAATGAAAAAAAGCTAGCTTCATCGTATCTCTCTCCCACGTTTAGCTCTCCGTCGTGCCACCTGCCCTTTCCCTCGAGCCACCTTCCCTCTCCCTCGAGCCACCGCCCTTGGAATCGTTGGAGGTTGCTTCCCGAGTTGGCGTCCTTCTGTCGTCTACAGTCGGGGTGTTGGTTGAGGTAAGTAGTTCAACGATTTTGGTTGCGATTAATATTGGCTAAATTGTTCTTTATTGAGTCGATTGAAGTGGAGGGTTTATTCTGGGTTTAAGACTGCTTAATCTCTTGGTTTTTTGATTATTTGTAACACAATGCATTTGGTTTGCATTCTGATGAATTGATCGATGTTGTTTTTCAGGAAACCAATATTACCACCGGGCTTCTTCATCTCTGTAATTGCAAAGTTAATCCCACTGAGTTGCTTCTTGTTCCCCCTTTGCAAATATCAGTACATATATAGGTTAGTTGATGGATTAAACTTTTATTTGAGATTAACATTAATTATGTTATTTTTGTCAATCATACTGATTAGAAGGTCATCAAATCAGATCCACAATCTGAATCTTTCATCTATGATGTTGTTTGATAGTTTAAGAGGAAAG
>JANJEY010000006.1:48519966-48535030 GCA_024703695.1 Erythroxylum cataractarum
GCAAAGCAAGCCCGCAAGAAGATGTGCTTAGGTAATTGGGTATTAACACCCCCATCTTCTCTGGTTGGCATTTTGAGCCGTGATGGACTACTAGCACCTCCTTAATTATTGAAGTTTGAAGTGAGATGCTAGCGAGGCTATAGTAGTTAATTCTCTTGTGTGTTTGCTTCTTGCTTCTTTCTTTTCTAGTGTATTGATGTACTTGTTCTCGGTGTTTCTTATTATTGAAAATTCTTTTTCTGACCAAAAAAAAAATATGTATCATCAAACACATCAAAATCATATAAACCTATTATAATCATCAACATAAAAGTAAAATAACATGGAATTTAAAATAAAGCGTAAACTAATTCATAGATTACTTCATATGTAGTGCTTGCTTAATGTTGTTAGCTTGACCAACCCTACACATTATTGTTATCCTGGGTCTATAATCAATAATTTACTTCCATTTTTTTATGTAGTGGTTTTATTGCTTATAAGTAAACTACATGTTGGAAGATAAAAATAAGATCATAATGTGTAACATTTGTAATTCCTATAAACTATATTAATGTTCTTTTTAATGAAAAATTGTTAATAAAATAAGGGATAACAAAACTCCCAGAATCTTTAGTTGACACAAGTAGTTTGTCATATAGGAAGTGGGAACCCTTCGTATTTAAGGTGGCTACCAATACTTCATTATTAGTTTTCTTATTTGGTCCACCACTAGTTCTTCCTCAACCACTTTGTCCATTCTTTTTCTTTTTTCTTTTTGGACAAAGGTTTTTGGCTTGTCCTCTTGTTCAATTATCTCGTACCACTTCTCTACTTCCTTTTCCTGTTAGACAAAGGCTTCATCCTCTTCTTCTTCCCCTACTACGTTTATCATTGGCTCATCATCCTTACCTATAAGTTTATATAATGTAAAGATAAAATAGTCCAATTTTTATCCTTGACAAGATATTAAATTTTAGCAATATCATGTCTCAGGAAATTAAATTCATCATGGGAAATAGAGACGATGAATGATTATGGTTGATAATTGGAAGGATGGGGGTCCTTTACATAGTTCAAGGCAAGAAAAACCTTAAGTTTTTAATTCCATTGAAGGTTAAGGTTAGTATGATTATTGCACATGGGGAATGGCATTACAAATTTAGGGTTTTTACACGGCCATGAATCATATCCCTAGCCACATTCCTAATAATGGAAGCATATGATTAGCCAACATAGAGGAATTAGTGTTCTAAAACTTCATTAATAAAATATACTTAAACATATTCAAGGCTACATCTCAAAAAACTACTTAGATGAAGTTATTCTAGTTCACTGATAGTTCTTATAAGACTTCACTTATTCTTATGTTAGCGATCAAACAAAATTTGAAGACAATGGACAAAATGAAGGATATCCCTTTATAAAATATCCTTTGCATGCTTTGCAATCAAGACTTTGGAAACTTGAACCATTTATTCTCTACATGCTGCTTCTTTACTACCTTCTTGAGTCAAGTTTTGCAACTTTTCTGGCTACCTTACTATGGAATTTATTTCTTGGACTACACAAGTGAGGCTTACTTATCAAGGTGGCTAGTATTCAAACTTGTGATAGCCTGTGTGAAATTTATGCCTTATAGAAGAAGAGGAATATGAGAGTTCTTCAATATGTTTCTAAAACAATCCGAATTTTCTCACACACCAACTTGCCATGGATTAGCCAAGTAATCTTAGGTCATGACATAAAACTAAAGTTAAATCCTGATCTATCTTATAGTTGATGAGTCAATTTGGTTCTACTCTTTGCACCAAGATGACATCTTGTCATCTTGAGTCAGGCTGAGAGGTTTTAGCACCTAGGTAGCTCTTGTTGTATTGAGTAACGTGGTTGCCTTGTAACTGGTTGTAAGAAACTTTTAATTGATTGGGGTTTCATTCATTGGAGACTAATGCAAGAAAGCGCAATAATACCAGTCAATCGTCGTTGCAATTTATTCCAATTTGATAAAGAAAAGCACAACTTCCAGTGTGTACATGGATACAAAAGAAACTAGGGTTGAATCTTGTGTGGGTCAGTAGCACTTCAATTGCAACTTTTTCTTGTCTCTCTCTTTTTCTTTCAAGTAAAACGTAGAAGCCGCTATATATCGCCGGCTTCACACCTTAAACATCGTCAGGATCTCAGCCACTTTTCATTAAACCATATTTGTCTTCCCTTTCACATGCTACTTTTAAGGAAAGCTCGTTGTTCATATTCTCTCGAAGGGGAAGACGAAGTATACATTATTTATTGTCCAAGATATTTTCGTCGATTAGATCTTCTGGTAGAGATCTGTAAGTCTTTCAAATCAGAAGAGTGGAACCTAAAATTTTTTATATTTGCTCGAGAATCGCCTTTGGATACTGTTGAAGTGTTGATTGATTCACGCATGGATACTTTTAAATTTGAGTAGTTGAACTCATTAACGGACGATGACTATCGTAAAGCATTGGTAAAAAGTAGAAACGCCTTTTCGTTCGTCGGAGAGAGTAAATCTAACTGAAATTGCTCGGAAAAAGTGGAGAAAACGAGAGCATTCATTATCGAATATGATAAAGACCAAAACAAGCAAGCCATTCAATTGAGTCATCATGCTTAACAATGTCTTCACATAATTGAAAAATAACGAACAATAATATCTTTTTTTTTTTTTTTCACGTGTGTATATGTGTGAAAGTGACAAATACCAGGAACATGTGCTACGGAGAGGCTTCAATAATAAAAAAGGAATTTGCGGCTAATTGTTTGAAGTTAATAACAACTTTGATGGAAAAAAGAAAGCATTTTTTATTATTGCTGAATATGATAAATTATAGATTATTATTCAAACTAAAATTTTAAATTGTATATTATAAAAATTGTGGACTATTACGATAAGTATGCAATTGTGAATATTGTATATGAAAATATATTAAAGTATATAAGGAAATAGGCCGTAAGTATATTATGGACAAAATTACTGTAGCGACCCCTGTGTTATACGAAAGTAGCTAATTAAACTCTGCGATATAAAATGTTACTCTATTAACCTTATGTTTTCAATTTTGCTGCAAAAAAAACCCTTAGCTGTGTGTTGTTCCTCCACGCTTAAGGAGCTGTGAGTTAATAAAATTTTAACTCAGGGTGTTTTTTGCTAATTTTTATATGTCAAGATTTTTTTAGCAACTTTTGAATAACACAGGGTTATTAAGGCAATAAATTCATTTTTGGGGGTTGTTGAAGGTAGGAGAGCAAGGAAGGGTCAAGTTAGTAGGTTATAAGGCAGAAAAGGTGGGAGAAGAGAGAGGAAAAAACTGTAGTGATCAAGATTGGTTTGGTTAGGAGGTGACAAGGAGTTAGATATGATCCCAAGAAAGGTAAAAGGATAATAAGGAAAACACAAATTTTAAACTATCATTTTTAAAAGGGGAAAGATAGGAAATAAAAAGAGTTACAGGAAGGAGGCACAGGAAAAGAGGAAGGCCTAAGCTTGCCTAATCAGAGGATGAAATGACTTGGGGAACACTTTAAGAGGGTCCAAGTAGACAATAAAAATGAAAGAGAACTAGAAAAAAGACCACAGTTAAAGTAAGAGAAAAACTTAAATATGAGAAGTTGGGAAAGCTCCACACTATAATAACAATATAAGAGACAAGAGACCACACTAGAAATAGGGAAAAAACCACAAATAAAAGATGTTGTGAAAGCTCCACACCTAGGGAAGCTAAGATGGCAACATAATGAAGAGGCTTAAAAGAGAGATAATCGAAAGGCAAACACAAGAACATATCAAAGAACATTATAGGTTATATATACTTATACTTTGTATGTCCTTGCTATGAATTTTTCCTTCTTTTTGTAAAAGTTAAGGTCCTCCTCAGTTTGAAGTTTCTTTATATTTTGTTTGTTAATGGCATTCCCAGTCACAATGTTACATTTAAACTCCTTTCAAATATTATTTAAAGAATCAAGATAAATATGAATCACATTGGACTATTTATTGTTGAGTGGAACTTGCTTCTCATCAAATATTTTACAAACCTCATAATTAAATATAACATTAATAATTTTGGTTCATCAAATATATTTCATTTGTAAGTTATGTATTAATTGTGTTTAATGTCATTTCAGATACAATCAAAAACAAATTATGCATCACCTTTTTAATTTGAATGTATGGAATATTTGTTATAAAAAAATTACTTCCTTACTTTACATACTTAGCGTGAATTAATTTCGCCCTTATAAATACATGAAGAATTTCTCGTTACATCTATCTTGGGGTTAAGTTTTGGAAATTCCCTATAACAACTAAATTTTGTTTCACCTGAAGGCATCATATTTTAGAGTTACTTTGGGTATATATGAATATAACCTTTTTTGTTCAGATACGGAAATATTTCAAAGGAAACTCAATGCACGATTCTGTCCGCTAGAGTGAAGCTAATATATCAAGGAGTCAAGTCTCATCAACTGTTGATGCATACATGTAAAGGGACAAATATGAATGATGATTTCGTATGGAAGTCAAGAAGGAGTAGAATGATTATGCAAGAATTTTGCTGGATGTGGTTTCTAGAAGCAAGAAAACACATTGCAGGATCAAGCTAAAGAGTACATTTAAGTTCTAGTTAGGATTGAAATTTTTGTCTTTCAAGACAAATGTGACAAATATAGTAAACAACTCAACAGAAATGATACAGTCCTCCTGTGGTTGGTGATCATTTTAACCACTCCTAGGAACCTTTGTCCACATTTATTTAACAACAACAAAGAAGAGGCGATTAGTACTGTAGAAGCAGTCATTAAATCGAATATTATATTCCAATGATTATTGCATATGCTTCTTCAATATCCGTTTCCAACTTGTACCTTACAATATTAAATAACGTTGATATCTTAATTCACTGATGATATTTATATAAATAAATAATAACGATCCTATTGAATGAACGTTATAGCTTGTGCCTTTGGTGTTGACTCAATTACCGTACTTATCATATATTATCTCCCGTTGCAACACATTATAAATGCTATTGGAAATCAGATAAAATTAACAATCTGACACTTCCATAGTTAAACACAAACAAAGATGATGTAATGAACAAAACAATTGTCAATTATACATCTTTTAGAAAGAGGAAGTAATGAAGAACATGTCGTCCTTGAACTAGCTAGGGATGGGTGGGTAGAAATGGGTGAAGGTGGTTGGAGGAATTCACACATAGAAGAAAGCTGACACGTCCATGGAATCTAGTGTAACCAATACACAACCCTCGTGCAATAACAATTGCCACTCATTTTATTTCCCTACATACTATCACCCTACTTATCCTTGTAGTCAATGGGACGACAGAGGAGGTGTGGGCATTTTGGCAATATTTTCAAAACTCTGGTGACAATTCGTGTATCCCACTTGCTAGGCCAAGTGTGGAAATGGCGTTTTAGTTAAATATATCTAATTAAAATAAAATAAAGGGTTCCCTTCACCACCTTTGTCAACGTGTTAGCTGTAATTATCATGAAATATTAAAAAAAATAAAAGAGTGAGTTATAGGTGATAAATGAGGCACAAACCTCCCCTTTATAAGCTCCTGTTGTTGATTCTATTTAGCTTGTTTATTTCAAGCATCATTCTCTTCAACACTGATTCACGAGTTACCTAGGTTTCTGACTAATACAAATGGAGGAAAACCTTCCTCCTGGATTCCGATTCCATCCAACAGATGAAGAGCTTATTACGTTCTATCTGACGCGCAAAGTTTCTGATATTAGTTTCACTTCTAAAGCTATCATCGATGTTGATCTGAACAAGTGTGAACCTTGGGATCTTCCAGGTACTCAATGTGTATCATTATCAACTTCATGTCAGTTTTTTCAAGGATCGAAGTTCATTTTTTGCTCTCT
Organism: Erythroxylum cataractarum; assembly: GCA_024703695.1. Classification (NCBI taxonomy): domain Eukaryota; kingdom Viridiplantae; phylum Streptophyta; class Magnoliopsida; order Malpighiales; family Erythroxylaceae; genus Erythroxylum; species Erythroxylum cataractarum. The sequence continues at coordinate 48,525,874 of JANJEY010000006.1, forward strand.
GTAACTTCAACGACCTCTTTCACGTTCTCAGCATCTGGAGAAATATTGGATCACCCGTTCTAACTTTATATTTGTTTCTCTAGGTCATTGCATATTGTCGATTGTCTAGACTTTGTTTGATGGTAGGTTTCAATAGTACTATCATTTATTTCTGCTCAGAAATGTGACTATCTTTGAAGCTTAGATAGCAACTAGAATTGAAAACCAAAAGTGTTCCTCGGTTTTATTGAACATATTTTTCTAACAATTATAACACAGAAAATCGATTTTTCAAGAAAATAAATGCAGTGCGCGTTTTAATGGCTCGATTAAGTGTTTTAGTTTATACTCAGACTCGCTTTAAACATTTACATTTCTTATTTATATATTGGACAAACTAATTAAAGTGAACAATTTTTTAGATGTTCCTTGTGTGAGTAGGCATTGCAATTATGATCAAACAAAAAATTGTAGAATAAAATTGTACTATTATGGGGACAAGAGAAGGTAGCCTGTGCATTCTACTATTAATTACTACTACTAACTACAACTACAGCAATAATAGGATGTACAATGGAAAGAACTGCAAGCATAGAATTATCTCAAACAGACACTTAGGGTGGATTTTCTGGCATAAGGTGTCATATTACAAGTTTGAGTAGGATAAATTGGTCGCATAATACAATAGACGAAGCAAACATGCTTTCAGTGAGCAAAGATTAAAAAAAAAAAAGAGAAAACAGAAAACAGACAGGTGATTCCATATGGATTATATGATGATGCAGGTAAGGCTTCCATGGGAGAGAGAGAGTGGTACTTCTTTAGCATGAGAGATAAGAAATACCCGACTGGACTTCGAACCAACCGAGCCACTGAAGCAGGTTATTGGAAGACTACAGGCAAGGATAAAGAAATATTTCGTGCTGGAATGCTTGTAGGAATGAAGAAAACCCTAGTTTTCTACAAGGGTAGAGCTCCCAGAGGTGAGAAAAGTAACTGGGTTATGCACGAGTACAGGCTAGAAAACAAGCATTCTTTCAAGCCCACTAAGGTATGTACTCATATCTCGGTATATACATATAAACAAGGGATTTTTCCAGTCACAATCCCAATTCTATAACAGTAGTGTTACAATTTTGTTGATCTATGACCTCTTTAAGGCCCGTTAGAATTTTAACTATACCTGTATTAAGTACAATTATCGAAATAGCCAAAATCATATTGTTCCTCGCATCTTTTTATAACCTTTCCACCTAAATAACATACACCTGAATATATAACAGCTTAACAAGCACCTTCCTTCCATTAATTTCTTGATGTTTCGTTGTTTCAGGAGGAATGGGTAGTTTGTAGGGTATTTCAGAAGAGTCCAGCAGCTAAAAAACCGCAACAACAGGCATCATCCCCACAAGAAACTCGAGGATCTCCGTGCGATACAAATTCAATCCTCAACGAATTTGCAGACAATGAATTACCAAACTTAAATAGCATTGCGAGCTCATCAAGTGGATTCAACAATCTTTGTACAGCAACTTACAACTATGAAAACAATGTAAATATGAACAATAACATGAACTTTAATATGAACTGGACTGCAGCTAGAGAAGCAGCAGTGGCTAACACACTTGCTTCCCTTTCATGGCCTTCAAGTTTGCTTGGGTCTAATCTCACAATGAATTCCTTGCTTCTCAAGGCATTACACAGGAGCTATCAACAAGCAGAAGCTACTGATTACTCTTTCATGACAGATTACTCTTTCTTGACACAAGGGACCGCTGATCAGTTTGGGACCGATTTGAGTTCAAATTGCCAAGCGTCCCCTTCGAAGGTATTAGAATCACTTGTTTCACAACCACATCAAGAGCAATTTTTTAATGTGGACTCCATTTGGTAAAGCTGTAAAGCCAAAACTAACATATACGGAAACTTTTTGTGATCGATCCAGTGTACATGTGGTTGGGATAAAGCTAGCTTCTACCACAAATATAATATTGTTATTAGATGATCAATAACTTTATATGTAGTAGGTCATCTGAGAAAATGGATAAGAAACTTTCATGTACATGTTGGTCTTTCTATTTTCCACTGTCAATTGGTGTAGTGATTTCTCCATTTTCCAATATTAACTTAGGTATTACTCCCATCCATAAATGTTTACTTTTAGTGGAATGAGAGATTTCAATTGATGTCGCTAGTGCAATATCATGTTCATGGATATCAAACTTTTGTTCCTTCGGCTACCACATTAGCAATTAATTGTTGCAATTTATATGTGATATTATTAATTTATTAAAAACTGTATTTTTATCTTTATATATTTTGTTAATTATATTTAATGATTAATATTTGAGACAAAATTTTTGAGATAATTATTATACAATTAAAATTATAATGTGATCATAATTATGAGATTCCAAAGCTTGCATATTATTAGTAAATTATTTGTAAACATAATTTTATCAAGATATGATACTGATAGAGTAATAAAATTAACTAACGAAATGGCCGTATGTACTCCAAATTAATTCTTAAAATTTTACAAATAATAAGCGCAATATAGGAAAGTAAGAGTCGATCCCACAAAAAATTCTAGGTTGCCAATCATTACAAAAAAAATAATTGATAGAGGAGGGATGTGAAATTTTGTAAGAAGGAAATTAAGGAAATAATAAAATTAGATTTTTTAATAAAACAAACCTTGGTTTATGGTTACTTCCACCCCTTGGAAGTCTAATTAATCAGTGAAACAAAAATAATTATTTCATTAATCATATATTTGATGTGATACTAAATATGTCTTTCCTTAGGAATATTTAATCAAAAATATATAATTCAATTAACTTTTATTACTTAACAACCTTAGATATGATCCAAATTTTAATTAAACAATAGTTTTGAGAAAAGAAAACCATCAAAGCAAGATAACATATTATCCATGGTTGCATTTAATCTAGTTGAATGATTTTCCTAAGAGATAATTTTTGACATGATAAATTAAAACTCCTAATTACTGCAAACAAATTAAAACTCGTAATTACTACAAATGATTAAAACAATTAAACTTTTACATATTCAAACTATAATCTAGCAATTGATCATTTTAATCAACAAACTAATCGCGACATTAGAAATCAGTCAAAAAATAATAATAAAATAGAAGCATAGAAAAGCATTCCAATACATGAGTAAATGAAATACTATAAAACCCAATTGTCTCCCGATCTTCAAAGTTCCAAAAAGAAATTTCATTTCCTTCGATGAAGAATAAAAGACATAGCTAACAATAGTCATTTCTACCACTAGAAGTTAAAGAAAATCTACTTAATGTCTATTAAAGAAAGAAGAAAACAAGAGAACTTTGAAAAGTTGGAAAAGTTGGAAAATCTAGCTAGAAGATGGATGTTTATAGGCATTGAACATGTGGAAATCTTGTGATTATGATTCTTTGGATCCCCCATATTCATAACATCATTAATTTTCACCCATATTTGATTAAGATAAGGTTTTTAACTACTTTTAGCACATTTTTCTTACAGATTCGAGGTATAGAAATTGTAGTTTGCATCTCACATTTAAGATGTTAGCCCCTGAAATTTTTTCATGATAAATAAGTATTATTTAAATTAATTTTGAGGTCTTGATAGATTAATTTATTTTTGGAATGATTAATTATGTTAATGTGAGTAACATAATATGATATAAGTTAATGGAATTAAAGTGTTAAGGTGGTAAGTTGCATGAGGGACAATTTTGGAAGATCACTTAAGTGGAAAAGTCTTAAGACTTTAAAGGAAGGGCAAAAGAGTCATTTTGCACTCATTAAGGGTATAAGAGTAAGAGGAAAATTTGTTGGCTTGTGTTAGAGCAAGAAGAAATGAAATTAAAGAGAGAAGAGAAGAGAGTGTCATGGGAGAGAAGAGAAGGGAAAGAAAGAAGAGCAAACCAGGTTTCAATTTTTCTTAGTTTTAAAGGGAGATTTTGAGAGTGTTCAAGAAGGGAAAAAGGAAGAGAAAGATTAGAACTTCTATTAAAGCCAATAAACTCATTGTTTGGTGAAGTTTCAAGATAAGTTTGTGTTTAAACTTTTGGATTTTTTGAGGGGGGGTTTTGGTTTAAAGAGCTTAGGAAATGCATGGGTTTAAATATTCTAGGATCAATTTCATGCATAGATTTCTTTGGGTTTTCCAAATTGGAATTTTTATTGAATGAAAATTTTGTCATTTATGAAGGAAATCAAGGAGGGAATCAAGTGAGGCAAGAGGAGCAAGAGGAAAGACATCTTTAAACCAATTTCTTAAGCAAGGAATTCAAGGTAGGTATATGTTTATAATAGAGTAAATAAGCCACTAATGTTTTATTTGAATCAAGGAAGTTTAATGATTTCAGTTGCATCATAAATGTTGTATTTATTGCTTCTTTAATGAATTGAGAATTTGTTATATCTTTGATATATGAATTGTGTTGATGATTTGTGAAAAGACTTTAAAAATGAATCTTTTTTTAAGGATAACATGCTTATGAAATCATATTTTCAGAAATGGTTTTTGAAATATCTCATGTTCATGAAAAACAAGTTTCCAAGAACGTGCCATTTGGGCAAACGGTTTTCAATTCATGAATTACATGTTATGTAGGTTTTGTGTAATCTATTCAAGAATGTCACATGCACATTGACCACGTTAAAGGCTTCTTTTGCTTGCTTATTAGTGACATGAAGCTCCTTTATGGACTCTCTCAAGTTTACGTCTAAACAAAAACACTATGTGGGATTGTGATAGTACGTCAAGTTTGCGACTACAAAGGACCATTGTGTGGAAATGTATAATTCATCATGTTTATGGATCTACCCAAACCATTTTGATATGTTTATGTGTTTATAAGATGTTAACAAGTTTAATGCATTCATGATTTGTAGTTTGTGAATTTCGGATATGAATTTGAGAATGATACTTTTATGAATTTAATTGGAACTTGTATTGGCAAATGAAGATTTCAAAGTTTTTGCTTATTTTTTCATTATAAACTGTTACCCACGAGTTTTTGAGCTCACCCTCCCCCTTGGTTCCTCCTCCTCTTTAGGTGGTGAGTAAAATATCGAGTGATCGAGTCAAGAGACAAGAGACAAGGCATTACTCCAGTTTGCATATTTTGTTTTTGAAGTTAGATTTTTTAAAACAAGGCTTTAGTCGCATTTTGAGCGATTTTAGTTTATGTAAACCTTGTATTTTTGGTTTATGATGTAAGGTGGCTCGAAATGTCAAATAAATTGTAAAACTCTTATCTTTTGATGTTAATGAAATATATATATACATTATGTTTTGCTCCTGATTTCCCAAGTCTTTATATTACATTTCCAAGCTTTTTATAAGGGTAGGAATTATGTTTTGAATCCATGGGGAAAATTATATTAATCTACGTAGAACTAGACAAAGTTGTCTTTTAGAAAGTCGTAGCTTATCCTCTTATCTTTTCAATGGTATGAAGTATATAAATTATAAGTATCGGAGTTGAGAGATATGACCATTATAATTAGTGATGCTGCATGGGAAGTATGCACAGGACAACTATGGTAAATGAGGAGAATTAGTGGTTTTGATGAATCAAAAGGAGTAGATATTAGGGGATTTAATGAACCAAGGATGGAGTTTGAACTGATATGAAGTGATATTGCATTAGAAGAAGTGAACTTGGGAAGATTATGAGTTAATATGATGTTAGAATGGATGTAGGAAGCATTGGAAAGGTTTTGGAGGGGGTTAGGAATCCCCTATGTCCATTAGACAGACTTTAGGTTCGTTAAACAGACCTTCTCGGATCTATGAGGAACCCATCATCACCCATGTCCATTTAACGGACCTTCTTGGGTCTAAAATGGCCCCTAACCCTGTGTATGTCCGTTAGACGAACATGTATGTCCATTTACACTGTACACTTGCAGAAATTAGCCTTTTTGACCCTCTAAATGGTAAAATCTCGCTTTGAAGTCTCATGAAAGTTGTAGATCTAGAAGTCTTCTTTCAAAGAGTCTAAGAATAACCTCAGTCAGAGGTTTCTAAAGAAAGTTTTGTCAATTTTTCCAAGATAGGTACAATATTATTAAGGATATAAATATGTTTGATTCTTTTGGCTATAACTTCATCATCCGACCTCCAAATGAAGTGATTCTTTAAGCAATAGATTCCTAACACATTTTTCCATCTGTCATAAAAATTGGTAGTTTTTGGTTTTGATCTGAAAAAGTTTGAAGGATAGATAGTGAGGGGTTGGTTTAGAGAGCATGACTAGGGTATGAATATACTTTGGCTTCTTAATCATAAGTCCATCTATAGAGCTCAGATTGAGATGGCTCTTGCTTCAAATTCAACTAGAGACTTAGAGCTACAATTGTTTAAAGAAGTCAAATTGTGATTTTGGTGACTGATTGGTGTGGGCACACTACTCTTATGGGATGATGGCTAATGAGGGTTCTTTGAAATAACCCTACAAGGAAATATGTTCACGTGTGATGACTCTGACCGTTGGGCTCTGAAAATAGGGTCCAACACTTATGGTATCAGAGCCACTAGGTTTAGGAGTAGCCTAGGCATGAAATGGGTAGTTTAGGATATGCAATGAACATGTATTATTTTAAATGAATAACTTGCATTGTTTTGAATTGTTTTACATGATTTGAAATTATTTTGTATGAACTAAAGATTTTCAATGGTTTTAAATTGAAGGAGTGAAATGTCGCTTCGAAAAAGAACTCGAAGAGCTCTGACTCAATTTAGCTCTCGCCAAGGAAAAACAGATGAATCCTATGTCCCACAAGATGTAGGGACACATTTTTCTCTGAATTATGAGACACCTAGTGTACAACATGAGGTGCCTCAACTACCTCCTCCTATACCCCATGGATCCGCGTTTTTTCAAAGCCATTGCTCAGGCTTTCACTTACACTATGGGTTAAGGGTCTCAAGTTTTGATGCAAGCTCTAGTAGAGAGGAGTGAGTAGTATGATAAGGTCTGCAAGTATGGGGCTATGGATTTCAATGGGACTATAAATCTAGAAGAGGTTGAAACATGGTTGAAGAGGATTGAGAGGGTCCTGATTCAGATGAAGAGAAGTTAGATTATACATTCAGTTTTCTATAGAGGGATGTGTTTCATTGGTGGGAGTCAGTGCCCCACAGTCAGGTTATATCACCTGTATTGACATGGAGAGACTTTCTGGAAGCTTTCAGGAGGAAGTACTTCTCGAGGGTTTAAAGACTAGATAATTACATCAATGGTTAGTTATTTCACCAAGAATAAAAGTTTTTAGAAGAAATATACACATGGCTTGGCTTTAACTATTATTGTTTTAAGTTATTATATTAAAATGATTTGATTAAAAATTGTGAAAATTATTCTATTATGTATGCAATTTGATTATGGTTAATTTCTCAATAAAAATATCAAAATCTCTTTTAATTGTTTAACTTGATAGTTTTCTTCATTGTTATTGATATGAAAAAATTTAATGCTATCATAAAAGTTGCATATGATACTCACATATATCTTTAAACTGTTTATTTATAAAATATTGCAAATTATGTTTTCTAGGTATATTGTTTATAAGTTGTTTGCATTATTCTATTTTAGATATTTGATATTCCTAGAAATTGTTTAAGTGTACATTATTTAATAGATAATGATTTTACAATATTAAAATGAAAATACAAATTAAAACTTAACATCATCACCTAGGTTCCATGATACTAGGATAACCAATGTTGGTAACTCGATGCTTGGTGTCTTTATATTTGCAGTAAAAATGTCATTAGCAATAAAGACATCAGAAATTAATAAATGGTTATCTAAAAGGAATAGAAATAATGTGATCCAAGGAGAAGAGTAGTCAAGTCACAAATCAAATAGAAAACATAAAAAACAAGTGATCCCTATTCAATGGTGAAGTAGCTTGACCAGAAACCATGGTCACAAGGAATTAGGGGATAATATGAAATATGCTTTATTTGCTCATTTTCCCAATCCTTTGAAAGTTTAAGTGATTCAATTGACTCTTTTCTTTACTTTACCCTTCCATTCAATTTAATCTTTCATATATTAACTTCCTAATACCATCATGGATATAAATATTAGTACGAATATGTTTTGATGTCATCAAAACCATGGGTCACATTCTTTTGATCCAACATATATCATTCTAACAATTATACAAACTTAATAATCCAATTAAACCCCTAAAACATAAAACTTTTATAGTTAATTCTTAACTAAAATAAATCACAATGAAATTCGAAAGCATATAAATGAAACTGTTTTGTCATTGACCTTCCCCCCTTTTAGTCAAATTATTTTATTAGCTTACTAACTTCTTTACTTTTCTTTTCTACATTTCTTTAAAGTTGTCTTCATTTCTTTTTGTGTATAGAGATAGTTATTGGTCCTCATATCCTTCTTCTTACTCCGTCATCCCTTACAGGCCCTTAGTTGCCTTCTAATGTGGTATTTAGATTAGACATAAGAACCTTTATTCTATTGTCCCTATGTTTTAAGCCCCCTATGAACCTTCCTCTAGTATTCCTCCTTCTGCTTTTGCTTCTCCTTTATCCCATGCTTTCCCTTCCTCCACTATTTTGGGTCTCCCTAGTGATGTTAATATAGTTTTCCTTGGTAACTCTGCACCCTTTAGCAACACTCCTCCTGGTACTCTCTCTCCTTTCAACCTAAGAGCCTATAATCAAGTAGTGGATCTTTATAGACCTTGTGACAAGTTCATATTTATCACCAATTTCAAGAACTCCCTTTCATCTGTTATTTCATGTAACATCCCATTACTTGTGGGAGGGTTAGAATAGTAAATGTGAGTAATCTATGAGAGGCTTAAAAATGCTTCTTTATGCTCATGTATAGTATGCCATACACATATATATGACTAGTGAATTTATCTGCACATGAAAATAACTGTACATGTATTCATGAATAATTATGGGTATAATTTAATTGATTTTTGAATTCTTGAGAATTATGATTGTTGGTATGGTAAATATTAGTGATTAGTGGAAATATGGTATTTGTGAATTTTAGGAATCGTAGAAAATAGGAAAAAGAAATTAAAAAGGGAGCTTTGGAGATAGTTGGATTGTAAAGATGATAGTTAAGGGAGTTAGTTTCAAAAGAAACTAAGTTAGAA
>JANJEY010000006.1:48602817-48614965 GCA_024703695.1 Erythroxylum cataractarum
CATATGTACACTGACTATGAAATGGTGCGTCTACAATTAGTGGTACACCATATTATTTCTATTTTTTATAACAGTTCCATTGAAAAATATATAGCCCTACTTGTCACAAAAGGTACTGTTGATCTTAAAATATTTTTTCATCGACAATTTGGCATGAGTTTCTTCCTTGGCCTTGAAGTCTCATCCGACTAATATGGATATTACTTAAATCAATTTGAGTATATTAATGAGCTTATTTATAGTATAGATATCATTAAACTAAAATTTTACAGACTCCTATGGAGGCTAATGCCTAGTATTTTACTAGTAATGGTACTTTTCTCAAATATATGCGCATTATATACCTATCAACTATATATTATCTTTTATTGTAATAATTATAGCGTTATGCAACTTGGTCGTAATGATATTTTCCATAAACATATTAAACACATTAGAAATGATTGTCAATATGTAAGATATTATAGTACAAAAGGGACAATATGGCATATCTTTATTCCCCCTAATAATGAAATTGTTATGATACTTTATGATCGATATCATAGTCTTTATCTTCAAACTCTAGTTTATCGATCTTTCATCTTTTTTGAATTCAAGGGTAGATGTTTGGAGAATATTCTAGAGTAAATATAAAATAAATATATTCTAGAGTAAATATAAAATCACCCCATAAGAACTCATCTCTGGATAATAAATATAAAATACAAATATAAATTCTCTTTTATTTATTTTTTTCAATGTTTAAAATACAATAAAGAGCACGAATGAGTTTTAACACCTCCCTCATCCTGTCTGAGCACTCGACAACGGAAACATGTGGGAAATGTAGAATAGTGAGACTTGATAGGATGCTCGCCAATATAATCTTTGAAAAGAGAGAAACCACAAAGTGACAAAGACAAGAGATGAGCAAGGGAAAACAGTATACTAACGATTAGCAGGATATATTGGTTGAATTCTGAAGTATGATTAATTTGTTTTCATAGGAGGGGAAGTGTTCTACTGAACCAGTGCATTCTCAGGAAAATCTTTTTAAGCACCAAGTAATTTTATGGAACATCTTAGCTATATCTTACATAACTTGTTGAGAATGCCAAATTTAGACGAGATGATGTTTGCGTGGCTCTCTAGCAGAGGTAGAAGTGACATGTCCTTTCTCGGAAAAGGAAGACTAACACCAACTAAAAAAAGGCACTGCCTCATTATTCTCTTATTTCTTTAATCGTTAAGAGTGTGGCTTGAGTTTGACAACACAAAGTAGCGACCAGAACAATGTCATAATCTACAGATAACTGGAGTTACAAGCATGTGCTGCTATAGTGGAAGGTGGCAAGGTCTGTAAGAATCAAACTTGTATACCTGTGTAACTACGAAAGTGAAAACAAGGCAAAAAATGCAAAACATACAAGGTTATATTTCAGATCACGGCTCCAATTCCAGAATATGATCTTCTACTCCAGTTTGGAGTTGAGTTCATAATTTCCTGACCAAGCTCCTTTATCTTTTTTATTAGAAGCTTTTGCTCAGTCTCAAGCTGTACCATGTAGTCTTCTTGCATGTCCTGAAGGCTCTCCAACTCACTTAAAGATGCTGAGAGTTCTTCCTCGTCGCTATCGTCCGCCAGAGATTGAAGATTGTTTATCATCTCTTTTATCTAATCAAGTATATAAAGAACCAGTTCATGACTTAAAGCTGATATAGATGGAATTTTTCAGAGAACTTTCACATGCAAATCACCACGCAAAATGAAAATCTTATGCAAAACAAAGTATCCAAATGGTATCATTAAATGCTGATCAAGAGCTTAGGAAACTTTCAGGAACACGAGGCTCACGGGCAATAGTCAATATGCTGGATAATCTCAGGCTGTCATCAAAGAGAGCCGGGGACATTCAGAAAACTTCCATTTAATGGCTCCTAAAAAGAGATATTGCTAATATTTTGAGATAAAAACCAGGTCAACTTTACTTAAACCCTCAACAGGAGGAGGTATTGCTCTCCCTCCCTCCACTAAAATTACTAGCTGTAACCAAAAATTCAACCCCGGGTCTGTATAAATGATACCGACTTTACTGGTGTAGTGCACAATCCGGAGCAAATTTACATTAGATGAGAATATGAAAAAGTAGAGAACTATAACAGAGGAATAAACCGTCACCTGGCTCGATAGCTGGTGTGATTTAGTTAAAGATGCTTCAGAGTCCAAGCTGGTTCTTTTCTCCCACTCAGGAACTTTCCTAGTTATTTGGATATGGATCTCTCCTCCTTTAACCCCTCCCAGGGGTATCCACTTGTCAAACATCTGGTTTGGAGGCAATCTCTGATATTCAACTGCACAGTCACCTATACTTGCTGCCGGTAGCAAAGCATTATGGTCTTTCACATGCAACTCCAATGGACTTCCATCATCAGGGAACTCTAAGGTCTGATTCCATTGAGGATTCAAGGTCTTATAGACAACCTGAAAACCAAAACAAAGCAGAGCAACGATTGTAGTAGTGTAAAAATAGTTTTCTATAACAAATCTAAAAGAATTTGGCAAAATGAAATGACATTATTCATAAACATCCCCAGGTCAAGTGTCTACTACAGAGCACATTATCCCGACCAATCAATCATAGGCTAATGCTTAACAGTGAAAACATAGCGATGGAAACTACAGGAAGAAGAGACTTAAGGTGCAGAAGAACTGGCATACTTCAGACTGGATGTGGAAACAGAATAAAAAAGAATAAAGAAAGTGAGACCTATGAATAACAAGAAAAGAGATAAAAGATGTCAAGCACCCGGATTTTCCTTCATTAAGGAGACTTGCAGCATCAATTCAAACTCTGTTCTATAAGTTGGCCACTGAAGAAAGAAAAGCATATAAATTGTAACTGAATAAGTGTTATTTATGAATGGGGAGTTCAAACCTTAGTTCTCTTCTTTAAGTTTCCATACTGCACCTTTACATATGGATCACTGGTCCCTCTGATATCAGCAGCTATAAGGTCTTTTGCTTCAATTATAACAAGTTCAATCCAACCATTGTTTGAATCTGCACCTGAACCCTGAGATGTTCAGGAGAGGGTAAAGGTGTGGAAATGAAAAAAATATTAAAGTAGGAACATCAAGCTAAAGCATAATAACCCACTGAGACAACATTTTAAGTTTTAACATATACCAGGATTGTGGGGAAAGAAAAAGAATATTAGAGTAGGAACATCAAGCTAAAGCATCACAATCAACTGAGACAGCATATGGCAAGTTTTAACAGATACCAGGACTGTATGTACAATCACGAACTAACCCAAGGGGAAAACGAAAGCAAGCAAAAGAGCGTAACATGTATGCCGAACTAAGTATTGTCTAGAAAAAGGGTAATGACTAATTTATTCCTGTGCCATTCATGCTCTGTAGGCATTGTACATTTAAAGATAAATGGTACCTTGGTTCCTTCAGAGTTACCAATCCTGACTGCTTCAATTTGCAGCCTCACTTCTCCTGAATTCACTTTTTCGAGGGGAACCCATATGTCCCTGGTTACACTATCAACCAGCCCTTCCATGTTCACTCGTGCACTTCCAATGTTATCATCTCCAAAGATTTCTTCATTGTAGCACTTAATCATGAGGCATTCACCACCTCCTACCTCATCAAATTCAAACTTCTGGTTCCAGGCAGGATTAGAAGCATGTGCAGTTTTTGTTCTCTGAAGAACCTGAACACAGATTGAAATTTGAAAAATATAGAATTGGGATAACCTGTCTACATTTTCAAGATCTTCAATTTTACTTTAGAAACCACCAAATCCATTAAGAAAGAACTTACCTTTCCATATTGCCACTTAACATATGGATCACACTTCCCAGTTCTTTCTTTAGTAGTGAGGTCCCTACCCTCGACAACAACTAAATTAATTTTCCTTCCCGTCTTCAGCAGATGATTTGAAGGTCCATATGCTGGTTGTTGAGAGCTGCCATGAAACTTGTTCACACTTATTGTACCATCAGAAAATTGCCATTCTTTCAAGACAAGCTTGACTCTTAACTGCAACATGAATTGAAGCAACAGAAATACCTTAGCTTCTATCACTGTATCTTTCTGAGACATAAAGGATACATAACAAGCTTAAAAAGAAAAGATTAGCTAAGATTGTTATAAGAAAATTAATTCAAGACCCCGTTGGGACCACTGAGCAAAGTAATGAGGAACCTTGATAAGTTCACATGCAACCAAACTTATCAACAGTTTTAAACTTCCAAATCAAATTCTTCGACAATCAAAACATAGCTTTTTAGGACAATTACCTTATAACTTATGCATTAGTGTATAGATTACATAATCCTTATCCATGTTCTGACATTGCACAATGGCAAACAGGTTAGAGTTTAGGCCAAGCCAAGAAACATGGCCTCAATGGCAGATATATCAAGTACCAGAAAAGTATAATTTCCTGATTGCCAGTGCAGTCATTTTAACAGTCACAGTATATGAAAAATGAATCATAAGAATAGATGAATATGAAGTGGGGGAGTCAAAAAGCAAGAGATATTAAACAAGCATCAAAACTTGTTAGCACCAGAAGCAAGTGATCAGAAAAGTTAAAATAACTGTTTTACATGTATGGACTTTAGATTCTTTTATGTACCTCCCCTGAATCAACTCCCTCCAATGGAACAACCATTTCAACTTCTTTTCCACAAAACTCAGCACGTGCGGCTATTACACCAAAGTCGGGTCCTAGTGCCCAAAACATAGATGAATCATCTGCAACGTACTTGATCTATTCAAAAGGTCAAAAGAACTGAGTGGGAAAAAAATTAAGGATGACGGTACAAAATAAACTCAAATCATACGTGAAATATTTTGCTCTCAATTAAAGAGACATGTCGCTTTAAGCTAATTTTACCCAGCAACATAATATTCTTACATCCATCTATTAAAAAATTTGTATTTTTTCTTGAACTAGATGCATTTTGAAAATATTTGTTCATTGAAAGTTCCTATATTTGCTTGAGAGTTAGAGCTGAAGCATAAACCACATTTTCAGGTTATCTAACACACTTACCTTCATTGAATGGTTTAGTTCCACTCAGCTACCATAAAAACAAAAGTCACGTATCCTTATCATTAAGTTTAACAGTCCAACTCTCAGTCAATGCATCTAACTTGTTAAAAAAAAAAAAAGGCTTTCAATAATTAACTCCTAATTCTTTTTCTACACAGCGTTGCTTTGAGAAACAAAAATTAACTTCTCAATTCAGAAAACAAGGGCGATATGAGGTAATAATAGGACCTTTACACATGTTTAACATAGTTCCTCTTCAAACGTTTGTAACACAGTAAGGGATAGATGAAATTACAGACTACTCTTGCTAATGTATAAACTATGAACTGACATCCACAAATGTGAAATCTAAAGCATGGACTGAAAAGACAAGTGTTTGAAGTTTTTAGTGTAACAATCAGTTTACTATTGAAATTTGAGTATCCTAAGAATAGATTGGAACTGAAAACTCATAGGATGCATATGCAACATAACAGAGATTTAATATCTATGCATAAAATTCATGCTGGTGTTATAAAGCTGAAAATACATACATATCGAAAGCAGACCTAAACGAAGTCACAAGTTAAGGTTCTTAATTAAGAGTTTGAACAGTAACTTTACCTTTATCTCACAACTTCCTACAAAATCATACTTCACACTGCCTGGGGTGAAAACGTAAAGCTGGAATCGTAGAATTCCTGTATCTTCATGCAAAACCATGTTGAATGTTGAATCATATCTAGGATTTAACCCTGGTATTGCATCTGTTCTCCTTGTCAATTGCCCAAGTTCAACCTCCACAAATGTATGCAGATCTTTGTTACCAAACTTTTCTTCTAAACTACCATTCCTGTAATATAATTTTTTTGATGGGCTCCCTTTGAAACTATTCCCAGAAAGCTTACTAGCTGAAATGACTGAAACATGTATGATTCCCCCAACAGCCTTCTTCCCTAAATCCACTGCTGGTAAGCTGAAGCATCGACGGCGAGGTTCAACCATAGTCTTCACTAAGGTTTCAGTAGCAATTTTGACCTGATGGACAAAGCAAATTAGAAAAGGGAACGTCCATATATAAGCATTTCCTTTGTCCAAAAGGTAAAGAGAATATATTTAAAGAACCCAATTTCATATATAGCTAGTTATCATAAAACAACTAGAATTCTGTAGAGATCTAAACAGTTATCAGATCCAAAAGAAGAAGCATACAGCTAACAGTTCTGCCGATATTAAATCATTTTGATAAACACAGCCAAGAGAGAAAACTAAAGCAAGATAAAATTGAAAGAGCACGGTACATGCAAGCACAATTGTGGCTGACCACTTTATACATGTTCTGTTTATAATCAAAGAAACACACTCCACCAAAGTGAAGCAGAGTAAAACAACTAGCTAAGAGAAATACCAGCCAAGAAGAAACACCAGGAAGCTCTGTCGCTGGAAGTGACTGGCTTCCACCACTTCCAAAAGCAATTCCTATGCGCACTTCAGGGGTCGATACAAATGAGTACAATATTGCTCTCCCTTCCAGAGCTGGCATCAAGAGAAGCTGTAAAATGTTGACAACCAGTCAAGTAGCAAGATAAAACCATTAACAATCAATATAATTTCTAAAATTTTACATCTGAATTGTATTCTTCAGGATTCACATATGGTTTGTGTGGGACAATGTAATATGTGTAATTATGTTCAGATTTTGTGGGGATTATGTGGTCCTAATTATGTCCATAAAATTAGGAAATAGTATCTCAAAAATCATGGGATCTAACAAATCTGTACAAATTTATTTCCTACCTTGTACTAGGGTTAGTGTGTATAAAGCGATTGTATGTCTGTTAGTTACTCACGAATAAAATTTCTCCTTTAAATTCTGTCATTTTTGTCAGTTTGTGTGCAAGAATTTTCATTGAAATGCATGCTTTGCATATTATTCTGTTTATTGTCCATTTTGTTGAATAGTATTACCTACCAAATCTCTGGTGTAACTGATAGGATCTTGTCCTTGATTTCAAATTAAATAGGAAAATCCTAACTTGTAAATAAAATGCAAACACATCATGATAAAAATAAACAGATTTTGTGGTTGCAAATAAAAAGACATGGTTACCGACATAGTTGTCTGTAGATGAAAACACTCAACTTCCAATTAATAGTTTGCACCAATTTGTAAGTCTGATGCTGAACTAAACAAACCATTCACTTCCGAGTAATTCTGATAATTTAGGCCACTCACACACAACACAACTACAAGGTGCACATGAGCATAAACATACATCAAAACAAAAACAATCAAACAGGCACAGCCAGCCCCTAATTCACTTCCAGAAAAATAGTAATTAACATACATCACCCTTGATGTGGAGGCTGTTGATAACTATACGAGCAGTTCCCTTAAATGGCTTGGCTAGCTTAGCCAGCAACATAATGCTCATGTCACTTGTGTCCCAATCAAAACCCAGACGCATAATTTGCTGCCAAACAAATAAGAATGCTTCATCAAATTACTTGATATGTAAATACTGGAGTAGAATGATAGAAATGATACCATAACTTATAACTTTAAGTGATGTTTATGTGCATCTCTTTATCCATTAAGGGCCAACCTTTGTGCAACTGTGGAATTATTTCACGCTAAAACAATAAAAGAGTGAATTGAAAACTGCAGAATAATTGGCTTCAGATTGTTACATAGAAAATTAATGCAAAGCAATCCTAATGGATGCATACAGAAACTATTGCATAAGAAGACTCTAAAAGTTCACTTGCAAAATTTGGAACAGTGAGGCTGGAAACCATACCTGATCACCTAAAGTTGACCAGCTAGTCCCTTGTAACCCCAGGCTAGGTGGGCAAGAACCTAGTGAAAACTCCAGCAGTTCAACTTTTTCCTAAAAAGTGTAAAATTTCATCAGTAAACAATAACGTTATTGCTGAACATCACAACAATTTTAGTCACTCAATCTATTAAAAACAAGAATTGAATCACTTACTATAAGCTTTGACTTGTTCTGCCTCAAACGTTTCTGCAGTAGAAGTTTAAACTCATAAGCAATTAAACAGCAGAATATGCAGT
This sequence comes from Erythroxylum cataractarum, assembly GCA_024703695.1. NCBI lineage: Eukaryota > Viridiplantae > Streptophyta > Magnoliopsida > Malpighiales > Erythroxylaceae > Erythroxylum > Erythroxylum cataractarum. The sequence goes on from JANJEY010000006.1 coordinate 48,610,926, forward strand.
GAGGATTGTTCTGACTTATGAGAGAGAGTTGTAACTGTTAATCACTTTATTGTGCAATAGTAAGCACATGCAAATAGACCGTTTGATATCAACAAAATATGACCATTCCCAAGATTTTATGTTGTTGTAACCATTTTTTTCCTAGAATTGTCATACTTCTTATCCCACTTTCAAATACTAAAGCAAAATTGCAGGATAAATAAGACTACAGAGGGTTATGGTAAGTGGTTAGTGAGAATTTGAATACAACTTCACCCAAGAAAAAAGAAAAGCAGAAGAAAAAAGTGCCGTCAGCTGAATATTCTATTACGGTACGTGCTAGCATGGCCTCTTTGTCAACAATAAGTTGCAAAAAACTAAGGAAAAAAAGATGAAGATTGCAGAAAACAATTCGGTCACATAAGGAGAACACACAAGCAATGAGCAGAAGATAGATATTGGTTCTGCAGTTATATTCCACAAGTTAATCAACATGGCCTGAATCTAACCTCAACCATTGATGAGAACCTTTTTGAAAATTTTGGGTTAAAATAGTTGAGCCAAACTTCCAGAAATAGCTTGTTCAACCACTCACAATGCTCCACTGGCGTTATAGGCTGTACAATGGCGCAAAATGATCAAAAAGTTTCCACATTATACAGCAGAAATTGAGGCAGTCCGCAGGAAATAAGAAGAAACAATAGGTACCGAGGTGCTCAACACTACTCGCTTCCATTTTTTGTTCAAGTCTTCGACAAGTATCTGACGTTGATAACTGTAGTACTGCAAAGTAAAGTCCGGTTTCGTAAGATTTCCATCCACCATTATTTAAATCCTCAAAAGTCCGTAATCAAACCACACGACCACAACACATACAGCTCAAAGAAGCACGATTCTGGCATACAGTAAACAAACAATTCACTGCTACGAGAAGAAGAAAGAAAACAAAAAACCACGAGCTTTATGAAGAAAACAGTAAGAATTTGAAAGATTTCATGCCGCCTCTACGTAACAAAACAAAGACAGTTATGGATAAAAAAAATGATACGGAACAACAATCGAACTCCCCGAATTTCCCTCTCAATGAGAAAGTTATTAAACAACCTAGACACAAAAGATCAACGCAGTATGATTTGGAGCAACCAAACAAAATTCAGCCGAACAGCAGCAATCATTCCAAGATCCATTCGAACAGAGGCTATCAAAAGCAGAGAGAGAAACATAGACGATTTTGTAACTTGCCTGAACAGTGGCCCAAACAGCGACAACAAGAGGAACCCAGTTGGAGAAAGTGAAAAGCCATCTCTCAATGCACCAAACGACGAAAACCAAAGGGATTAAGAAAGGAAGAAAAGGCTTTTCAGCAAGGAGTTGATTAGAGAATTCCAAAGCCTCTTCAACTTTAAGAAGAGCTTTCCTTCTTATCCTCAACATTTTTCTAAGCCAAAGAAAAGAATCACCTTTTGCTTCCCTTACCCATGTACACCATTAAAATCGTTGGAAAAGAATTCAAGATCCTTGTTAAACTCTCCAGAAAGGAAGTACAGGCCAAAATGGGAACTACCCAAGTGAAAAGATGGTGGGAAGATAGGATGTTTATTGTTGGAGGAGGACTTGAAAAGGTTGGAGAGACCGCCAGCAAGTCTCCCGTTGCAGACGAAAAGTCGTTGGAGTCAGCAAGCTCGTTTAATTGCGCATAACTAATTTAGAGTAATGATTTAATAAAATTACTATTCCCTATTTTTTTTGGTCATGAGATATTTTAAAAATATCTTAAGATATCTTTAAGTCATCCACTCGCAGAAGGTTCCTTATAAGAGATAAAACTATAACTCTAAGTTTTATATAAAGACGGTTCAAATCCGCAACCTCATTTAAATAAGAAAAGTCCTTTAACAACCAACCTGTGCCTTAATTAATCCTTTTATTTTAGACAAAAATGAAGGATGAGCTTAATAAGTGGGGGGAAATCCTAATGGCATGTCTTAGTTGACTAATGAATGTCTGAATTCCAAATTACTAGCTGTATTATATATTGATGGGAACAGCCAAGCCATTGTTCCATGAAAGAATCTTCAAAAGTAAAAGTTTACTTATCAATATGTTAATGAACCTTTTGTATTATTCTCCTTCCGTGGTGCGTGTTGCTAAGAAGTTTGTTTTAAACAAGACTTGACATTTGATTTTTGACTTTCTAGAACCACATCGAATTGAATATTATGATGATGCAATAGTTGTAATTGAAGGCAGCTTTTTTAGATTTCCCCCAACTGAACTGAATTGTAGATCTATAAATCGTTGAAAGTTGAAAGGGGAAAGGGGAAAGGGGAAAGGGGACCATGTTGTTGATGGCTTTGGGGTTTAACTTCGCCATCCATTGCTGCATATGATTACCAGATGAGTGGCCCATTACTTGGTAGGTGTTTTTACGAATGAAAATAAATAACCCTTTTTTAACTTTCTACAAAATAGGCATAGGCTCAATTTGAAGCACGTTTTACAACAACGTCTCATTACATGAATATGTTAAAACTAATTAGATTAAGACACTTAATCCAAATTTAGTCAGGGCTGTGTGGAATTCTAACTTTTATCTTTTTAGTTAAGTACTATTTCTTGGTTTTTTAGGTTGTAATCTAATTTACCTTTAATTAGTGTTCAAAGTAGATTTAATTTTTTAACATGATTTTATATTTTTTAAGTCCATAAGAAGTTTAATTATTTTAAAAAATAATAATAGAATTCAATAACAATAACAACATGCCACTAAAAATTATGCTAAAATGAATGAATGTTTAGAAATTTATAGCTTTCCTCATAACTGTTAAAGAAGTTGTTTATAATTTAATCAAAATAGAATTCATCTGTATACAAAAAAAAAATTAATTAAAAATCAACTTGACTATCTAATAAAAGTTTAATTAACCCTATTGAAGATTGTTAGAATCATAATTATAATTCAAGAAAAATAAGTAGAGATATATTAATTAAATTCTCATGACTAAAATTATTAAATTTTAAGTTTTTACTAACTTGAATATCAAAATTGTAAAGATCAAGTAAAAATTTAAATCCAAGATCCTGGTGTTCATTTTCTTTTTATGTTTATTATTTTTAAAATTTACATAAGATTATATTTTATGAACTAACTTTTAAAATAAAATATTTATTTATTAAAAACATCATAGCTGATAATAATAATTAACTATTTCAATAAGATGCTAGTAATAATAATTGATACATGTTTAAATTTGTAAATAAGATTATTACGTGAGATTAATTCATTTACATGCATTTCACGCATCAGATACAAATCTTCATGTATATATCAATAACATGTATATATATATGTACATGTTATTGATATATACGTGAATTATATATATATAACATAGACGGAAGCATAACTGAAACAAACCATACCTCTAGTCATTGCATCTAGGAAAAACTTTATAACTAATTAAATCTCACTATCGAATGAAGTGTTTCTAAATCTTCTAACCTCTCAAACTCTCGAGTTAATGGTGTAAATTTTCTTTAAAACGAAAGCAGAAAGTTAGAGACCCAAAAACAACCCATAATTATCCATTTATTGCCCTACCAATTACAATGACATTAGACAGCAACAGACCCTCACAATGTTGGAATACTCTCAAGTATATATGGGTCCAAACTTAATGAAGATTCTTAATATAACAAAATGAATATATATAGGTGTACAAACCATATGAGAAACGTAGTTCTCAATGTAACGTAGTTCAGCACACCTTGCTTAAATCTGTGGGGCCCTCACCTAACTTAATACTTTCATAAAAGTACAATAGATTTACCCAAAGATTTACTGAGCCGATACCACTTAACCATTGACACTATCTCTCAACCTTACTTCCCGTGAAAGAATTTTACACCCAATAGTACGACTATCTCATACTAACCTTGACAGAAGATTTTCTCAATCAATCTTTTAACGAAAAAACAATAAATGAATAACTCAAGTGATGAATCAACTAAAAATAAAAACAAAAAACACTTGTGATAAAAGAAAGACTTCCATATGGTTT
>JANJEY010000006.1:48646864-48658660 GCA_024703695.1 Erythroxylum cataractarum
TATTTGCGTAATGCATGAATTGAGTGAACCATCAATGATGGTTTCTCATTGAGTTCACAAACTCACCCAAAATTGCAATATATTTTTCAGGATCGATGGAGTAGACTCCTAGCTCCAGTGGGAGAGACTTTTCCTGCCGTGTGATCGTGTTGGCAAGAGAAGTCATGGCACACAGGTCGGTCAGCTGGGATTGTTTTTGGGGATGACCTAGTTAGATCTTTGTATCAGTCCTCTTTTGAAGTATTGTATTTAGTCAGTGAAAAACTGATAGACATGTGAACTTCTGCTTTGATGAAATGTTATGAGAAGGCATTTTGGTTTCAAAATATAGTGACTTTTATATTATAGCTTGATGAGTATGATGCCATTAGAGTAATAAAGTGACCGATCGTAGCTCTCCCTTATTGTGGGATATGTATCGGGATAGCCTATGAGCGTTCCGGTGTATACCATACGGTAAGGGAGCGCTACAGGTTTCTTTTAGGACTTTACTATTTTCAGTTTCACTCTAACTTAATGAATGATTCTAAATTCCTAGACTAGTAAGAATTCCTAACGTTATATTCTTTCTCGACATATACAACCCACATTCTTAGATTAATTAATTGAAATCCTTTTTAAATCAAGACAACCTAAGAATGTATTAAATCATTTTATAAATTTTCTTGATAGATTTTTCCCTAACTTAGGAAGATATTGCAACTTTCTCTGTAACTCGTGTTACCCTCATTCTCCATACATATCAGCTCTCGAATCTCGATGTATGAATCAAATAATCAAATCTTATACTTTCCCTCCTTTAATTCAATCAATTATAAAAACATGAATAAATCTAAAAAAATAATTTCATTAAACCTAAAGATCAATTTGACAAATAAATCCTATGATCCATCCTACCTAAATATCATTATTATCATTACATCCAGTCTGAAGTCTCGCAATAAAACAAGGTCTGGGGAGATCTGATAGTAACCTTGGATCGTTTAGAGGAGTTTGCTATTTCACACACAGTAACCTTTATGACAAAGAAAACCATCCTAGAAGAGATGCCTTCCAAAACTTCAGATTCCAACCAAGAACCACCTCCAAGAGTACCCAAAAGAGAAAATTTTCTTTCTTTCCAAAAAAATAGGAAAGTCAAAGGAAAAAGCACAATTGCATTTATCTAATCTGAATCTATACAGTTTGATAAAACACAACGCATTATCTTGTACTAGATAAATTGGAACAGAAAAGGAAGGTGGCTATACTATAAATAAACAAACAATCCTCATATTTGAGTAAAAAGCTAGAAACACAAATTCATATGTATGACCTAATGGTTACATTCAATTACGGGAAAATCATTACAAGTGTCACTAAATTAAAGCTTTGCAACACAAAGTTTGAGATACGACATTTCCATTTTCCAACCCAACCAAGCATTTAATCTTATTTCCAAGTCCAAGGTCAAATGAGCCAAAAACTACAAAACATAAGCCCATGTAAGTCCAGATACATCGTAAACAAAAGAAATCAATTAAAGCATAACCAAGTATTCTTTGAAAAATCCAATAAAATCATTTTCCCCCATTGTTTAAGAGAACCTCGATGCACATAACAAGCTTATATCCAGAAAAGCTATTCAGTTAAACAAATAAATAAAATGAACACAAGATCTGAAAGGAGAAACCAAGGCTTTGACAACCCAAAGACAAGACGTATCCTTCGAGAGAAACAAGGAAAAATCCAAGAACCAATTCTAAAACCATCCCACCTAAATATATAACCTATTTAGTTCATAATTAAAAAAAAAAAAAGAACAACAACTAAAAATAAGAAAGAAAACTCATTAGGATGAGTCTTGAATCTTTAATGAATTCTTGTTGAAATTTTTTCTATCTTCCTAGAATGCTTAAATCAAGACAATCTATTGTAGAACGACTTCCAAATGACTTCTTACTACTTTCCTGCTCTTCTGTTGCCCAAAAATTTCTTTTCTCTTCTTTAAATATAAACACATAATTTTTAATGAGCTACACAGTCCCAAAATAGGATCATGTAGCAGGCCATGTTGTTATATAATTTCTTTGAAAATCTTCAACGCCAGTATGGTACCTACAAATGGACATTTAAGTGTTGTATTTCTTGATTCAAGGGGTAATACGAGGGTACGTAGGCTATAAAGGAAAGATATAAGGAAGCACTTTGGATTTTGGAATACAAACCTATCAAGATGACATGTAGGTGCCGTAGTCACGGGCCTTTCTCCAATTCTCCTCCAAATTTGTTCATCTTATTTAAGTATTTAGAAATAAGAGATTAAATAAAAACGTTTCTCATTTTAAGTGCCAAATCCCCAAAAATTATCCAAAATACAAGTAGTATAGTATACAAGTAATGTGTGACTAGCATACATCAGTATATAAATATTGCCTATTATTTTTATGGTTTTTTTAAATTATTATATACTTATATTGTCAAATATTCTAACTTTTGTAATAAACTCAAATTTAATAAGTTATATAGAAATTTTCAATACCATTGTAAAATTTCAACTACTTTTATTCATAATCTTCTTAAATAAAATAATTATAATTCACATAACATTTATTTATAATATTTACAACAATAAATTCAAACAACTACTTAAATAAAACAATATTATTGATTAAAATTATTAATAATTTAATTTTCACAAACAAAGAGATTAACATACTTCTTATTAGATAACAATAAAATTATGTGGAGAAAATTTTCAAAAGGGCTTTAACAATGTAGTCCCAAAATGAAAGTATTAATGAAGAAATTTGTTTATTGCAAACAAAACATATTTTTAAAAAAATGATTATGTTATTGGAGACGGTGTTTTAAAGACCGGATTAGGCCGAACCGATCGGTTTTTACCGATGAACTAAACTAATTATTAATCCACAAAATATCTAGTTAATTAATAAACTACTTGTTTTCTTTAACAAATCAGTGCCATCTTTTTTTAAGCATATGGGGCCCACGATCTAAATAACATGTAAGACCCACCATACATCCTTTTTTTTGTTACCGATGAGATGTCTTAGGAGGGTCTCAATTATAGAAAGACATCTTTTAAGTTATCCACTTTCAGACTAATCCTCGTTCAAGCCAAGTAGATCCCTTACAAGAGGCAAAGCTCTGGCCTCAAGTTTTAAACGACTACACACATGAGAATGGTTCGAATCCGCGACCTCACTTAAGTTAAAAAATCCCTTATCAACTCACCTGCGCCTTGGGTTACATTTCTTCTTTCTTTAACTAACTATTAACTTTATGAACATGCGGGACTTACTACGACCTACCGTGAATTTCTTCCTCGTTTAAAATGGGCTTAGTTTTTGAGTTTTCGTTGTTGGAAAGTTGAGATTTAGGGGGCATTTAGTTTGAGCACATGATTGATTATAGATATGAGTATAATAGTATAAGGGGATGAGAATGGGTATGAAAAATCAAAAAATGATGTTTGATTTGTAACTTGAGTTTCTGTATTAATACCAATAATGTTGTTTAATTTATTGCATTAATGGAAATAAAAGATAATATAATATCATTTTTATCCTAAAAAAATGAAAATAATTTGCCCTTCATATGTTTATTGGAGCTATCTCTATATGTTTATAAAAAACAAACAATTTTTATCAATGGGAATGAAAATTGCGATCAAGGAATTTTATCACAATTTCGAGCATTAAATGAGGATAAGGAAGTAAGGAGATCGTAAGAAATTGAGAGGCGATAAGGAAGTAAAGAGGATGGTAGGACAAAGGTTGGGGATCAAAGAATAACAAAAATAAACGTAATAAAAACTTAGGTTAGAATAAAAACTCGATACTCACCTCCTTGGTGGGTTTAGTAGATTCCTAAATTTAATGGAATAAATTCATTCCCTTGGAATTGAAAACCCTAACGCAAACACTATTTTTTATAATTATTCAATTCCTTTATTCCCAAACTCTCAAACCAAACGTCGTTTTACTGGGTATATTTGATAAATTTTTTGAGATTTTAATAAATTATATATTTTAAAATTTATATTCTTTATTTATCTCTTTATATTTTTGTTTTAAATTATTATTGTTAAAAATAAATTACTATTTTTATCTTTAAAAATACTAAATTTATTTAATCTTACTAATAAATTATATTTGTCAAATTTTAGTTTTTTTATTTATCTCCTTATATTTTAATTGAAAAATTTTAAATTATTATTGTTAAAACTAATTATTATTTTTATTATAAATTTGTTTATTAAATTGAATTATTAATTAGTGTATATAAGTAATTTTGTTTAAAATAATTTAAGAATATGTTAAAAATAATATTTAAACTATACAAAGATATATTTAAGGGACATTGAAAAAGGTTAGAATCTTTTTTATTGACTTTTTAAAAATATACTTAAAAGAGTAATTAAATAAATGATAATATAGAACAAAATTTTAATTTTAATTTTAATTTATAAATTTCTATTAGATTTAATCTTAATCTAAATTATTAGATTTATTATTAATTTATTATATATTAATATGCATTACTTAATCTTATAATTTTTATTTCTTATTTATTACGTTCTGATTTTATATCGGACCAATATTGATCAAAATTTTAAAATTTAAACTTTTTCCGATCCAATTTTTAGAACCAGTAAACAGAAACAGGAAACATTAATTGAAACAAACAGAAACAGGAAGATGCGGGAATGGATGACCGTGCAAGTCACTTGCATAAACAGAAGAGAAAATAAAAAATAATGGAAGCTAAAAAACCTTGGGCCTCCTGCCTATATTTTTACACGTAAACGATAAAGAAGAAACAAACTTAATTTCCCGCCAAAAGCGCCGCCACTGCCCAACCGATATCTCCGCCCACAGCACCACGTGCCCAACTGTTTCCCGACAACCACTCTCCTCTTCCCACGTCATCGTTTCACTTGCAACGGCCACCATACCTGGCAGCGCCACCAATTTCAAATATCAAAATAGAAAATTTTGAAAAATAATATGTTTCGTGTTTCCCCAAATGAAAAGTCCTATGACTTGTAAATTCCACGTGGCATAATCCAAGTGGGCAAAACTGTTTCAGCCCTTGTGGACTTCCCTCATAACACCCATGCTTTGGCCTTAATATATATGTATATTTATATACCCGCCCCAATCTTCATTTTTCTCTTCCTTCCATCTCCACCATCGTCGTCCTCAATTTAAGGTCCCAAAATTTGCTATCTTTTACCAGAATTTCCAAATTTTTACCTTGTTCAGACTTGCCCATGTTGATGTTTCCTGTTTTTTGTGTGATCTTACGGCCTCTTTCTTGAAAAAGCACCAATCTTTTTCCAAACACAGAGTACCAAAAACATCACCAACATGAGTCCCACGCATTTTCATGACAGCCATGCAAACACCAACGGTGGCCTTAGCACACCTACGCTGAAGGTGAACAAAGGCTCGTACATGATCAATAAGAAATCATCGTCGTCCCCATCCTCCTCCCTGACGTCGTCGTCTTCCTCCTCCGTCACCTCTTCCCTTGGCGTCACTGGCTCCAGCAAGACGTTGCAACGTCACCCCGTGATCATATACACACATTCTCCAAAGATCATCCACACACACCCTAAAGATTTTATGGCACTGGTGCAGAAGTTGACAGGGTTTTCTCGGTCCGGCGACGATGAATCTGTGACGGAAAGGGGGAAACTAGAAAAGGGTAATGACGAGGAAATGAATAAGAACAGGAGGATTGCCAGGAGTGATGATAATGAGTCGTCGTCGGTGATCACCGATGAGAATAGTGGGAGCATAGGTGACGGACAAGTGAATTCTTGCTTCGTTCCTCCAATTTTTGAGCCCCCTAATCGTTATATGACTAATATCCCGGCGTTTACACCAACTTCAGCAGATTTTTTCTGCCCCCACCAGCCATTTTACAACTATACCGATCCCTTGTTTTTCAGTTCTGCACCTAATATCAGAGCCTCCATTTCATCATCTTCTACCGTGGAGGGAATGAATGAGTAATCCTTCTCCAATTTTTTTCTAAGCTTGGTTTTTGGGTTTCGATTACATTTTTTGGTATATTTTCCTTTTTGGAGTGTCCAATAGGTGTCGCCGTAGCTATTCTTTGATCTCTTTCTGTTTTCAGAAATAGATCTCCACCAATAAAATTGTGTTCCTTTGTGTGGTTAATTAGTCTTATACAAGGGGGGGAAAAAAAGAAAGGGAGGAAAAGAGAGAAAAATGGAAAGCCAAAAGGTCAGGAAGGTTGTTTTTTGATATCTTGCCCTCTTCTCGGTTGAGATTGAGTACGAATTTGGATTGAATCGTGATATCCTAGAGAAGACAACAGTTTATGTTCTGCTCCGGAAGGCAATAATGTTTCTTTTGCTTAGATACAAACTAGCAAATTTTCTATTACACGCTATGCGTTTCACTATGTTTGCTAATCTTCAATCCTGCACAAAATAAAACCAAAAAACAATGGAAATGCCAGGATGTGTCTTGTCATTTTGTGAAGAGCACACTTAATTTCTTTTTACATGGTGATGTTGGTGAGAAAATTGACGCAGTTACTTCTTCTTTTTCACTTCCTTTTGTCTTTGGAGAAGTACAGGAGCCGCAGGAATGCTATACCACCAATCTCTTAATCTCCTTGTCCATCTCTCTGCACTTCCTCTCCTTAGAGGTGAATATCTCGTAAATGTCTCCAAGAAAGTGAGCAGTATTATATTCTTGATAGGTATGAAAGCCAGGACCAAAGCCATTAATGCAAGGGTTATCGCCAATTTCTCAGTTGCCTGCTCAACTCAAAGTCAAATAACATCAGGCATTTCATTGATTTACTATTTGATTAGAGCATAGCAGGATAGTCAACATGCTTTTGATGTACTATGTCGACTAAGAAGAAATATTACATGTATGTACATTCACACACACACATGTACAAGTGTTCAAGGAAAAAGACAGAACGAAACCTGAGGAAAAATAGACAGCAACAAGGCACGTAATTTGAGTAGGAAAATATTCCCGTCCTTCATGAGTTGTTCAACTTGGGATATTGCATTTTGCACAGCCAAAAGTCGCTCCATTGTGTTCATGGGTGGGGGTGCCGTCACCTTAAGTGCATCAATAGGTCTTCCTTGGTTACGCCATCGAGTAATCATCATAAAGATTGCCAACAATAGGACAGCTATTCCAAAGGCATAACCCAGCCATCCCCTAAAAAGCACATCCCATAAGTCCTTGGAATGGAAAATTATCAGTTTATCTATCTATCTATCTATCTATCTATCTATATATATATATATATATATATATAAACAGAAAGGACTTCATTTGAGGACTTTCATCTCTTAATTCAAGCATTAGTATATGATTTAAATATGTATTTGTTATTTTCTGCATCAGGCGACCACCGATCCTTATAATACGAGATACGAGTCTAACCTCCAAATTACATAACCGAAAACCAAACAGAACAACAAAGACTTCAGAGAATCATTCCAATATACTAAGGAGAGAAGCAACTTCACAGCCTCCAGAACTGGGAAAAGCAATCCCTGTAGAAACAGCAGACAGTTAGGAACATATTGGGGGTTATGTACTACAAAGCACAGTTAGCAATACGAATGATTTGTCTATACTGGATTTGAGGATAACTTTTACATTCCAACTATACTACACTGGATTTGTCTACATTATAGGAAAAAACAAGTGCTACTGTAACTGTGGATGAAAACTTCATTTTTCAAGCAAATATGCAGAATAATACAATTCAAGCAACCAAGCACACAAGAGGGTTAGGGGTTGAGGGGTCCTTTACATACAAAATGTTCCCCATGTCCAATGTTTGTTTGTTTTCTTTGTTTGGATACTAGAGGTAAAATGAAAAGAAAGTCCAATGAAACTTTTCCTCCCAGTCCACAAACTTTTAGATCCCAAATAATAGGAACGAAATAGAAAGATAAAGCAAAACATGGAATGCCGACTTACCTCACATCCTCATCCTTTCTTGACTCTAAGAACACAACTATAACTTAACATGTATGAGAATTTTTACTCCTATCTTTTTTTCATTCCACCAAATTGTATAGCATACCCAACATGAAAAATGAGAACAACTATCTCTTAGCACACTCTCTCTCTTCAATTTAGTCCTTCAACTATTTCCTCCCTAAATTTAACCCCATCAAAGTGCTGTAATTACTAGCATTACCTTCATTACAGCTACATTGGTGTCAACACCATCTACTTTAACTCTATCCACTGTCTCTCGTGCAAGAACCACCTTCTTGTAATCATTTCTAGATTCTTTAACTGCTCTTTCCAGCACGCTAATTTCTCCCACAGCTATCTCACCCACTGCAAAACTGGTCCCGTGTGGAGCACTCGAACTCGTTCCAAACACAAGTCCTAAATTAGAGACCATGGCCAAGGCTGACACCGAAGACATTCCATTCACAGCAGTATAGTTGTTAGTACTGTCTAATTCCCTCGTACAGGACATGTTTGCAAGCGTTTCTAGTATCAAATCTCCACCAGGAAGTTGATCACATAGATTAAACATGAGAAGAGTTTCGCAGCAAGCAGGATTCAACGAGCTAATGTCTTGAATGGCTTGTAGTCGCAAAATGCCATGTACGGCCCTTAGAAGAGCTTCATCCCGTGCAACTCCAGTGATGTGAAATTTATTTACGTATCTGTGGGCATATAAAACTTCCCGGATAATCGCTAACCAGTAATCACGACGTGCATGCCCTTTAAGCTCAGGGAACTCCATGACAACTGGTTCTGATCTATGAAATAAACCTAAAAGGTTAAAAACTATTAAAGTTCTAAGATGCACCTTTCAGTTGTTCAGAATTTTACATAAGTGAGATCAAAATTCTAATATATATCCTATATAAATATATATAGTTCATAACGCATATACAGGAAATCTGAATCATGCCTTACAAGGAAATAGATTTATAGTACACCGCCTTGTCAAAAAGTCGAGTTCCCCATGGTCCAGTTAGTTCAGGCTTGACAACCTGCTTTAATTCATCCGACAAGTCATACATTTTAGGCTTGTCAAATGATACAACATGGAGAGCTTCAAAGTATAGTGCATGATCAGTGAGAGTCAGACGACCTGAGGGTATAATTTTATGTTAGAAAACCTTGATATATTGGAAAATTCTGCAAACTGAAATTAACAAGATTTTGTACTAAAAGCTCTTCTGGATCTATTTCTTTGCATTAGTGCTTCAGAGTGAAAACAATAATTGGAAAAGTTGACGCAAACTGAATAAATTTTAATTAATTTACCTGGCCAAGTAGATATTCCTACATGTTCAAGAACTGGCTGAGTGGTGACCGTTCCATCCACTTCTATAATCTTTTCTCTTCTAGAAGACCGAATTGCAGAAAGAAGTGATGAGTCTGATTGGGTTGTCATCCTTCTTATTGCGCTGTAAAGAAGCATATTCAAAACAAAAACAATAATTTCTCTAGATACATACTGAGCGTAAATAAAAGATGTGCAGGGAAGTAAGTGATAACCAGCAAACAGAGAACATTAGAACAAGAAAAACAAATTGAGGTCCTACTATTAGGCCCTCAGCTTCACAAGACATATCTAAGAAAACAAATAATTGTTATGAGCCCACAAATAGGATCTCATCACAGGTTGGTTCGCGGGATAGTCCTCTTGATTTTCCTTACTTTTTCTGTTCTTCGAGATACCTATTCTGAAGCTTTAACGGTGATTTGTAAGAGATCACTAACTATATGTTCCTTGACTAAAAATATTGATGATCTTTATTGAATATGGTCCGCCACAAAAGGGTAAGAATCCTTATTTAAGAAAACTACCCGGAAAAAGAGTTATTTGTAAATAGGAAATACTTCCTAATTAATAGAAAAACATTAAAATAGAAATCCTGAAGTTTAGCTAAGATATAGGAAAGTTGAAATCGTTTGACTATGGCTCCCAATACTAGTACTATTTGTGGTTGCATTTCTTTCCAATAAATGCATCCACAAAATTACTCCTCTTCTCGACTAAAAACTTGTCCTCAAGCTTGAATTCAGGATAAGACTTCCGAAACTCGATCAAGTGAACCTAAATAGCTTCATCCAATGATAAGCTTCCCCATTCTACTGGAACTTAAACAACACCTCGATTAACTCGAGAACAAATAGTTGGATTAAGGTTTGGGAATAATTTTGCCATCCTTCAAAGGTGCAAAGGAAGCACACTAGTAGGAGGAAAACCTAAAAACCATAATAAAAGGTGGAAAAAATCATGAATCTTACTATGCTCTGGAATTTCCAACTTATAGGCAAACTTGCCAATTTGCTGCAAAACTTTGAATGGGCCATAAAACTTAGGAGTTAGTTTATGAAGAACACTTTTCCCAAAAGACCGTTGATGATAAGGTTGCAGTTTCAACCAAACAAATTGCCCAAGTTGAAACGATAATTCTCAATGATGGTGGTCATAGGCTTGTTTCATTTGGAGTTAAGCCTGCTGTAAATGAAGATGTATTTAAGCCAAGACAAAATCTCTCTTTTGCAAGGAAAGATCAATCTCCTTCAAACGGCTATAACTAGGTTCATAGGACAAGAGAGGAGGATTGCAACCATAAATAACCTACAAGGATGTCACACCAAACGAAGAATTATAGGCAGTGTTATAACAATACTGGCCCAAGGAAGCTAATCAACCCATTTTCTTAGTTTATCCCCGATAAAGTAACATAGATATATCTCAATAGTGCGGTTCACCACTTCAATTTGACTATCTAATTAAGGATGACAAGTAGAGGAAAAGGCTAAAGTGGTACCACTTAATCAAAACAATTCTTTCCTAAATGTATTAATAAAGATTAGGTCCCTAACAATAGTTTCCAACAACCCATACAAACAAAAATTTGAGTGAAGAGAGCAACAAAAGTAGCCTGTACAGATGAGAGAGAGGGATGAAATGAGCGTACTTAGAGAAGCAATCCACCGCAGCAAAAAGGACTGATTTTCCTCCAACTTAAGGTAGCTCATTTATAAAATCCATGAAAATATTAGCTCATATCTGTGTTGAAATTGAAAGGGGCTATAAGAGACCAGTCAGATGTAGATTATCCTATTTGTTTTGTTGACAAATAGAGTAGCTTTGGATAAATTCCCTAATTAAGGCTTTGATTCCTTACGAGTGGAAATCATCTTGGATGTGATAGAGTGTCCTCTAAATACCTTCATATGTGGAGTTGTGAATACTAGAGATCATGGAGGGAATCAAAGAGGAACCAGTCAGAAGATATACCCAACCCTCAAGATCAACGTTTGGTAATTGTATGACTGGAGTAGTGGAGAGGAGGCATTCTTCAATTTATCCAAAGTCATTTTGGCTTCATTGTCCCAATAAAAGGCATTCTTCCTCAATAAATTGGTTAATGGAGCAACCATCGTGCCATAATTGTTTCTGTTCAACTTTGCAGTAATACCCTATCAAACCGAGGAAGTCGTGTAGCGCCATGGCTAATTTAAGAGTCTACCTTTCCTTGATTGCTTGGCTTTGGGAGTTGTCCACTGATACTCTATTATCGTTAATGCCCAAGTATGTGAGCTAATCCTCTCCAAAGAAGCACTTAGACCGTTTGACGAAGAGCTTGTCTTGGCATTGTAGCTCAAAGACAATCCTTAGATGATGCATGTATCAGAATTTAGGGTTTCAAGGTACCCTCTTTATTGAAACTTAATAGGATATATATACATAAAGAGTACAACATAGATTAGGAAACAAATCTCCTAA
>JANJEY010000006.1:48663581-48698944 GCA_024703695.1 Erythroxylum cataractarum
TTATTTTTAGGGATCCTAATACATATCCTATATCTGATATTTATCTCCTATATTTGATATTTATCTAATACAGTATCCACAACACAGATTCTCACAGCACGTATTCTACCCAAGTTTTACTATAAACCAAAATGTCATTAAATAATACTAAAATGAATTTGCAAAGATGGAACTAAAATACCTCATTCATTAAAAATTGAAATGTGGAAAGTGCATTTGTGAGACCAAATGACATGACTAAAAATTCAAAGTGAACATGATGGGTTCAGAAGGCAGTCTTCTCAACATCTTCGAAAGTCATTCTAACCTAAAAGTATCCTGACCTTAAACCTAATTTTATGAAATATTGGGCACCATGAAGTTCATCCAACAAGTAGTCCCCAATTGGGATAGGAAATTTATCCTGGACAGTCCAACTATTAAGCACCTAACAGAAAATGCCTTAAAAACTTCAAGCTTATTGCATGGATTAATCTGCAGCATGTTTTCCCAAATGATTCTTTCGACACTTGATAGTTGTTCATATAACAAGGAACAATAACTTGCTACCAAGTTTCAATGAAAGATATAAGGACATTCAAACGAATTCAATTAAGATTTACATAACAAAAGAGAAGAAACCAATTTTAATTTAGGCAAAAAATATTTCATATAATAACAAAAGTCACCTTTCTAATCCACCTAGGTACTTGTCATATATGGAGAATTGAAGCCTGCTACCAGTGGACATAGTAAGCACCTCAAAAAGATTTTCACTGATAACCACATTAGCAATGACTGGAACTGCTGGAGCTATTCGAGAGAATGCTTCAATCCCAACAGTCAATTCATCATCTACCTATAAAGATAAGAAAAATTACAATAACCTTCACACAATGAAGATGTGCAAAGAAGTGCACAGACATTTGAATTCAACAGCGCCCACTTTCAAAGAGTGGTAAAACAAATTGTTTACTATAAACCTGTTTGGGCACTTCTCTTTCTCTCCATCTCTCAGGAATGCACATACACATGTGCCACAAAAGCAAAGTGAGTTAATGATATGGTTTTTATAATTGAGAAACTAACACTACCCAATATAACTAGCATTGAAAGTGGTAACAAACTCGAAAAACCTAGAAGATAATTACAAGAGATATATTGAGCGAGTTTCAAAATGATGAATTTCTAAAATATGAATAACTAGGCTATGACGATACAACTATTTGCTAGTAGTTTTGAGCCTGAACCATCAAACAGTTAAAGAGGGCCTTTTAAAGTTGACATATATATAAACAAATAGAATATATTACAACTGTTCTTTATGTCTAGGAACCGTGTGTATATTACAATCCTCGTCTTTCTACTTAGCCATATTACAATATGTTTATGCAAAGATGCATATCCATGAAACATGAACATATACTGGGATTAGATGAAATAAAAATGTACATAAAGATACTGCTTTGAAATACGTAATTTGCATCAAAGAATAGTTTTTAACAAATGTCAAGATAGATGAAGTTTTAGCATGTCATTCAACAATGTAACAATGAACAAGATACAATAACCAAATGAGTGAACTTGCACTTAGCGAAGATGCATATCCCTAAAGCACGTACATACACTGGGCCTTGGATGCAATATAGCTGTGCATAAAGATATTCTTTGAAATATGTAATTTGCATCAAAGAAAAATTTTCAACAAATGTCAAGATGGATGAAGTTTTAGCATCTCATTCAACAATGTAACAATGAACAAGATAATCAAGATAACCAAATAAATGAACTTGCATTCAGTAGAGGTTGGCTAGCTGCTGCTGGGGTTTCCCAAGCCAACATCATATCATATGTCAAGCGTCGAAACTTCTTGTCTGTGAGATCACACATTTGTTGAACACAGAGGGCAAGCGCTTTGAAGCAGCAATATTCTAGAAAGTTCCTTGCATACCGAGATTGATGCTTAATGGAGTCAAAAGCCTCTTCGTTGAAGCATTTTTGAAGCTCGCATGTAGGAATATCAAGGATTCTGCACATTTTTCCTTATAGTGCATAAGGAGACAAAATTTGGGGAAATAGGAGTTCACATGCTTATCGATGATGTTGTCAAATCCTATGGAAGAGAGGGAAAATGGAAGATAAATGCGCTAAAAAGTTCTCAGAAAAGCCTAAATCGTAAAATTAAAATAAAAATTCTAGCTACATCAATGACAAATACAACAAAGGAACACATAAGATAAGTAGTGGAACTTACTTTGAGCATCTACGAACAACCGTATTAGCAAATGGAGAAAGCTCGGATATCCAACTCTTGCGAGTAGATGAAGACATTCTCATCTCCTCAAATTCTTTGCCAAAGTAACTTCTCTTGCTAAGTAACCACTTAAATGATCCTTCTCTTACTAGTTTCTCGAGAATATTTCCAGTCCTGCTAGCGGTAGCCATCTCTATTGTCAACTAACTACAAATTTCAAAGTGAAGCCAATTAAAACCCTTTCATTCAAAATGATAATTCCGGCAAGTATATCCAACTTGGCAAATTCCTAAAGGAGAAACTACTTAAGTAGTTCAGAATTCAAGAGGCATACGCTTAATTAAAATTCAACCGCTATCCCCTCATAGCTCAATCACGCAACAGGCAATCCCAATGTCAGAAACTTCTCAAAGAAAAACCAAGCCCAAAATTTCCAAAACCTGACAACAGAATTCACCAAGAAAACATCTCCAGAAACTTAAATAATCACAAGCATCAGACTCAAATGGGAAGTAAATCGCCGTAAGGTTTGAACTTTTTATCAACCCAAAAGAATTTTAGTAAGTCACAAACATAAGCAAAGAATGTCAGTTTAAAAAGCACACCTGAGAAGAATCTTACGGGATCATTTTATAAGAAACCAACTGATATTACACCACAACACCCAAAAAAATCCAAGGCAACAGAGAAGATGACAACCCCAAAAGAAACTTGTGGGAGGTGCCCTTTCACGATTCTGTCTTCCAATGGAGTTCACAGAAACGCTAATTTTTTAAATTTATAAAATATTTTTTAAAATTATAAAATAGTCTATTATTATTTTATATTATTCAAAAATCATAATAATAAAATTTAAAGTAATAATAATTTATTTATTTTTATTAATATTAATTGTCACATATTTCATAACCTAGTCTTCCTATTTTTGCTATATTTCAACCATAGACAATGGTTGTCCCAAGTAGTTTACAATCTCTTATTAGTCCAATATTCTAAAGAGACATTATACAAGTTAATCCATAAAAGAATTGACTTTATATGTATATATGTTTTAGCATGGAACTCCAGGGCCAACTTTAAAGAAATAGTGATTCTACATAAAAGGTTGGAGTTAAAAGTCAAGAGCAAGGTTTTGGGTGGGTACGAAGGGAAATTCAACTAGTGATTCTCCATAAAAAGTTGGAGCTTTAGGGGTTTGTATAATGGTCAAAATTAGGTAGGAAAATTTGGTTAGAGCTGTGAAGAAATTTTAAAAAGTTGTTACCATAAAAAGTAATAAGTTAAACGTAGGAGTGCTGAGGGAAAAAGAAAAGGACCTAGATGCCCCTATCTGGTTCATTTAAAGGTAAAGAGAAGAAAGGATGGAGGGAGGGCACTCTGTTTTTGTATACCTATCTTGTTTTATTATATCCAAGCCATTTATTTATGTGGATCTAACACAAATAGATGGTTTGGATCCAAAACGATAGAGTACGTACAAAAAAAATAAGGAGAGAGGATTTCAGGCCCTCAAGAGGAGGTAAATATAGAAGTTGCTATATTAATGAAGTGAGGGCTGAATGTAGAACTAAGATGCGGCTGAATAAAATTATTAGAAAGTTGGATGAGAGGGTAGGACAAAGATAAACCAACCTTGTTGAACTTGTATCTATTTATTTCCCCTATCTATCATTTCTTTTTTTTTATTAATTATCTCCTTAAAAAAAATTGCAACCCCTAAGCTGCAAATCACTAAAAAATTCTTTTACACCCTAATCAAATTTAATTAAATAAATATAGATTTTTAAATTATACACCTTACTACATTTAGTGACAATAGTCATGACATCAAACTTTGACAAAACTTTCCGACACTTAAGAGTGTCCAAAATTAGTAAATTAATAATATTATTACTCGTAGTAAAATTCTTATAAAATTATCTTCTCATTTAAACATGTTTAAATGTGGAGTCTATTAATTGATATTAAATTTTTAAAACACTATATGTCTTCTAAGAACTCATATTATATTTAATCATGATTTAGAGTCACTTTTTCAAATAAAATATATAATATCTAATGTTTTTTAAAATTAAAAAAGTTGTAATAGAACATTTATAAATATAATTCAAATTACTTCATTGATCTTTAAATGAACAGACAACTTAATATTTATTGATACATCACCCAACTTTTCTCAGGTACCTCTTATCTTTTCCTTATGGAAATCACAATCATTTACAACCTAACTTTCAACTTCTAACATATTCTCTAAGGCACTCTCCCCTTCAAATCTTTGTCATTCCATTAAACTAGTCAGTTTAAACAAAAGTCAAAGGCAAAACAAGAGCTTTCTATTCAAAAAAAAAAGATTTAGTAAAGATTCTAATAAGTGTTTTATACAATAGCCGTAGGTAAAGGTTGTTTGTTGTACCATTATAAATCAGTTTGTCTTTCTTTTGCTCCATATTCTTTAATCTATTGCTTAATTGTGCAATTGATTTATATTGATAATTTTATCATATACTAATTCTTTTCAAATTGCATCCATTAGTTAAAAAATACAAAATTAATTTTATAAATACCTAATTTACCCCTTTCTTAGGTGTTATTAAAGACCAACAAATAGTGTTAAAGTAGGTTTATTTCATTGTAATTAAAAAAAAAATAAAAATGATCATCATAGAATATCTAGGCATATCTTCATCTAGCTAAAAGGCCCAAAATATTAATAGAGGTTCCTTGTTTTAAAAATGGAAATGACCATCTTTATTAGAAAACAAGGATAAAAATTTCCTTAATAGGCCTTGACTTGAGAAAAACTATCTAAGTGGACCATTCATTCCTACTAACTTCATAAATGATAGAAAAGTTCTAAAACTAAAAAAATAATTTGACCTTTAAGATAATAGACTAATTTTCTTAAATAGTAAGATTATTCATATCTTATTTTGTATATTAGGAAGAAAAAAATTCAATGGAGTCTCCATATATGAAAGGACTCATAAAATTTGTCATATTTTAAAAGTTTTATATGAGAGAACAAATTAAGTAAAGGGAGAGCAAAGTAAGCTTATGTTAATACATCAATATGAACTGTTTCAAATGTAAGTATGATAAGAACATATATAACATATAAACTAGATTTATTGATAGTATCAATGCTCTTAAAAGCCAAGGTAAGAAACATAATAACGCCGAAATATGGAAAATTTGCTTGACTCTTCCGAAGTATTGGGAAGTCAAGGTAATGGCAATCCAAGAAGCAAAAGACCTAAACGTGCTACCATTGGAGGAACGTATTGCATCACTACTCACCTATAAAATGAGGCTTAAAGAGACCCAATAAGAAGAGACAATGGCTCTAAAGAGGAAGAACTTAGCTTTTAACCCTTCTAAGGAGGATTTAAGCAAAGAAGAATATACATCAACTAATGAAAAGCGATAAAGAGGATATTTCCCTATCACTAAAAAATTCAAAAAGTTTTTATGAGAAAGAAATTCTCAAAAAGAAAGGAATTCAAGGGTGGTAAGATATATTCAAAATGTAAATTAAATAACATTATCTGTTTTGAATGTATGAAACCCAAACATATGAACTCCCAATTCCTTCTCTTAAAGGAAAATGACAAATATGAGAGAAATGATAAAAAGGAGAAGAGGGATAAAAGAAGAAAAATCTCTACTTGGGATGACACAAGTAATTTCTAAAGTGAACATCTGGAAGAAGAAGAAGCTCACATATGCTTCATGGCTAAAGATGATGAGAGATAGCCTCCAGCCTAAATCTTATAATAATGAAAGTGATATTGAATTGTCGTATAATGAACTAGTTAAAAGCTTTGAAATATGAGTATGAAAAGGAAGAAGCTATTTGCCAAACTTGAAGAGGCTCAAAAGCATCTAGTTGTATGCATGAGTGAAAATAGAAAAAAAAAAAGTAACTTGTATAGCATCAAAGTATTTAAGAGTGTGTCTATTATTGATAATCATAAATCAGACGCATTAAAGCATGAGAATGAAGAATTTAAAAAGGAGGTCAATGCCCTTAAGGATTTATTTTCCAAAATTTACAAAATAAAGTTAGAAACTTGAAAGCTTGTTAGGAGCTCAAAAGAGTTCAAACAATATAGAAGGGATTAGTTATAACTATACTAGTGTATTCATTAAGAAAGCTACATTTGTCAAGGAAAAGCATTTTCATAGTGAAAAACTATTGCCTAAGATATCAAATGACTGTGAAACATCTATATCTAAGCATAAATATAAGTCATATGCACATCGTATATCCACTAGGGCTTAGTCTAAGAGCAAACGTGATGCTTTCATGTATTGCTCTCAATTATCCCTAGAACTTAACATTCTCAAGGAAAGAATAGGCATAATTTATACCAAAAATACATAATAGCATACAGTTACTTTTTAGGCCTCGACATTACTTTAGAAGTATCAAACCTCTACTTATAATATATGTCGTACTATGTATAATGTCATGAAACATGTTTACAGTCCTTATAAGCATCAATATAACCAAAGAAATATGCCTAATAAATATAATTATGCTAGGTCTTTTTACTACCCAAAAAGAGCATTCAACTCCTTTAATACCTAAAAGAGGGGTCATTATCATTCATATACACATAGAAAAGTAAAGAATATATTTATGCACCAAACTCATAAGGTTCATTATCATAGCATAAACTCATATAATTCATTTAATATTATATGCCACTTTTGTGGTAAATAGAGGTATATTTTCAATTATTTTTTATAAAAAAAAACATAATAAGTGAACCTTCAAAGAAGTGAGTTGAAAAGAACAAAGAGACTAACAATCAAGGATCCAAGCTTATTTAGGCACCTAAAATATATTGCTTGTTTTGTTTTATCTCGAAGAAAAAGAGGAACAAATTGTTTGTGGATAGTAAATAATTAAGGCTCATAACTGGTGATGTATCCTAATTTTCAACTTTTAGAGCAAAAAAAGGAGGATTTTTCATATTTAGAGATAATGTTAAGGGTAATATAATTGGAATTGGAAAATTCAGTGAGGAAGATCACACAATTATTGATAATGTGATTTTAGTTCATAGATTAAAGTATAACTGGTTACGTGTGAGCCAACTATTTGATAAGGACTATAAAGTATATGTAGAGGGAAAATCATATATCATATCTATAGTTTAAAACAACATTGCATTTTTGGTAAATAGATAAGAGAATTTATATACAATTGATATTGATGATTTCTTTAATCAAAATGCGAAGTACTTAATATCTATTAGTGAACATGCATATATTTGTCATAGAAGTCTTAGACATATAAGCATGAACCTTATCTCCAATATCAATTCTAAGCAACTTATCAATAAACTTCTAAGGGAAAAATTTAAGAAAGATAAGATTTTTGAAGCTTGCCAAATTGGAAACAATCCAAGACCTCAATTAAGAGCAAGAATTTAATAACTTCTACTGGACTTTTATAATTACTTCATATGGTTTAATTTGGACTAACTATAATTTCTAGTCTAGGAGATAAATTCTATGCCTCTATTATAGTTTAAGATTTTAGTAAATTTACATATATTTATCCTTAGCAAGCAAAGGTGAATACTTTAAAAAATTTATCATATTTATAAAGAGAGTTTAAAATGAAAAGAAACTCTCTATTGTATGAATTAGGAGTGATCATGATAGGGAGTTCAAAAATGAAAAACGCGAAGCCTTTTGTGAAGATAATGGTATTTTTCATATTTTTTAAATCCAAAAACCCCTAAAAATAGAGTTGTTGGAGGAAAAATAGGACGTTACAAGAAATGACTTAGGTTATGATAAATTAATATGATCTTGATTACGATAAAATTAATATGATCTTCCTAAGTACTTTTGGGAAGAAGTTATAGTTACGACTTGTCACATTCCTAATAGAGTCTATATAAAGCCAACTTTATATAAGATACCTTATGCATTTTGGCATAGTAAGAAGCCAAAGATTAGTAACTTTAAAGTTTTTAGTTATAAGTGCTACATTTTGAATACTAAAGATAATTTAGGGAAGTTAGACTCTTAAGTGGACGAAGGAAATTTTCTTACTTATTCCTTAACTAACAAAGTGTATAGAGTGTTTATACATTTACTAGTCATGATATATTATCTTTCCTAAGAAGATCTGCAGGGAAGAGTGAGATTGGTAACTAAAGGAAGAGGTGATTGAAGGGATTTGAAGATTTTTATTGTTAAGATTGTTACTTCTTTTTGGGAAAGTAGTAGTTGAGAATTCATGTAAGGTTCTATTTTGGGGAAGTCGATAGAGGCCTCTACTGGAAGCTCCTTTGTGAGTTCTTCTCCCTCCTTAAGCAGGGAAGCTAGTTTGTTTCCAACTCCTCAAGAAGCTAGAAGTGTGAAACCCATCATAATTTGGGGCAATGTAGTGTTGTTAGCCATTACAAGGACACCTCGAAGCATTTTCCAATAGCTACTAATCAAGGCATAATCACTCCTCCTCTTGAACTATTGCAAGAAGGAGCAAAATACTGGGGGAATATGTTGGTATGATACTTCTTTAACAAGATACATGCTTTAAATAAAAATTTAGATAGGGAAGTAGAGGGTTAAGTAAAGGATTGCTCACAGAAGATGACACCTTCCTCTTTCAATTTATTGATAGTGACTCTTAGCAAGGTAATAGAGGCAAGATCATGACACATTAAGGGGCAACCTATGTTTATGGAAAAGTGGGTACCTAGTTTTGAACTTGACAGATCAAAAATTGAACCTATTCCATTGTGGATTAATTTCCATAATGTTCCACTCAAGTAGAGGACTTTAGATGATATGAACTTCGTTGCAAGTTAAGTGGGAAGACCCATTGCATATGATTATGCTCAACTTTTTTATAATTGGAGACCACAATTTTTGAAAAAAAAAAGAGTGGAGAATAACAGGAAAGAAGTTTGATAGAGTGAGTTATATAGAGTTGATGGGAACTATGGAAGATTAAAATCTAGATACAAAGGAGCATAACTTAAAGAGCATGATGTGAAGCAAGAAAACAATGGTAATCAGGATGTTCAGACAGAGGAGCAAGAATATGTTCCAAGTTAGGAAGAGAATCCAATCGTTTTAAAGGAAGCTAATAACTTTGAACCAAACACAATTACTAATAATAAAACCAATGAGGAGGAAATCCCTTTGTCAAATCTTGGAACTAAAATAAAACAGATTGATTTTTCTGGTAATACTGTAAGGAAATCAAGCAAGAAGAGGGAGAAACCTAAGAGGGGGGGATGATGAATTTCCTTAGTATTATATGATCTTTTGAAATATTAGGGGCATGAATGAGCCCTTCAATGGTTGGCTATTAAAGACCTTATTTTGGAAAAAAACATCCTATACTTTTAGGACTTTTAGACACTAAAAAAAAGCTAGTAAAATTCAAAACTCCGTGAATTTGATTTGTAAAAGTAGTAATTTGGCTCTAACTATGTGAATCACTACAATGGTCAAATAATATGCATACAATAAGGAGAAGATTAATGTGACCTTGCGCTTTAATTCTGATAAGCTTGTTCATCTCAATTGCAGTCTTATTAATTTAAACTCTTAATTTGATGCTTCCATTGTCTATGCTTCCAATTATGAATTCCAAAGGTTAAACATTGGGAAGCTCTTGCAAAAATCAATAAGACAATGACAAATCCTTAGATCATAGTGGGTGACTTTAATTGTGTTCTTTATCCCTATAAGGCTCAAGGTGATAAGGTTAAACACTCCAATTTAGGTAGAGAGCTAGAATGGGAACCACCAGGCTAGAAGTCAAAGATTTGAAATATGCTAGCAACCTATTTACTTGGAACAATAAACAAAAAAAGGTAAAGCTCTTATAAGGAAAAAATATATAAAATCTTTTCTAACCATAACTTGTTGAGTTGTTTTCCTAACTCATATGTTCTAGTTGGAACCCAACTATGCTCAGATCATTCTTATTTGAAAATTTAGGATTTTACCCTAACTTGAACTACCAATTCTCCTTTCAGGTTCTTTAATTTTCTTATCAAAAAGGAGGGAGTCATTGAGTTTTTTACTAAAGCTTGGGGAAGCTATATATTTGGTTTCAAATTCTACCAGCTCACGAGAAAATTTCTTAAAGCCAAACTTAAACAATTTTCTAAATCAGAGGGTCTTTTAATAGAACAGACATTACAACTTGTAAAAGATGAGTTAAAAGTTATCTAAAATGCCTACAATATTGATCCTAACAATTATGAATTACAATATAAAGAGATCAGGAATCTGGAAGAGTATAACATGGCACTGCTTAATCACAATTCTCTACTTATGCAAAAGGTAAGGAATATATAGATTAAGGAAGGTGACTCCAAATTTAAATTTTTCCATAGTTTGATCCTGGCAAGAAGGAACTCAAAAAAGATTCTTTGTTTACTTGATCATAATGATCAATTGATAATTGATAAGGTATTGATTGAAATAATGGTGATTAACCATTATGTTAAGCTGTTAGCTTCAGATTCCTCAATTAAATTTTTAGTGTATGATTTTATGGCATTGATTTGTTCTCCACTCCCCCAAATCAGTTTGGATTTGACTCAATTGCCAACTTCCACATAAGAAATCAAGGAATTTCTTTTATCTCTTAATCTAAGGAAAGCTCCTAAGCCAGATTGGTATACTACCTATTTTTCTAAAATGCATGGAACACTATAAGTTAGCTTCTATTGTAAGTGGTCTAAGAATTCTTACACAATGGAAAGATGCTAAAGGAGATCAATGCAATATATATTTGTATGATCCTTAAAATTCCTAATGTCATTTCCCTTCAAGATTTTAGGTTTATATCTTGTTATAACATAACGTACAAGGTGATTGCCAAGTTATGAGCTAACAGATTCAAGGACCCACTTAAGAAATTGATTAATATTTTGCAAGGGCCATTCATTTATGGCATATCCATCTTAGATAATATCTTACTAGTGCAAGAGTTGATGAAGGAATACATTTCTAAGAATTTCATTAAATGTTGTGTAGTCAAAATAGACTTTTCCAAAGCATTTGGTCGTATCACGATTAATCTTATCTTTTCATTTTATTTATGTTGAATCACTCTTTTTATGGATTGCTATGGTTGTTTGATGTCTATTGATTTGGGTATTGTAATTATCTGAATGTGTTCAGTGACTGTTTTTGTGAAAGACCATTGCTAGAATCTTAAGTACAATACATAATTGTTGTGTTTTAGATTTGTTTGTAGCTACTAATAACGATGAATCATTAGGAACAATGTAACATAGGTTTAATAACCCAAACTTGTGTGGTTACTATCTAGATTGGTCTGTTTTCCTTATTCATAATGCAGTTATCTAATTAAACCTAGAGAGCTTGTTCTAGGTTATTCAATAGTTAGGTTTAATTAAATAACTTATTTTAATTAAGCACGACTTAAAGGAAAATTGGGATTAACTAAACTTGTTGTTAATCTACAATCAATAGTTCTAAGAGAGGTGTGAAAACATTATAATAATGGAATATGTTTACTTGTGTGTAGGCTGAGATTGATTTGAGATCCGAATTTTAAACACATTTATCAATTTCAACACTTTTGATTATTTTCCATAATTTGTTTTTGTTAGTTTAACTTTACTTTTTTTTAATTGCATTCAACCAATAGCTTTTTTGAATCTTAAAAATCAATTATTTTCATTGCAAATGTTACATGTACATTCCCTGTGGATACGATACCTGCTCACTGTTACTATAAAGTTTTAGTGTGCAGAGTTACGTTTATTTTGTGGTCCACTCAACATGTACTATCAGTAGTAGTTAAGGGTATTATGAGCAACCAAAAGCAGCTTAGGACCTCATTGAAGAATTGGGTATTATGGTGCTTTTTTTGAGCAAAACTTAGCATGTTGGTAAGAGTATATGACATAGATATGGTTATAGCATTTACAAGTGAGGTCAAAGCTCATAGTAGGAAGATAAATAGATTAACTTGAATACTCAGTTATTCTAATTTATGTAATGAGATGTGTGTGAGCTAGGACATTCAGGCTACGTATGTCAAGATCTAAAGTGCAAGCATGTGGATTATATCGAGAATGCTCTTAGACCCTATAATAATCCTTATAGTCGCAGATATAATCTAGGATAGCGGAATCACCCAAATTTCTCTTGGTAGAATTAAGTATAACCAAGGAACAATCCTCCACCAAGATTCCAACAACACCTACCTCATAACAAGAATCCAATAGTTCCAGGCCTCCTAACAAGATTTCTTTAAAATTCAGAGGCAAGATTTCAAGCCATATAAACTTTACTAAGAAATCAGGAGGCTTTTATATATAACTTAGAAACTCATATCAGTTAACTTTTGAAGTTAGTTTTTAAAAGACAATAAAGGAGTTTTTGTTTGGCACCATCGAGATAAATTATAAAAAATATATGATGGCAGTCACCCTTAGGAGTGGAAAAGAGTAACAAAGGAATGACAAAACCTAAGATGAGAAAAAGAGTGACACCAAGAATTAAGAAAAAGTTAAATGTGAATAGCAACTTCCAAAAGGAAAGGAATTTTAGCTTGTCATCTCTTATCTTACTAAAGTGAAGAAAGATTGTATGGATGAGCAATTTGGTAAGTTCCTTGAACTGTTTCAACAATTTCATATTAAGTTACCCCTTATTGAGGCTCTTACATAGATGTTGAAGTATTTGAACTTCTTGGAGGAGTTACTAATAAACAAGAGGAAGTTAAAGGAGTTAGCGATTGTGACATTTAATGAAAGATGCTCATTAATTCTTCAAAGCAACCTACTACAGAAGATTAAAAATCCATAGAGTTTTACTATCCCTTATCAAATTGCTAGTTTAAAAATAGAAAAGGATTTAGCCAACCTACAAGTTGGTATTAACATGATGCCCTTACTCTTTTTTTAAGAAACTAGGATTAGGTTAACTAAAACCTGCTATAATAAGTTTACAATCAACAAATAGATCGATAAAGTATCCTCGATATATTATTAAAAATATACTTGTTAGATTGATATGTTTATTTTCACAATTGACTTTGTGATTCTTTACACAGAGGAGGATATAAAAGTACCTCTAGTTCTAGGTCACTATTAGGTCTAGTATAGATGTTAGTATGGGCAAGTTGGTACTTAAGGTTGGAGATAAAGAGGTCACATTTAAAATATCTAATTTCATAATTCATTTCCTTAAACATATTGATGTTGGTATTCTATTAATATATTTGATGATTTAGTTTCAGATGCTTTGCAAGAATTTTTTTCTAAAGGTTTGTCAGAGTTATTCCTAGTTGAAGGTAAAGAAGAAGATGAGAAACACCACAAAAGGAAAAAAAAACATGTAGCTTACTTAGAGGTTAAGGAAATAATAGTAAGAAAGTAAAAATTTTATAAGCTGCCTTGATCACGGTTAGGTATGTCGAGCTAAAGACGTTAAATAAGAGCTACTTGAGAGGTAACCCAAGAATTAGGATAGTTTTAATTGATTTGATATGTTATTTTGATTATTTATTAATATTGGTTTAGGATTTCAATATTTTTTGTTTCTTTTATATTAGGTTTTAAAGCATCTTTATTTAATTTTGCCTAATTTTGGAGTTTGTGATATTTGTTACTTGACTCTCAAAAGTTTGAGTGAAAATTTTGAAGTTTATAAGAATTACTACGTGTATAGGGTCATGTACATGACTGTGTACATAAAGATCTTATTTTTGCATATTTTATATGATTCCAAAGACCTAAATGATCATTGAACATGGTCGTATACTAATAAATGCTTATTTGACTATAATTATATACCCATATTTGATTTTTTTGGTTTGTTATTTAATAGTTTTATAGTATTTTTGGTACTTATTTTGCTTTAAACGTATTTGTAGGTAATAACTGTCTTCTTATACTAAAAGGAGAAGAATTAGGATGAAATCATAGCATGGAATGAAGATTTGAAACAACTTGGACCTACACAATCATGTATAATGATTGTGTAAGTCTTTGTAAATGTGTAAAGATTTGAAGAATATTGTTTATGGTTATGTGAAGCTACACACTCATGTATATTGGTATACAAGGCCATGTATGTTGCCTATGTAAGTCTTTATGCCTATTTAAAATTGTGAATTCAGGTGCTTTTGGTGATACAGTCACCTAAACGATCGTGTATGTTGACCGTGTATATCCTAGAACTAGTTTTTATTATAACAGAATGTGAACAAAGGCAAAACAAAAGAAGGCAAGTTTATAAGTAATTTTGAGTCATAAGAAACATAGAGAGGTAACATTTCTAATCAAAGGAGGAGGAAAACACGAAGAACATGTCAAAAGATTTGACATATAACAACTTTCAATCCAACTTGTAAGAAGATCCATGAAAAGAAAAATGGGAGATTTAAAATTATGATTTTTTTTTATTTTCTAGATATTTTCTGCATATTTATCTATGGTTTTGTTTTTTCTGAGTAGGAACTAAAATTATTTAGTACCTGGTGTAATAAACCTTAAGTTGTGATAACAATATGATTTTATCTTTTATTTAATGCAATTTTATTAAATGATATGTTGAGATTCAATTATGAGTTTTATTCTTGCTCTAATATATTTGAAATATTAGTTCATGATTTAATTTCATATAATTACAATTGGGAAATCCTATTGTATAAATAGATCTACCATAATTGGAAAGAGTTCCATGCAAACCTAGACCTATGTCGACATAAATCCTCTAGATTAAGGTCAAACCTAAAAGTGAAATTTATAAACCAATAATGCAATCTTAGTGGTTTTAATTAGAAAGATTTCTATTAATCAACTACTCTATTAGTTTGTAATAGTCTTGAGAAAGATATTAACATAAGATAGTAATTTCCACAATCCAATAATCAATAATACATTTTCATGATAAAGGGTTAATGTTTAAGGAGTGCTAGGGGGATTCATCACCTAGGTACTATTTATTTGATATAAACTTTTCCTAGTATTTTCCTATGTCTTAAGTTCATTATTATTTCAATCATAGTTTAGGGGCCATTTGGTTCCACTTCTGTTTTTCTGTTGTTGTTTTTTTGTTTATGTTTTCTATTTTTTGTTTATATTTTTTCCTTAAAAAAACAAAAACCTGTTTGGTTGAGATTTGTAATATAAAAATTGAAAACAAAAACATGTTTGGTTGAGATTTGTAATAAAAAAACTGAAAACAAAAATATGTTTGATTTTGTTATCTTGTTTTTATTTTTTAATTATACTCTTATGTATAATAATTATAATATATAATACATTATATTTTTAATTATTTAATTATCATTATAGCTAAAATTAAATATATGTAAATAAAATATTATTAAAAGAATGCATACACAAAACAATGCCTCCCTAAAGCCACACCTTGAGCTCTCAATCAATGGAAAAATATCTTAGTAATACGCTTGGTTTTTCACTGCTTATTGTTTTAAGTAATTGCAGTTTTTCTCTGTACAAACCACACAAAAAAGGAGCTTGAACGAGAACAAGTATAAAGCAGCAACAATTGAGATATAATTGTGGATTAATTCACCTCTGTCATCGACTCTTCTTAATGACTTCTGCTCTCATCGCCGATTTGTTTTTTTATTTGGGATACCGAGCAAGAAAAAACGGAATCATTTTTCTTTACACGTTTCTTGTATATGACTCTTTTTTGGTCTACCAAATGGACACATTAAGCTTCATTGGAGCTTAATTAATTGAATAAAGTTAAAACCCATCAAACCCTTTCCCTGTGTCCTTTAGTTTTAAAGATTCCAGCCGGTGATTTTCGTTTTGCTTGTGATTTGGCCTCTCTACATTAGGTATTATCACTCACTTCTAGGCTATATAGCAAAGTTCTCCGATTGAAATTGGATTGAATTGAGAACCCAAAAATGGCCTCTCTAAATGATAGAGATGAAGAAGAAGCACTGTTGGTCTCTTCTGATTTTCTTAAGAAGAAGAACCATACACGTGATGTTCATATCCTAAGCTCTGTGTTTTTTGTGTGTTCTTGCCTATGGAGCAGCTCAGAATCTTGAGACCACTGTCAATACACAAACCTGGAAATCGCAGACGGAAGCAATTGCAAAAGATAGTAGAAGACGATGAATATGATAGATTTTTCGTTGATTTCTATATGTCGAGACCTTTAATGCAAGTGATAGAAATAACTTGAGCAACAAAAACGAATAGGCAATAGGTATAACCAGAGAAATGAGGAAGAGGTTGAAGATGCAGAAGGTATAAGCAGAGAAACAACGGAAGAGGTTGAAGACGTAGAAGATTATACAGTCGCGTAGGAAACTAGTTTTCGTGAAATATAAAAACTTGTTTTAAAAACGCACGAAAACGTCTTTTTTACGTTTTCAAAAAAATGTTACAGTTTTTTTTATTTTTAACAATGAAAAACGAAAACAATTTCAACCAAACTAGTTTTTTAGGACTATTTTATTTTTTATGAAAACAACAACCAAAAACTTAAAAATAAAACGGAACCAAACACCTCCTTAGTTGTTTAGTTTTATTTTTAATTAAATAAATAATCTGAATCGATGATTAGTTAATAAGAAAAGGGTAATTATTAGTACTTATAGTCCTTATAGGATCGAATTGTACTTGTTTATGCTAGCTATTGCTACACCATGCATTAGTGTTTTTTTAATATCGATAATTTTCTTATAAGCATATAAATCACCAATAAAGTTTTTTGCATCGTTTTCAGGGATTAGTAATATTAGGAAAACCTATATGTTATTAATATAACCATTATTTTTATTTTATTTTATTTTATTTTTCCTTTATTCATTTATTTATCTTTTGAAATTCTCTACTTTGACTTTGAGTTTATGGCTTATTTTTAGGATTTAAGATTTATCGCTATGTCCACAACCCACAATGGAAGGATGGAGTGGGGAGTGAACAGTTTTCTCATGGGAGTTATGATATGTCATTGCCTATTGCAACATCACAAAATTCGATTATGGTGATATTTTTTCAAAGGCTCAACTGGTATCCATGTTGTAATGTGACAAATGTGGGAGTAACATTTACAATCATGAAAGTCAGGCACTTAAATATATATGGGAGCAACTACGCATGCAAAACCAGTCTCAGGGTGTACCCTACGAGAATATTTATAATTCAAAGTGAAGCAATCCTTACACTTTTAGATGGAATATTTATGCTTCAGATGAATATTTACAACAACATCAACAAGAAGAGAGACTTATAAATATAATAATAGAATTTTTTCCCAAGGTGAAGCTAGTTGATGTGAATTCAAAAAGAGATATTTTTTCACTTGAATAAATTAAGTATAATACAACATATTATTTGAGCTTATTAAAGCCTCAAAGTGAAGAAGAAACGAAGGTAGATTTCATGAGTAAAGTTGCATTCCAAGAAGACAAGTGGGGTAACTACTACTTTAGAAGAGAAGTACAAATAGATGATAGGGATAGGAGAAGTAGAGAAAGCTTCTATCAAAGAAGAGGAAGAAGAGAAGTGGCAAAAGATGATTGAAGAAGAAGAAGAGGAGGAGGAGATCTTTATCCAAGAAGATAAAGTTGAAGAATTGACAAAGGTGATTAAGGAATAACAAAAGGTGGAGCCAAATAAGGAAACTATTGATGAATTATTGGCAATCACCTTAAGTATAGAGGGTTACCACTTCCTACAAGACAAATTGTTTAAGTTAACTGAAAATTTAGAGAGTTTTTCATTCTTTATTTTATTAACAGTTTGTTATTGAAAAGGGCATTAATAAAGTCAACTGGATTTCTTAATTTGTTAAATTATGTCCTTATTATTATGTTTCAACATGCGGTTTATTGATAGGCTATAAAACCACTACGTGGAGTAACAGGTAGAAGCAAGCCATTTGTAGACCTAGGTTGATGGTAAATATGAAGGGTATGTTGAGTTAACAACGTTAAATAAGCGTTACTTGGGAGGCAACCCAAGAATTATGATAGATTTTTTTAAAAATTGTATTTCATTTTGTTTCTTTATTGTTATTATTATTATTATTATTTTCATTTGTCTTTTTATCTTTTTACTTATATTTGACAAAGATGATTGTATCTAATATCGAATGGATCCCTCAACGAAATAAAAAATAAAAAATTCTTATTACTTATGGAAGAGCCAATTTCTTATCCTTTCTTCCTTTCTATTTATCTACGCTTATATTATGTATATTAGGGATATTGTAAAATTTTAAACATGGGGAAGTAATTTCTTAAACTTATTTAATCTTTGTTATTCAATTTTATTAACTGATATCCTAAATTAGTTAAAATATATACAAAGCTACTTGACATCATTATCGATTATCAAATTGAATTAGTATCCAAAAGGACACACTTTAAAATAAACTTGTTTTTATAAGTCTTATTGTTAGTAATCATTGAGATAGTTAATTTAAATGAAAACTACATATTATTCACACACATGAGATTCATTTTTTTGAGAGCTTTTGATTCTAAGAGCAAATAAATCAATATTTTAGCTCTTTTATTCTTTCATGTGTTATCATAGATAGTTGAATAATTCTAGAACTTGTTT
Source organism: Erythroxylum cataractarum (assembly GCA_024703695.1). Classification (NCBI taxonomy): domain Eukaryota; kingdom Viridiplantae; phylum Streptophyta; class Magnoliopsida; order Malpighiales; family Erythroxylaceae; genus Erythroxylum; species Erythroxylum cataractarum. The sequence goes on from JANJEY010000006.1 coordinate 48,682,404, forward strand.
TTATTATACATATTGAGACCACATTTGATAAATTAGAAGCATTGATGTGATAAAGGAACTTAGATTCAACTTTTGTTAGTCTATTTTCTTGAATTACCCTACCATATTTTATCCCTTAGGAGTAACCAATTTTGAGCCATAGCCTTTTTCGTTAATTATAAACCCATTGTTAGCTTTTAACTTATCTTTCTTGAAGCCCTTTTATTAATTTGAACCCTAAAGGTTTTTACATTACTTGATTGTTTGAAACTTAAAATTTGAAAAGATCTAATATTTCTTTAATTGTTGGTATATGATTATAGATTTTTTAAAAAATAGTGATTAAGGTTCTAGTGCCTAAGGATTTATAGTATAAAGGACCAATATAATATGAAGAAATAAGTTTCTTGTACTATTGTTTTGTAAATTTCCTTCAAAAATTTATTACCCATTTATTATTCCAATCACACCTTACCTAAACCCCTTTAAATCCTTCTATCAAGACCTTTTGACTTTTGTTTTTAATTTACTTATAAGTGGTGGAGATGTGATAATATTGCAAGCTTATGGTTAAGAGTTCTACTATGTATTAATTTAAGAGTTCTTACACTTTTCACCCTAAACATTTGTGTGCATTGAGTGAAACCTTGGCGAGGGTGTAAAGATTTGTGGTTTTGAATTTCAAAAAGATTATATTTATTAGTAGCCATAAAAGGCATCAAAAAGGGACGATACAATGAGAGTTAAACAAAATAAAATACAACAACATACTTGATTTCAAGGAAAAACTAATATTAGAGGTTTCACCTTCTTCTAATATGAGGCTTAGTTAATCAGTCATTTGATGAGCTACCAAAGTTTCCTTAATCCAACAATGCAAATTATGAATAAGAGTGTACTTGTTAATTCTCTTCTGTTGATGAATTTTTTATTTCTTTCCCTTTAGATCACATGAACTGCATAACCGAGGCTAAAAATTAATCAGATTCTGTCATTTCCCATAGAAAGATATTTTGCTTCAGCCCATTCAAGAATCTTGTTGCAATCATATTCAAAGCAATATTGTTTTAGGGTGAAAAGTAAATGGGCCATGACTCTTAGGGTGAAAAGCAATATAGCCCATTTAAAGAGTAAATGGGCTATACTTTCTTCTTCATTATTACAAAATTCACAAAGAGTGTTAATAGAGCCATGAATCTTATCGTTTGTCTTTAGTATGCTCTAGCTACTAGCCAAGTTATGACTAAGACTTTAGACTTTAAGGATGCTGTCTATACTACATTAAAGCATGATATATCTGGGGTAAGAAGTTTGAGATCTTTAATGCAGGAGAAATCTAAGAAAACCCCATTGGAACTTAAATTCCAAATATGCTTGTCTGTAGTAGAAGAATCAAGTTGATAGTTTGGTAGTAGATTTGGAGCCTTTCAAATCCTCTACCTTGAAAATACTAGAAGTTGTTTTCCATGATGCTACAAACTCGAGCATGTGATGGAATTCTTGTAGACAAGGTAGAAATATCATTTGTGAGGTGAAGAGTGCTAAAGGAGTTGTTTTGCAATACGATGGATGTACTCTACGTCATGCAACTATTTTTTGCTTAAATCATTAGTAACCCTTAACCTTATCAGATAATATAATCCAAAAGTTAGTAGTTATTTTACCTGAGTATGTGCCAAGTGGCATTTGTCGCATATGCCACTTTTAATGCTATCATAGAATATTTGACAAGACTTTTTGTTACAATATTTCACATTATATCCAGACACATTTTAATTTATGACTTTTTTTGTATTTTTTTTTTCAAAATATAAGAAATACTCATATTTTTCTTAATATTTTGGGTAAGAACAAAGTATCATCTATTTGTTTTATATTTTTCATTAATTTTGTTGATACAATTTGATCAATTTACCATAAATTGGATGGGTTTACATTTGAATCAATAATGTTTTTCTATAACTTTGGCACTTTACTTATTAGTGAAATTAAACAAATTCAATGGTGACCATCCAAAAATTATTTATCCAAATCACAAAGCCAATAATATAATAAGAAAAATCAAAATAGAATAAATTTTTCGTAGAAAATTAGAAAGGTTTAAGTAAAATGTTGCAAACAATTTTTGGCCATTTTTAGTTATATTTTCACATTCTTGTAGTTAAAAATACGTACTTACAAAATTATAGAAACATGGCAAATAATCTATTACTACAATAGCACAAAATGTTGCCAAATAATATTTGCTGCATTTTTCACAAATATTGACTTTTGCTTAACATGTAGCTATGCATTTATGGTAATTTTGGTACGATAATAACGTGTAGCTAATAATTTTACATTGTGTATAATTTGAAATAATGTCACCTAAATTATTTTGAAACTTGGAATTTTCCTGTGTGATACTTTTGGATAAATTGGCTACATTTTTATTCATATCCTATAGCCCATTTTGTTATAGTAATAGAATGAGATTCTTTAGTAAATATGTCCACAACTAAAATCTGTAAAAGTATGAAATTGTGTAAGGAAGGAATAACAATATGACATATTGTATGAAGTAATATTTATTTCTTCTATAGCTATAGCTAATACTACAACTTACCTTTGAAATTTTTAATTAAATCAATCAATAAAATTTCATATTAGATATGAAATGATAAGATTTTAAAAGAGTTAAAGTTAATGATTTTATGATGTGATGCTTAGTTGAAGCATTTATTATCCAATAAGTAACTAAATTGGATAATAGAAGATTATGGGATATCCGAAAGGTTGTATATATTATCATAGACTCTGTTGAACACATATTTTGATTAAATGAAAACCTATAAGAGAATGGTTCTTAAGAAAAGTAGTGAGAGTACGATAAAATTTGGAAGGTTTAATTCCAATAATAGCACATCTAATAGGAACTATTGCATTTATTGACTCATTTGATGTATAATGGAAATGCTATAAGACATTGAAACATTCACTTTTATAATGAATTCGATGAGTTCGTTGTAAAGTTGATTATGAATTTATCATGTCTATAAGACATACTTCTTATAAAGAGAACAATAATTTATGTTTTCAATAGTTAAAAATATAACTGTCCAAACACAGTTCGTATTAGATATGAAAAGTAACAACTTAATTTTGGTAATTAGATCTATAGGGATAGATACATAAGTTGTTTACCTATTTTAATCTAAGTACATAGATAATGTACTAAAGAAGCTTCATACTTGACATATTTGATACTTGTGAAATGTTAAAGATACTTATTATTATATGTATAAGTTGATATTTGAGTTCAAAGTAATGTAGATATTAACTTTTGAAGTAAATCCTTATTAAGTTATATTTTACTTAGAAAAATGTATTTTTGAGACTAGAAAGGTTCTAATATAATATTAATTGCTAATTAAGCTCAAACACATTTTTCATTTGGATGATGTGTTCTTTAAAGAATTTGATATAGTTCCTACTATTCTTCAAGTTAGTAATGTGTTTTTGAACATGATATCTATTAGGCAAATAAAAGGAGCTAAGGTCTCATCAAAGATCTAAATATGTATTTATATAGTTTCTCTTAATTACAATGATAGTCGAGATAAAAACTGAAAGATTTAAACAAGTACTAACTATGGAAAATCTTGTAGAATTCTTTCACCATATTTCCAGAAGTAGCAAGATTATCATATGGAGATATTATGTAAGATGTTTAAACAAGTGGCTTAACACCAATAGGAGATTATTGGTTTATGCCCTACAACCAATCAGTTGGTTATAGTTTAGTGATATATTTATTTAAAGGAATTCTTTATCTTATATATATTTATATTTATATCATAAATTAAATTATGATGAGATTAAAATTATGAGATTTATATTACATTTATGAATTATCCTTAAATTGTTCTTAGTTATCGTTTTATTAAAATTGGATATTAAAAGAGTGTAAAAAGAATAATACACATTATGTATCTTCCTTATGAAAGAAGTAGTTGATCTTATAGACTAAAGTATATAGATACTTAAATAAATGTATATATGTTTGTTTCAGAGCAAGTTCACTAAACTTACCTCATATGATAATTTTTTTAAAAAAAATAACTTGTATTTCTATGAAAATTCTCATCGTGATAATTGTAAAAGTAATTCTTTGATTTGAGATCACAAAATATCTCATCTAGGCTAAATTTTGATAATACTTGTGACCTATTATAGTCAATGGTAGCTCAGTCGATAGTCATTAGATATATTATGAACTATATGGAAATAATTGAATGATCATTATAATATTTTTTATCCTAAAATAATTAGGGAGAATATTTTGTTTTTTTCGATTAGTATTGATTCGAAAAATCCTTGACTAAGATGAAAGGATATTATGAAAATAGTTTTCAAATGTCAATAATAGAATCAAATATTAATGGTAGAGAGCTAATATGATTGGACTCAAATATAGAAAACATAATTAATTACATAATCTATATTTAATCAAAACATTGTATGACAAAAGTATTGAATTATACAAAAAATTATGCATGAAAAAGTTATTCAAAGTTACTTTGACATTCCTAAATATTCTGGTGGCCTTGTTAAATGTCAATCTTGATCTATGGATATAAATTATTTAATTAAATAATTAAAGATAACTTAAAAGATTTTAATTTATCTAATCTTAAATATGATTTAGTGATATAATTTATATCCATTTGTAACAGCCCAGATCACCAACTCATAGATATTGTCCGCTTTGGGCCTTAGCCTAGCCAAGCCCTCCCGATTTTGCTTTTTTAAAAGGCCTTCCTAGGAGGTCACCCATCCTAGAACTACTCTCAGCCAAACACATTTAACCTAGGAGTTTTGATGGGATCCGGTGCGTTGGGTCATCGAAAACGTGTCTGTAAGAAAGAAGTATCCATACCCTTATAAGATGTACTTCATTCCCCTCTCCAACCGATGTGAGATTTCACACTCTCCACCCCCTTTAGGGCCTAGCCCTCTTTGGGATTTAGCCTAGTTGGCACAACGGTTCAGGTACTTACTCTAATATGACCTAACAGCTCAGATCATCCGCTCACAGATGTTATCCGCTTTGGGCCTTGGCCTCGCTAAACCCTCACGATTTTGCTTTTCCCGAGGCCTTCTCAAGAGTTCACTCATCCTAGAACTACTCTCATCCAAGCACATTTAACTTCGAAGTTTTGATGAGATCTGGTGCATTATTACTTTTCTCGAGGCCTTCCCAGGAGGTCACTTATCCTAAAACTACTCTCGCCCAAGCACATTTAACCTCTAAGTTTTGATAGGATCCGGTGCATTAGGCCATGAAAAACACGTCTATAAGGAAAAGTTCAACTCTCCTGTTGGTCCAACCGACTCGAGTACTGGCTTTGATAACACCTATAATAGCCCAAATCACCCACTTACAGATATTGTCTGCTTTGGGCCTTAGCCCAGCTAAGCCCCTACAGTTTTGTTTTTTTCGAGACCTTTCCAGGAGGTCACCTATCCTAGAACTACTCTTGCCTAAACACATTTAACCTCGGAATTATGATGGGATTTGGTGCATTAGGCCATGAAAAATGTGTCTTGTGGGGGAGGCCTAGCCTCCTGCCAGTCCAACCAGCCCGAGTATTGGCTCTGATACCACCTATAACAGCTCAGATCACTCACTTACAGATATTGTCCGCTTTGGGCCTTAACCCAACCAAGCCCTCACGGTTTTGCTTTTCTCGAGGCTTTCCCAGGAGGTGAAACGCATCTATAAGGGAAAATCCAACTCTCCACCTGGTGTGGGATCTCACACCATTACTAACATAATTAGGAACATAATGAGTCACACATAAAGAACGAATAAAAGAGAGAAAAAGTGTTTTAATCAATTTGAACTTGATTATAAAGTTTAAGAAATTTTATGATTAAATATAATATATTTAATAAATAAGAATCAATGTGAGATATTGGATCTTATTTGGACCCAATTGGTATTTAATTCAAATTAATTGTTATTATAATTAAATTGTAACTGAAAGGTTTATTTCAATTAAATTAATAAAATATCTAAAATGTATTATAAAGGTTTAGGTTCCAAGGAAACTAGCATTTTTTGTCTAACCCTCTTTACAACAGTTATAGAGTTCTCTTAACATATATTATGGATGTCGTTAGAGATTGAACTTTTGTATGATTATGGTGGTTGAGATAAGTCGATTTAAAAAATAGCATAAGGAAAGCGACAAGAAAACGGATCAAACTTCAAAATAAGGTACGAATTATGATTCATACTTTGTTAATCATGTTATAAAATTTCAAGTGATCTTGACTATCAAAAAATCAAACAAACTACATATGAAATCAGATCACGTCCCAAATTCCTAAAGGGTTTGGAATTATAATCTAATCCCATTCATTTTCTTTATCCTTTGGGTCTCTGTTAAAGATAGATTAGGTACCAAAGATGTTCTAAAAATACCCTATGTGGATTCTACTTATGTCCTCTTTCAAGTTGGTAATGAAGATATTAACCACCTTTTCTTCAACTACAAGTTCTTCGTTACACTTTGGCACTTTGGAATATACTTACCCTCTGTAATCTTTAAAGTAATTGCTCACTATAGGAAAACACCATCTCTTTGTTTGTTAAACTCAATTATCATATAAAGGGAAATATAAACCTATTTATGTTAGCTTTTAGAGCACCACAAGAATATTAGGTTTTAGCGACAAAAATTACCGATAGAAAATAAAGATATTATATTAGGAAACAAATTTAGCGAAAAAATTTACTAACAAAAAAAGTTGTTGGATAAATGGCCGTAGGTAAACTTTAGTGATGAATAAAATGAAACCATCGCAAATTTAACAACGAAAATTTTTATATTTGTTGGTAAATTCGACGACAAAATTTTACATTTCTATCACTAAATTAAGGTAAATTTATCGATGAATTTAGGATATTTTCTCACTAATTTGCCGACAAAATTACAATATTCCATCGGTGAATTTAGCAACGATAAGTTTTAGATCGGTCGCTAAATTTACTGACGGACATAAAACATTCCGTCGTTAAACTTACCAATGGAAAATATTATTTGTCGCTAAATATTTATCGACACAATAGATTGTTCCGTTGGAAACTTAGTGATGGATCTATATATCCGTCGATAACTTAGTGTCAAAATGATTTATACCGTTAGTAACTACAATCCGTTGCTAATTAGCAACAAAAAATTGTATTTCCGTTGGGGAAATTTAATTATGATAAATTTCAACCACCACTTCTCACTTCCTACCTGAGTTTTCTATTAATAATATTATGATTTTTTGTACATTTAATTTCTATAAATAATATATAACATTGATTGATAAATTTAAAGTAAACATTATCTTGAATGGTATAATAAAAAATTATAATGTAAACGAACAAGTATCTTGAAATTACCGTTAACTAAGAATTTATACAAAAACTGAAGAGTAGCAGACTATCATTACATTCACTTATCCAGAAGCTATGCAGATGGTGAATGCGAATGTTCTTAATGATGCGATGAGGTCCTATCCTTACCTTTCAACTCATCCATCTTATTGCAGAGCTAAATTATGCACTCCATCAACCTCTCTAGTGTGCTCTCAAGTTGAAGGACTTTCTTATTTGATGCGGATTGCCTACTAGATCCAGCTGTAGTGGATGTGGAAGATTGCGAATAAAATGTATTTGCAAATGAATCTAAGCCAAAAATCCTTCCACAGTAGTCCCTACCACCTACTACATGAAGATATACCTGACTCTTAACAACATCTTCAAAGTTTTGAGACTATCATTCAATGTTTTCTTGTATTTGATCTTATCATTATAATTGTTTATGTTAATAAGTGATATTTTTAAGGGTTAATATTAAAGTACAAATTTTACATACGTGAACTTGTCTATATCGGGCGTTGACAAAGGTCACACCATCATGCTTCTTAGTATGAGTGTGCAAAAAGAGTTGGCATGGTGTAAACTTCATGCCTATAGACTTTTTCTGCATAAGAGTAAATTGTTATAAATAAACTATATTTTACAAAAAATCTGGCTAAATTTCCTCTATTTTTATGATATTTACTCGCTATCAGACAAAAAATTTAACTCAACAACACAATCATTAATGGCACCAAACATTTATAACATTATTGTTCTCCATAATGCACATATATTTTTATTTTAAATTTCATACGTCAAACTACATAGAAATCAAATTTCATACATTAAAGTAAAAAAAATTAGGTTATAATTGTCAAATTTTGATACTTACAAGTTGAAGTGCATGCTCCTAGTGGGTCAAAGATCCTCTATTATGTAGGGGTAGACTCTTTCTGTCTGGTCCTCCATGTCTGTTGACATAATTGCACTCTGAAATGGACATTGTCTCGAATGATGCCTAATACTGTTGCCAACAACTCCATATTTTTTCAGATATATAAGGTGGTCGTATACCATTCTTATGTATCGAAGCAAGAAAGTCTTTATAATATGTACAAGCTCGCCTCTCCCATGCATTATAAATTACAACATCAAATTTTGGATCCTAAAAAAATTATTTCTAAAGAACAAAAAAAACATATTATAAGTACTTATAAATGACAATATTTATCTAATTAATGTATAAAATTAGATAAAATAAAAAAGGTTAAAGAATATATTTTGTGTACCTTAAACTCCTGATAATAAAAATCCTTTGTCGGTTGAGAGACATTCTTCCATATAAAACCCTCAAGATCTATCCTCTCCTTAAACTTGGAAGATATATTTTTTGAGCACGTTCTAGATGAAAATAACATAATATTTAACTTATTTTAGATCATTTTCAAATTAAAACTTATAACTTCAGCATAAACCTATGGTGTTATCGTATATTACAAAATGTTTAGAATTTTACTCACAAATCATTGACAATTGTAATGTATGTTTTTCCATGAACTCCCTTAGCTTTAGGTTGGAGGTTGCCTCCTTCATCAGCAACATTTACCCCTGATATATTTGTTGGGATAGGGCTAGTGGATAGTGTAGGGCTGGTGGATGGTGTAACATAACTGCTGGATGGTATAACAATAGGTACAGAAGGTGATGCCTCATCTGGCTATGCAGTAGCATCTACAAAATCTAATGTTTCACCTAGAAAAACACTAGCTTCTCCTAATCGTAGTAACCTAAACCTTGGCCACATAATATCCCGTTTTCTCTTTGGCGCCATTTTAAACCTGAAATTCACATTTTATTGAATTTTCCAATATATAATAAAATAATATAAATTCAATATATAACAGTTGGCAAATGTCCTTTCGCAAGATCACGTATGAACTTATTCTCTATTGGATTTTTTGAGGCCTACACAAAAAACAATTTATCATATTAAATAGTATAATGTTATCTAATCACTTTGATATGATAATTCAACCGTTTCAATTATTACAAGTGAAAACTTACATATTTTTCGAACTATCGAGGAAAATGTCTTTCAACTTCTTTATTAATATCATCCTGTGTTTTTTGGGGCATTAGCTCGCATAACTATCCCTCGTATAATCTAAAAGCATTATTATGTATTTTATTTTTGAACAACACTAACTTCGAAAACCTAAATAATCAATTTCAAAATCAACTTAAACTTACTGCACAAAAGGTTGAACCTCTTGACAATTCAATAAAATGTAATCATGGGTGGCCTCTATTTTTTCTTCTGTTAACATTCTTCTTGTTGACCATCCATATATTCATCCTGGATATGTGAAAATGGATAAGTTACCATCATCATCACCTATTCCTCCCCCATCGTCATTACAAGGAACTTTTCTTTCTCTTGGCTACACATGCAACTCAAAATAATGTGAACAAAATGTAATTGCTTCCTCCACTAAATAAGCATTACATATTGAACCTTCAACTCTAGCCTTATTTTTGACATTTTTCTTCAAGTGATGCAAACACCTACATTACAAATAGGGTTATTGCAATTTTGTGACTAAAACATGCTATAACTCTAACTTAAATATTAACTATAATTACCTCTCGAACATATACGTCCATTGATATTAAATTGGACCAGTAAGTTTAGCCTTGTATGTTAAATGTAGTAAGTCAAAAAAAATTTCTATGTGGTTTTGGTTCTTCTTCAAGATTTTCTATATTTTCTTGAAAGGTATAACCAACTGCATCATAAATCATTTGGATGTAAGGATTTTCAGTTGCACCCACATTATTTTTCATAAATCTAGTCCCCCCTTCAAACCTATCCACATATATTGACGAGTTTCCTTCATTACCCCTTGAGGTGTTGCAAATTGATGGCTCCCTATATTGTGTCCACTAAAAATAATTTGGAACAAATTGTTTTCTTAATAAATAGAGATTCACTTCATCAATCAGAAGAAAACAAAGATGTTGCATTTTTTATATGGGCATCTGATCTTTGAGCCATCCATATATGCAGGTTGAGAAAATGCATAGTGAATAAAAACTTCAACTCCCTTAACAAACTCTAGATTAATGAAACCATTGGGTGTTAACCGTATATACATTCAATATCAATCAACATTACTCATTTCTACAAAACTGTTACTTAAAAAAGTTATTTCATAGTTAGTATCCTCCATTCCCCTTAAGTTTACAAAACATTTAATCTTTACTTTACATAACATCCTATAAGTTTTTAGAGATCTCTGACCATTTCTCCTCTATATTGAAACTAACTTATCCCACCATATGAGTTCAAGTATCTATGATCGAATTAATCACCTACAAGTTGATTTCCAAAGTTTGATTTTAAAAAGCACAATGGTATGCGACATTATTTACACCTGTGAATCGAGAAAGCAAGTTTTCGTTGTGACTCCTAGGCTTGTGGATTTTTTCACTAATGAGCCTTATGGGAGCTGCATCACGGGTTTTCAGCTTATATATCATCCTAAGGGTTTATTATACCTTAAATCATCCATAATTATACAAAATTATTCAACATGTAGTAACTACTTATGTAATTCATACATCTAGCTATCCATCATTCTAACAACATTCCAAACAACAACATATAAAACCAAGATAATTATTTTTTCATTAATCACATGCAAGTTGATTTCCAAAGTTTGATTTTAAACAATCATTATGGTACGTGGCATTGTTATACTGTATGAATCGAGAAAGTAAGTTCTCGCTGTGACTCCTAGGCTCGTGGAATTTTTCACTGATAAGCCTCATGGGAGTTGCATCATGAGTTTCTAGCCTATATATCATCCTAGGAGTTTATTATGCCTCAAATCATCCATAATTATACAAACTTATTTGACATGCAGTAAATAGTTATGTAATTCATGCATCTAGTTGTTGATCATTCTAACAATATTCTAAACAACAACATACAAAACCAAGATAACTATGTTTACATTAATCACCTATAATTTGATTACCAAAGTTTGATTTTAAATAAGCGCTATGGTACGTGGCATTGTTACATCATATGAATCGAGAGAGCAAGTTCTCGTGGTGACTCTTAGGCCTATGGAATTTTACATTGAAAAGTCTCATGGGAGTTGCATCACGGGTTTCTAGCCTATGTACCATCCTAGGGTTTATCATGTATTGGAGCATCCATAAGAGATCAAACTCATTCCACATATAATAAATACTTATGTAATTCATACATCTACTCATCATACATCTACTCATCAATGATGCTAACAATACCTAAACATAAATACTTAGACTATTAAAGAAGAACATAAAAACTCATCAATTATTATAAGAATATCTAAATAGCACAAAATCATGACTTCCTTTGCATTCACACAAAAACCAAATACAAATACTCTTACTATTAAAAAAATATATGGTAGACATTAGTTGGACAACTTATCTAGATGGACAGGTAACTACAGACTATAATGAAGAATGATGAGTTTGGACAATTAGCGATGCTCTTTAACATAAAATAGGGTTTGAGGAAAAGAAAATTTTGTATTTAATATAATACACTTGTAAACACAATGTAAAGACATCCCACCTCCTTTATAAAGTTCAAACACTTTAAATTGACACATCCTCATAAGAAATCACCCATTTAAACAAGTGTTGGAAATTTTAGTGAGGTACTCTCATCATCTTTTTATGAAATTGAGCGTACCATAAGCTTGAAAAAATCTAATCTCCACTACTTAAATGGATATATATGTATAAGAAAAAGTAAAAGGTTTTTGAACATGGTTGTAATAAGGCCATAGGCATAAATAGGTTAATAAAGAAAAGGGAATAGGAGAAAAAATATTAATAGTTAGTAGAGAAAGAGAAAATAAATCCATAGATTTATGCATAAAAAATTCCAAAGAAAATAGATCAATAGATATATCCATAAATTACTCCACTAACTCCTTATATGTTTGCAATAACCTATTTTACTTCATTCTTTTCAAATAAAAGAATCCACGTCAATTAATTTTCAATGATGATCCTTTTTCTTATTGTTATTTTTCTTTTATTTTTATTTTATTTGACATGAATTTCCCTTTTATATTCCCTTTTTCCTACAAGTCACCATCTCATATAACTTTTTTTTTTTGCATACCATACCCAACAACCATATCAAATCATTAATATAAACTCCACTATTCACAAATTAAGGTACAATTATTTTTATTTTAGGTTCAAGGTTCTTTCGAAAAGGGTTACAAAGAAAAAGGCTAAAATATATAATAGGCTAAAAAAGGTTCACTAATGTATTAACCTATAAAAGATAGGGAATTTTGATGAAACTTCCTAAGTTAGAGGAGGTGAACACAATTAAGGTTGTACGCGATCCAATACAGTTTGAGATTTTAAACTGTATTAGGGATTTTAATATTCACTTCAAATATTAGGGATTTTAAAAATTGAATCGCCATAATCATATTTAAAATAAAAATATTTTGTTCTATATTATATTAAAATATGGTATAATACAATTTAGAGATTAAATCCTTTTAAGATAATATATAACATGTCTAAACTAATTGATTGCATAACCTACTCAAACATAAATTACTGAAACATAAATGACAAGTTGTTCATTATTAAAATATCTTAATTTACAAATTTAATTTTTTTCTTTTAAAAAGCAAGCAAAAGATAGTTAACAACTAAAAAGAATTAAAGAATCAAATTTTATGTGAGGACTGAAAACCTCTTAAATAACTTTTTTTTTCAAACCACCCTATACTGGGGGGATTTTATTAATGCGAAACTCTACAAGAGTAGAGGAAGTGTAGTACAAAGGTCATATAAATAAAAGTAAGACTCATGGTTTATATCGTATGTATGGAACAAAATTCTGTTCCATTCGCAAGATTGACCGGAGAGGAAGAGGTAGATCAATTGCCGTAGTGAATATAGTCGAAGTACCAGCCGAAGCTAACTTTGCTAAAGAATCCGCAAAGCTATTAACCTCTCGATAAACATGGATAATGGACGACGTCGAGACAGAGAGTAGATGTCGAATAGTTGCAAGCGCTGCTTCATAACGCCAAGGCCAAAGGTCTGAATGATGGTTCAATAGTTGCACAATGCTCTTATTGTCAGTTTGAACCTGTATCTTCCGGAGCCCACAGTGAACACAAAAACGAAGGCCACTAACTATGGCCTCGATTTCCATGGCGAAGCTAACAGTTGGAGTACAGTGTCGACACTCAGCAAATAAGAAAGAACCTGTGGCATATCGAACCACAAATCCCCAACCAGAAGGACCGGGACATCCAAGCGATGAGCCATCAGTGTTAAGAACAAAAGTGCAATCATCATTTTAATCAAGGGTATAATAGTTATTTATTATACATTCCATTCCATTCTATCTATCTCCTAAACAAAATTTCACTACATTATATTATGAACCGTTCCATCCCTTCTAAACAACTTTTCACTATGTTACATTCTATTCTATTATAAACCGTTTCACTCCGTTTCATTCAATTCCGTTCCATTCCATTAATTAACATCCATCTAAACAGGGCCTAAGTCATTTGTTGAGGGCAAAATTATGCTAAACTCCCACGTTTTTCACTTCCCTGGAGACTTTTTTTCCACTTCACTCTCCAAAAACTACTTCACTTTCACTCTCTCTTCCTCACGATTCTCTTCTCTAGAAACTTCACTCTCTTTTTAACCCAACCCAACCTTCTATCATCTGTCCCTATCTTTTAGGTAAGTTATTCTTGTTCTTTCCATGCATGTGATTTCCTTCTTTTCCATCGTCGCCACTTCTGTTAAGGTTAATTCTTTAACCTTTTTCTCATTCAACACTAGAAATAAGATTTGGAATCCCATCAGTTCCCGTTCCAACAAGTGTCTCGACATTGACAACTCTCCCACAGTACGTAAAAGCACACTCCCTCTACCTCAATATTCTTCCTTTTATTTTTTTTGTTTTCTAAGAAAGCTATAAGGTGATAAATTTGTAAAATGGGGTTGTGTTTGTGTTCTGTTGGTGGGTTTCGATTGGGTGAGGGATTAGGTTTTGTGGTCTGATTTCTCTCCTCACTGAAAATGGCAATTAGTAGTAGCTCCCCGTTGAAGGCATTTTTATCATTAGAATTTCATGGCAATTTCCTTAATTTCTGGATTAATTATTGATTTATATATATATATTTCTTGCTAAATTGCTTGGTTCGCCTGAATTTGCATTTATAATTGTTCATGTTTAATTTTTAAGAAATGCACTTGATTTCAGTTGTAAAGACTACAACAACAATTAATTGGAGGAAGGAGAGTCACGGGGTACATGAAAAAAATTAGACTTCCAGAAGATCAACATAGCAGTCCAAAACGCAAGCAATACACAATAAAGAAACTAACAACAATTAAATTGTCACATCAGCGTGCATTTGGAGGAGGTTTGTGCATGATTTGCTTGAAGACAAGAGGAAAATATAGCAAGAAAATCACGCACGCTTAGAAGGAGCAAATAAAATTGTCAAAGAAAGAAGCACGCATGGACAAGAGCTTAGGCGTGAACTTGGGAAAAGAAGAAAACAACAAAAATGAGGGAGGCTCCACCGAAAACACTGACTCTTCATTTGGAAACTCTCCATCCACGCATGCAAGATTTCAGCTCCAAGAGAAAATCAATGTGACAGCTCCAAGCCCCACCTCTCTTCAATGATTGAACACTCCACTCATTGAACAATTGAGACCAACGTTACATTCAACTTTAGGGGGTCCTTTGGTGTGGAAGCTATGAAAATACAAGAGACGTGGAAGCAAGGAGGAGCAATTAAGTGGGCAGCAACGAAAATCATTGGAATGGGCCACTCTCCATTTAATTTGAAAATACTCTCTAGTCACTCTTAAAGGAAGCACCAATCCTCTCCACTCACGCAACTGAAGACCCCACTCAAAAACACTCACTCACTCCATTACTCACTCTCTACAAGCACCAACGACAACTCTCCATTTAATTCGACAAAAGGCATTCACGTGAGATAACAAGGGGCTCCATTCACTCTACATTCAAGGCTCACTCAATTTCTCAACAACGTTGAAGCAAGGAGAGAAAACGAAAGTTGAAACAAAGGTGGGGGCTCCAGCACTCATTCATATTGGGAACTCTCCACTCACGCACATGATTATACACAAAACAGAGGGGACAAGCTCTTAAGGTGACAACAACGATCAGCAGAGAAGAGGGACGCAACATCAGGGAGAGGTGCAAAATAATAAACACAGAAATGGTGCTGGGCTCCGTTTCCGAAGCCCAATAATCGCACCGAAGTCGAAAACGTAAGCGAATTTCCAAGGTCCTTCACCTTGATCGATAAAAAGAAAAAATTTCCATTCGCATGACATACAAGCCACAAAGGCGAGCTCACACAACAAAATCACAAAATCACAATGGACTTCTTCATAATGTTAGCTCTTAGTCTCTAGTTCATTTAGAAACAAGAACCACCCTAATCAGAGCCCTATGGCTCAAGATATGCTTAAGAAATCGAAGTAGGTTCATGGCCTAATCATGCTCTCCAAACCTACCCATTTCTTTCTTTTCGTCAAACTTTCTAAATTTAAATCCAATGGCTATAAATTTTTATGTAGAGGTAGTAAAACGTGTTAGGAATCTAACGCCTCAAGAATCGCCTCATTCGGAGGTCAGACAAAGGAGTTAAGGCCAAACGAAGCCGATATGTTCATATCCTGATTCCTACTGAACATACTTTGGCGCAAACGTCATAACTCTCACTATAGATGTCGGATTGACTTCGTTCTTGGACGGTTAGAAAGTTTCATGAAGACCAAAATTTGAAATTCTGTCATTATGGGGGGTCGAATTACACGGACCGTGTAAAAATCACACAGCCCGTGTAATCTTCGGGTGGGAAGTGCCTCCTCCGCCCAGATTTACACGACCCGTGTAAATCTACACGGGCAGGCCGTGTAACTTTCGGGTAAATTGAAATTTTCACCCCCAAGAACCCTTCAAAGGTTCCTGAACCGCTTCCTAACATTCCCTTACCTCAAACCCTTCTCCAACACCACAAAAACCACTACCAATCCATTAAAAGACATCCAACAT
>JANJEY010000006.1:48723372-48741630 GCA_024703695.1 Erythroxylum cataractarum
TTATTTATTTATAAAGTCTGTACATGACTATGAACAAAATGCGCTAAAGGGGATTGCCTTTAGGGCACTACTCTAACGGAAAATTTTCGTCGTTAAATTTACTAACGATTATATCTCCGAAGCTTTTTTCCGTGAGTAAATTCCGTCGCTAAATAAGTTTACTGACGAAATATGTACAAATTTCGTCGCTAAACTATATTTTTCTTATTGTGAGCATTGCAATTATTCTTCATACTTTTTTTTCCTTTAGGCTCACCATGATGGTTACACTTCTTATTCATAGCTTTGTGTGAGTTAGAACTAACTACATATACCTTAGAGGTCATCTTGGAAGCTTAAATACATTTTTCTTCTAATATAAGTTGCCTTATAGTTCCATCATTTTAATGCTCTTAGTATAAGTTTGATGTATTTTAATGTGCTCCTAACTTGGGGGTAGACATAAATCATAACTTACACTTATTTGTCACTAGCTCAAAGGTCATCTTAGAAGCTTAAATACATTCTTCTTCTAATATAAGTTGCCTAGTAGAATCTTCCATCATCTTGATGCTCTCAGTATAAGGTTGATGTATTTTCATATGCTCTTAACTTGAAGGTTGACAACGGATCATAACTTGCACTTATTTGTCACTAAATAACTCATGAACAATGTCTTGCAAGTTATTTATCTTGTTTGACATATGCCGTAAATGCTTTTGTATTATATGATCAAGTCGTTTTTTATACATCTCAAACTTGATACTAAACTACCTTAATTTGGTCACTAAGGTACCTTTAAAATGTGCAGCCAAAGCAAATCACATGTCTTTAGTTCTGAACCCACAAATAATATCATTTTCTATATTGCTCAATAACATATTGTAAGCTAATGATTTCTTTTGAACTCAAATACTTTTTTACTATATGATCAAGTCGTTTCTTATACAGGTTAAACTTGACACAGTGAGCAACCTTAATTTGGTCACTAAGGTATCTCCAAAATATGCAACCAAAACAAACCACATGTCTTTAGTAGTTTCATACTTTTTGTATGTTAGACTGTATTACCTTCCCTAGAAATATTTATACTTATACTAAATGGTTCTAGAGCCTTTTTATCTTCTAACGTATATTTGATTTCCATGCTCTAAATTCCATAATTATTGTCATTTAACTTCTCACTCTTGTTGAGCTCAACATTGTTCTTTAAATAATTAGATTTTACTTATTCATGAAATTGAAAGATCACATGAGTTCTCAATCATCATTTATATAATAACTGAATGCCAATTATTGTAGTCAAATGGAGTCTTATGCATAATACAATTGATAAAGATACTAAAATGATTAAGATATCACGTTCGTGTATAAATAAATGATAAACTTAGTACAACACAAAATGATTACTTATATTGCCTAAATGTAACTAACCCTATGTGGGATATAGTTAACTAGTTCACATGGTAAAGCTCTTGAAGCTCGAATAGAAATAACTGTAATTATTTTAACTAAAAACCTATTGGGAATAAAGTCGTTATCAATTTCCTTCTTCTATTTGCTCTCATAAACATCATCACCAACCAACTATGTTTTTTCATATTTAGTGATTCCAAATTTCAAAGCATGCTTAACGTTTCATCTTCTAGTTATGGCAATATTAAGATTATAAAAATGTGCTTCACCTTAACATTTGTGAAAGCCAAAACAACCTTTAACATATAACTCTTATATAAGCTATTAACATTAGTAACTTTTGTGTTAGACCTTCTCTAAGTAATAATTGCATTTGCAATAACTAAGTTAACTCCATAATGACACGTCTCTTGTATGTAACAATTTGTAGATGTTTGGATGTCCTCTTTATAATAGGCATTTTCCATAAAATAAAATTTTTAGGAATAAGAGGTCTATTAATTTTCTACGAGAACCAAAAATCATATACTAAATAAACAAATTATTTATCTATAATAATCATGAACTTATAGTCATAAAATATTAATATTTAAAATTTCAAGTCATTTACTTATAATAATTTTATTGTTGAATTAATTAAATGAATAAAAATTATTAGTTTCTAATTATTATTGAACTAATCATATTAATAATTATGATGAATTTTTAAGTAGAATAATTATTCTAATAGATGAATCCCTTTCATACTTGAGTTGGACTAGCCTAATTTTGTAGCCAAATAATGCTAATCATTAGTTTAGCTTTGATTTATTCATGTACCTAAATAAGGCATTTTCCCAACGTGTCGATTTAATTTAATTTTAATTAAAGTTTTAAAATATTTTATTTATCCTTCTTAGTACTAAACATCATCTCTTTTTCTCTCACTAAAGCAATGACCAATAGTAAGAGGGGGTTATTAGCATTTTGGTGAGAAAGGGATAGAGATGAAAGCTGCCACCACCATTTATCAACATTAAGCTCCCAAAATGAACCTTCTCTAATATAGATTATTGCTCAATGTCGTTGAGTTTCAATGGAATTCATCTTTAAAGAATTTTTTTTTTCACGATTTGCATTTTGGAGTATGAATATTTTTTAGTTTTATAGATTTCTAGGGTCCAAACACAAAAACCTATCTAACTTTTAACATTTGATTCTACATCAAAAGTTTAAAACTTCACTACAATAGACAAAACCCTCAAAATATTCATTGTTTATCCATTGTTATGAGAAGAAATAGAAACATTAAACTACATTTTTAAGAGTCCATAATAAAATGGTTTGAGTGAATGGTGATTCGTAACCCTTCCTTTTTCACTCTCAAAGTTTCAACATATCTTTTATAGTGATAAGGGGATTCATTTTTTGATGTATAGAAAAATAGAATGGACAAAACAACATATTTTAAAGTTCCACATGTAGAGATATAGTTCTTCAAGTAATTAATTACGTTGACCATAAACAAATATCCTAATTTAAGAGCCACATTTAATAATAAATTAATTCAAATTCAACAAATAAATTTTCCATTATTTTAGAGATTTATCATTACAATATAAATTTGATTAATTATCAAATCAATTCTTTAATAATGTAAATATAATTAAAATTATCTTTTAAAATAGAAAAAATTAGTAATGAGAGCAATTCAAAATATAACGAAGTTTAAGTTTTAAAGACAATAAAGACACGTTACAATCAAAATATATACACACAAATGCTACAAAAAAATTAAATTTAGTGTAAGATTGTATGTTAAACTTATATCCATCATTGATTAAATCACTTATAGATATTAATCTTTATTTCTATAGGTTAAAAAAATTTTAGAAAGATTTTTTTTTAATTTCAAGTTCTAATCTTTCTAATAATGTTAGTTTTTTATTACTCTTTAGCAATTAGAAAAATAATAATTCACCTTTTTATGTGTGCTTATGTGTCTATCATTTACCAAGGAGTGTTAATGTTAGTGTATATACCCTATAGCCAATCATTAGTTATAATTTAGTTATATAATTATTATAGGCATTCTTTATCTTATATAAATTTAGATATATATGATAAAGTGTAACATCCCGTTACCCATATTAAGGCTAGAATTGTGATTTATGAGAAAGTACTGAGAAATTAGGAAAAGCACATCCTGCTTTAGTTAAATATGACATGTATATTTTTGCACATGAATATGATTGTACATGCATTCATTGACATTTTTTGAGTATAGTTGATTTATAAATGTGATTAAAATGTGAATTGTTAGTTATTTGTGTTAAAAATTTATTTGCAGACTATTAGTATTATTTCAAAAATTTTGATAAATTTGAGGTACATTTGGACTAGGATAAATGCCAAGTGGTAGGATAAATTGATATATGAAAAATTTAGATGATTAAGCCTAAATTTGAGTAACATTTGGAACAGTTAAATTGGTGACAATTGGACTAGTAATTAAACGACAATTGGACCAATCTTGGAGTGACATTTGGACTAATAAAAGGGTGACAAATGGCAGCATAATGAGTGGATTATTGACAGCTTAATTGTTGAACAAATGACTAGCATGCTTTAAGACATATGTCTTTGTAAGTTATTGACACCTAGCATGTTGATGTGGCAAATTCCAACACCCAAGTTTCTGCTTCCTTCACTGAAATTTGCTCCAACTTTCTCCTCTCTAATTTTCCTGAATCCTACCCAAATTGCTGCACTAAAACAAGCTTTTTACCTTACACAAAATAGCCAAGAAAACTAGTTGAAAGTTACCTTCATCTTGTTGTTCAAAATTAACATGTTTTCATCATAATTTTGTGATGAAATTTGCTTCCATGAAGACTTGATTTAATCTGAAGTTTGAGCTGAATTGAAAGCCTAACAAGTAAGTGACAATATGATCTTTATGATATGTTTGGTAGTATGAGAATTATGCCTGAATTGGAATGACATTAATGACATATTGGTGAAGATTTATGATGAAATATTATAAGCTGGAGAATTTTCATTGAATAGACTTCGGTATTTTGATGATATCTTGAACTGTAGATATCCAAATACGTTGATCATTGATTCAGAATAAATTACAGACATATGTCTACAACTTTCCTAAGAAGTTGAATATTAATTCTATTTCTAAGCATTTCAAATATGTCTGGAATTAGAGTTGGGAGTTTTGTTATTGTTTAAAAATAGTCTGAATTATTTTAGGTGTAACTTTCAGTATACTGAATCAAATTGTATGATTTTGGTGTTATTAAAAACTAGAAACATAGTGGAACAATTTTATAGAGAAAGTATTACTGAAATACACCATTTTCCTTGTCATAATGATCATGCAAAGTTATCCTGAAAGGGGATGTTAGGATGAAAATGCTAGGGTGTGCTGGAAGTTGATAACTGGAATGTTTTTACTCAACATGCTCCAGTATTTTGGCTATGTTTTAATCTATAGATTTAAAAATGAAATGATTCTTAATTTAAATTGAGCTAAAGACATTTTGATACAAATGTTAAGAGAAATTTAATTTGAATTCGTTTCTTAAGGGTCTTGAAATTAAGCTAGAAAGTAAGTATTGGCTTAGGCAGTAGCACTACCAGGGACAGAAATCATGTCCTGTTGTTATTGAATAAACTGTATTGATATAGGTAGAATCAGACAAAGATGTCTTCACAAAAGTAATAGTTTATTCTCTTAGCTTTTGATTGGTATAATGCTTGTAATTCTTGGATATTGGAATTGAGAGATATGAGGTGTAAAACTTGAATGCATGATCATGCATTAGCCAAAATTTCAAATGTACCCAGTTTGTGGTATTTTGAGCATAACTCATAGAATAATGAACCAATTTGAATGATCTTGGTATCATTAGAAACTTAAAACATTGGAGAACAATGTTCTAGAAGGAAGTGTTGCCTAATTTTGTCATTTACCCTATCAGAATAATTATGTAAAGTTTACTCGAAAGCATATTATGAGAAAACAATATGAAATGATCAATTGGGTTATGAAATTAGTTTCATATTGTTTTATTATGGTCCAAACCCTAAGTACAAATTATATTAATGAGGGTTTTGCTATCTGAATGATATGGTGACAAAATCTCAATAAGATACCTGGAATTGTCATTGAGCATGCATTGTGTGTATTATATATACATTGATGTGCATAAAGAAAGACTTATACATTTTTGCAAAATGGTGATATATGTAAATGTGTTTTTTATGATATAGAGGAGCACATTGGACACTAGTCGGAGATTGCTGGACCATCTAGTCAATAGCATATTGGAGTGTGCTATGAGTAACTTAAGATGGTCTAACCTTGATTTGTTTTGTTTATTACTGAATTGAATTTGATATTGATGAATGTGTACTGAATTTCGGACAATAATTGTCCGAGGCATTCAATGCATGTTTATATTAGTAGAAGTGCTACTTGTATGTGAATGAGACTGCCTACTTGAATATTCTAATTCTCAATTGGAAAGTTGAATGTCGAATTTATGTCTAATGACCTCTTAATGATATTTGAATTCTCAATGAAAGTTGAATGCCGAACTTAGGTTCGATGATTATGAGATTTTTATTTGTGAATTATGAATGTTTGCTAAACATGATTTAATTCTGTATTTGACGCATTTTATAAATGCAAGCTCAGATAAAGGCGTTATGACCGAAGTAGCCAACATAAAAGTGCTTACACTTAGAGCTTTACTTCGTGATTACTGTTTTTGTAGAACTATGCTCCGTGATTATATTCTAGCTGAGCCCAATGGGCCAGGCCAGTATCTGTATATGTATGTGATAGGCTCTCAGTCACAACAATAAAAACGAGTGTGAGTCTCATGCATATAGCATTCACATATGATTGAAATTCATTGAATGATTTGTAAAGCTAAAATGTAATGATAAATTGATATGAACTATTGGACTATATGAACTTGTGATTATATAATGATTGAATTTTGTTATATGAGTAAGCCATCGAGGATGGTTACTCAAAGGAGTTCACAAAATTTATCAAAAATTGCAACGTGACTTTTAGGGTTTAGTAAAGAACTCCAGAGAGGCTCCAAGTAAGAGTTCCAAGTTGGGATCAATGTGCGTCTGCATATGTCTTCAGTGAATTTTTTGCTTTTGAATTACGTTCCGCAAGACTTGTACAAAGTGTATGTTTATGATTTGGTAATGAAATGACTTTATCATTGCAAGTGTTTTGTTCTGTAATAAGCCCAAGTGGTTACTGAAACTCTGATGACTTCAATAATGATTGTAATTTTTGTGATTGAAATTGTTTATAAATAAGTTGGATCAAAATTGATTATTGATTTTCTGCATTTATGTACATTGTTTTAAACAATTTGTAATGAGTTATGCCGCTCTTGCAGGCTTTGTACTCAGATATCACTCATGATGTCGGGTATATGTCTTGCAAGAGTGGGGTGTTACATAAAGTTCATGTGATAAATATATATTGCAAATGAAATGATGAGGAAATGATAATTACGAGATTCATATTGAATTTATATATTATTTCTAAATTATTCTTGGTCATTGTGCTATTAAGACTGGATATTAATAAAATATAAACAGACTAAGATAAGTTATATTTCTTCCTTATAAAAGAAGTAGTAAATCTTTTTAACTAAATTATGAAGATAATTAAACAAAATTTTGAGTGCTAGCTAGATAAAAATCTCATTAAATTAACCCAATATGTGAAATCTATTTGAAATATTACATGTATGTCTATGAAAATTCTCATTGTGATGATTATATAATTGATCATTTGATTTAAGATCACCAAAGTATCTCATGTATGGATTGTTATGTTTCGATACTACTTAATATCTATTCTAGTCAAGGAAAACTCAGTCAGTAGTCATTAGATATAACGTAAATTGTATCGAGGTAGTTAAGTGATCAATATAGGATTTATCACCTTAAAGTATTTAGGAAGAACATTTCATTGTTCTAAATTAGTGTTAATTCAAGAATCCGTGACCGAGTTAGAATAACATTTTGAAAATATTTTTTAAATGTCATTAATTGAATTAATTACTAATGGTAAAAAACTAATATGATTAGACTTAAACAAAGTAGATATTATTTTCATACTTTATATCTAATTGAAGTATTGTTTGATGAAAGAATTTAATTATATGTAAAAATTATACACAAAAAGGTTAGTTAAAACTAATATTTGGATGGTCATGATGCGTTAATAAATGTTAATCTTGATATATTGATATAAATTATTTAATTAGAGAATTAAAGATAAATTAATGATATGTTTATGATCTTCTTGACTCATGGTTGTTACAATAAATGTATTTTCTCTATGTGGGCTGAGCTACAGTTTACTACATATTCTTCCAAAATGGCTAACAAATAAGCCAGAGTATTTGATTCATAAAACCCTTAATTGCTAATATCAAAATTGACAACTAGAAAATCGAAAAAACTTTTGTTTCTGAACATTAAAGTGAAAGAGATACAAAGAAGTAGAATTTCATATTAATTTCTTGGGTTTGGATTTTGGAACCAATCGTATCATTTCAAAAGGGAAAATCAAATTGGGCATGCACGTGGGATGTGTGTTTAGCACGTGACAATCCATAAGATAAAGCTCTAATTGCTTGGGATTTCCACGGTTTCACAACATCCACAATGAGAGGATGGTATTACGTTCCCTAAAGGAGGTCCTTATATACCCACCCCAGATTTGGCTCGACAGAGATCAAGTTAAATTTACATGTAAAATTAGGCTCTTATAATTAAAGGAAGAATACCTACAATTCAATCTCTTCAAATTTTAAGTCTCTCTCTCTCAAATTAACCAATACAAGATGAGCTTTTTTCTTTTGGTATTGGTGTTATTTCATATTTGCTTTGCGTCTAAATTTTATTAGGACTGGGCCAAGTTATAGGTATTTTAAAATTCATCTCGAATGAGCTTCAATCCAATTTATGGTGAAAAGGCAATGCGACTCGGGCTCGGATCGGACCCTCCTGTCTGATTCATATGTAAAATTTTTATATTTTATTTCTGTTATTACATTGCTTTTTAATTTAATCCGTAGAGCCGCATGAAAAATAAAATAAAGAATAAAATGATGGAGAGCACAAAACATAAACTCGCATAAATAAGTTTTCAATGGTGTCATAATTACTTTGATTCAATTACACCTTCTTTGCGATAATCACGCTTTATCAGTACATTCCAATACTTGTTTTTTTTTAATTTTATTTTAAAACAAAAATAAAAATATGCCAGATTATTAATTTTAATATAATCATATATTTATAATAATTATTATATAAATTTAGAAAAATTAATTTATGAACTAGATAGGTCTTATTTGATAAATAACTAATCAACTAATTTTTTTACTGATTGAGAGATATTTAACTGTTTGATCATACAAAACGTTGATAATTATGTTTGATAATTAACTGATTGAGTTGATAGATTGAACTCAATCTGTTGTTTTTTAAAATGCTTCTACGAAGAATGGTTTGCTCCTACGGATAAGAAATTAAAGGACAAAAAAATGATTGTGTTTAAAAGTTATTAAAAATTACTCAAGATGAGAAAATGAGAAATAGAGATGGTAATTTTGTCTTCTTTTTTTTCTTTCTCTTTACATACTCAATTTTTGTTTCTTTTTAATTTTTAAATAATAGTAATTATTTTGTTCTCTATTTAAATTTTTATAAGAATATTTTTTAAAATACTAAGATACAATACTTGAATCTTTATAAATTTTTTTAATTCATAACCTTACAAGACATTTTATATATAAATGATTAATATCGAACATTTAATATTATTAAATATTATTAAATAAATAACTAATATTATCTTAGACAGCTGATTGTTAAACAATAACGATAACTTGTTAATATAAAACTAAAAACGTACATTCAGTACGATTTGGTAGTCTTTTTTTTTTTTTTTTAATACCTGGTCACAGTGATGATCTTGCGTGCCAATCAATATTCCCTCTCCAAGACTAGGAACTCTGGGGAAAATGGCCATCAACGTTGTGTCACTCATTATTACCCGCAATGGAGTGGTAGAGTGACTTGTATACGGTGAACTAAGACCACTTCTTGTATCCGCAATCATTTCCTGTCCTCCCTCTTCACACTTGAATTGGACTTCCAACAGGCAAACTGAGATTATATAAGCCAAAAGACACTAATCAAATGTATTTCATCTTTGGCTCCAAAACCAAATTTGTCTCTTCGTTCGGTAGTTGTATATTTCGGCTTTCACTTTAAGTTTAACAGGAACAGAGCGAAATAAATAAAGCATCTTCAACTCATGGACCGTGGAAACCAACTTTAACGAGCAATCCACTGTTGACTCATCTCCCTTTGGGGTGTGTCATGGCTGGCAATAGTTTTGCAGAAAACAGAAACCAAGCATTCCTCACCGATGTGGCGTAAGATTTATGCACGTTAGACGAATTTAAGGAACTCCTCTGCTGCCGAGTCTCAGAAAAGCCCTCGTGACAGTAACTGTACATACAAACGAGTCAAATATAGCTGCATTCATATCATAGACATGTCCGATAGACGAAATTTAGGAACTTTTTCGTGTGTTACTTTTCTATCTCAGAATAAGATATTTGAGCAACAAGAACCACATAGAAAAAACAGAGATAGGGGAAAGCTACGGGCAAGAAAAACAGAGACGTTATACAATTGTTTAATTTGAAGTATATGTTTTGAGATTCCAAGCAAAGGCTCAGAATGCCGCCTGATTTGGCAAACACCAATAGGCAATAGCAGCACGTTTTAGGGTCCATTTTTAAGTGATGTAAAATGTCTTTTATCCAGTCAACCACGTTCCTCCGTTTTTAACGTCATCCAGAACTAGTTACTAACCAAAATGATTCCGATATTTCATTTTCAATTATTAAATAATTTTCTTGTTTAGGGTCCCTTTGAGCTTGAGTAAATGAGTTGAATTCTGGAGTCTAGACCCTACTCAGTCGGCACTATCTTATGTTAATCAAGTCTTGATCTTTATCTAAACACATTATATAATCTTACTACACTATCCTTTTCTATAATTTCTTGTGTTAAGCCGGACACATTGACGATTCCTACTATTATAGTCTCTATCAAAACTCACTATCCATTTTGGTTTTGGTCTTATGGATTGGGCGCCTCTTCATTCAGTGTGGATCAATGTTATGAATATTATACCAGACTTAGATATTGGATTGAGTTTTGACACAGTATTATACTAGTATCGATTAATACTGGATACCATTTCGGCTAATTTTTTAAATTTATAAAATAGTCCCTAAATCTTTTAAAAATTACAAAATAATTTATTGTTATACTGTATAGTTGTAGTTTATTTAATTAAGCTTTTTTTTATATCTTATTCATTTTAGTTTATATATATCTTTATTACATTCTAATAATTTCTATATATAATAATTATCTAAATATACTAATTTATTGTAAAATAATGAAAATAATTCAAATTTTTGTATTTTATCAAAAGTTTTAATTATTTTTTAGAATTATTATTTTTTCACATTCCTTTTCATTTTATATTAAATTAGACATAATCACAATTTTAATTTAATATACAAAATTAATTTAATAATTATTAATAACCATAATTAAATTTAAAATATAATTTTAAAATATATAAATTTCAAATAAATTTTGATTTAATAATTAAAAATATATATAATAAATGTTAGTTTATAAATAATATTTTTAAAATCATTTATTTTAAAAATAAAATATTTGTATTAATAATTTATTAATAAATATTATATAAAAATATTAAAATAAATTAAAATAAAAATAATTTATTAGTAATAATTTATTATTAATTAAAATAAAATATTTTATTTTTAAGTTTTATTTAATTTAAATTTAAAATTTATTTTTAAAATATATAAATTTCAAATAAATTAGACCGGTATTCAAATTCGGTACCAAAATACCAACCAAATATTGTCTGGTATTAAAATTTTTAAAAATTTGGGAGATTTTTTTGCAAAATTCAAAATACGGTACAAGTTTTAGGTCGGTACTATACCGACCAGTACCGGCTGGTATGGTATAGAACTTATAACTATGGTGTGGACTCTTAAGTGATGGCATCTTTAAAGTTTAAATCTTAAAAGCTTTCATGTATCTAAGAGTTCATAACTTTTATTTTACTTTAAATATCAAATAATATAAATATGAAGTAACAACATATTTATTTGAAATTAATTTTTTCTTCCTCCCTTTTTTTCTTTATTCCCCTAGTCTTCTTAGTGCTCTTACTTCTTCCTTTTCCTTCCTTTGTTCCATTAGTGCTTTCATGTTTTTCCACCTAATTGTCTCTTTTTCTATCTCTCATTTCTCCTCCCTTTTATGATTGGCTTTCTCTTTCCTTTTTTTAACAAACTTTTTATCTCTTAGGCATACCTTAAATCTTTTCTCCCCTCCCCTTCAACTCTCCCATTAATTTTCACTCTCCCTCTTATTCTTTTGTTCCTAGTTACATCATGAAAAGCCTCTTTAATTCAACTATTCTTGATCAAATCTTTTCAAGCCCTCTAACTCAAACTAGGTGAATGCTCTTAATTGGAGTTACTCTTCCTTCCTCTTCAAGACAAGCTCCTATAGTCCCTTTTAAGTTCCTTCAACTTTAGTTCTTGCTACTCTATGCTTATCTTTTCCATCAGGCCAAGTTGCACCTGCACCCAACCCCTCCTTCATTCCAAATAGAATAACTTAGTTTAAAGTCCTAGGAGACTTTTCCTCCTCCCTAATAAACAAATAATAGACCCACCAATTCATGTATTAAATGAAGGAGTAACAAAATATTAAGTCACTATCATTATATTTTTCAAAGGCACAAAAACCCCATTTCCCTGTTAGGAACAAATGGGCTCAAAAATTGGTGAAATTTGAGTGGATTAAAAGAGATCCTTGTGAATGAGGATAACATATTCCTATTCATATTTGAAACTCCATCCCAAGCTCACAAAGTATTGGACTCGGTGCCCTGACACGATAACTCCAAACTAATCTTCATCTAAACGTGGAGGCTCATTATATAATTGCACAATCTTAGGCATCCTTAAGTCTTCTATTTAGGTTAATATCCAAAATATACCATTAGAATATTGGACCAATGAGGCTCTGAGCTACTTGAAAAGCATACCTCTTTGTCTTAATAAAGCAATAAAGACTATGAAAATAATCAATTTTGCAAGGTTTTGTGTCTTTGTTGATATAAACAATTTCTACCTAATGTGATTCCTTTAATAAGGATGGATGAGAATAAAAATTTGTATATGGATATGGTCTCCATCACCTACTCTTAGAAACCATAATCTAACCAGCATAGTGGAGTATAGAAACCAACAGGTGGATCGTTCATTATTACCAACTATGAGGAGATAATGCATAAGGATACTTCAGATAATTAGCTCAATGAGGAGAACTTTGATAAGAAAAACACCAAGGATATTGATAGGCGGGGAGAAAACTAGGAGAATGAGACATGGATGGTGATCTATATCCCCTAGGCTATGAGCAAGCAACTCCCAATATTCAAGATAAAAATATGTTCAAGTCTTTGATTACCAACATCTCTATTATAAAAACCATTCATCCTAGTACCTTTAAAATTAATCAAGTGGAAATTGATCCATCCATCAATATCAATAATATAGGGATTAATTTGATGCATAGAAATCAGATAGTAGGGGTTGAGCTGAACATTACTAACTTTACACCTGAGAAGGATCCCATTTTGCTTATTGTAGGTAACTTTGATTTATATACTTTTAATTAGGTTGAAAAAAGGAAGTATAATAGGAGAAATATAGACCATTCTTCTTCTTTATAATATCATTATTAGTTTGGAACATAAGAGCGCTCAACAGTTCCAAAGCAAAATTCTCTGCATGAGTTTTTTCTACACTATGAATCCTTGTTTAATTGGTTTATTAGAAATAAATCTAGTTGAGAATAAATGTAAGAATTGTAGTATTTTTGGAAGCATTGGTAGGTCATCTCTAACAACCAATGCTATTTTTATGAAAGGATTTTAATTGCTTTTAATCCAAATAGAATTGAAACTCTCCATTCCATATGCACAGATTAATTAATCCATATGTCAGTCAAGATGAAGCAAGCGAGATGCTCCTTTTAAGTCTATTACATTATACTTTTAATCAATTTTTTCATAGGAGGTATTTATGTAACAGATTTAAAGATATTGGCTCTACAATCTCATCTCCTTAAATTATAATGGAAGACTTTAACAGTGTGATGTTTCCATTTGAAGCAGAAGCCAAAGCATGCTAAAAAAATTACATAGAGGACCTAAAAGATTATATGGGTTACTTGCAAATAAATTATCTCAAAATGGAAGCGAATTTCTTCACATGGTATGATAAGCATAAGGGTCATTGGTTTTTAGAAAAGAAAAAGGTTGATGTGGCCCTTGTTAATGCTCAATGGATATATGAATTCCCAAATAGTAAAACTACTTTTCATAATCCACTTTTTTTGATCATTCACCAATTTTGATTTAAAATTTTATCATAATTTAAAGGAGCCACACACCTTTTAGATGCAACAATTATTTAACTGACGTTAAAGGGTTGAAAAGGCTATTCATATAGAGTCAAGTTTCCAAGTTTAAGGTCTTAAGATGTTTATATGTATAAGGAAGCTACAACAAGTGAAACAAAGAGTTAACTTCTTAATTCTGAAACAAAGAGCTAGTGATTCTTCTATAAGTAAGTGCTATAAAAAAGGAATGTTAATATAACTTCATCTTTAATGTTGGATAATGGTTTTTTAATTGAGTGCTACTTATGACTTAGGTTCTAATTGCTTATCCTATGTTCAACTGCTATATTCTAGCATTAACGAACGTATTCCCTCTAATCATAAGGACTACTTGATTAGGCCTTTCACTACTCTGGATGTAGAGAGACTTGTTTTTACTCTTAATCCTTATAAAGCCTTAGGGCATGATGGACTTAATGGCCTTTTCTTTTAGAAAGAATGACCTATAATTGAGGATTTGGTAATTTATGCAGTGTTATAATTCTTTAAACATGGTAAAATGTTTAAGAACTTTATAAGACCTTTTTTATTTGATCCTTAAGGTGAATTCCCCTAAAAGTTTAAAGGAATTTAGGTAATTTCCAAGCTAATAGATATATAGGCTTAAAAATGTGCTAACCAAACTTATTTATGCTTCCTAAGGTGCTTTTATCAAGGGAAAATTGATTGGGATAATATCTTAATAGACTAAGAGCTTGTTAAAAATTACAATAGAAAGCTTTCTAATAAGAATTGTGCTCTTAAGATTGACTCTCATTAGGCCTTTGAATCAATTTATTTGAGCTTTATCCTAAATACCTCAAGAGCTTTTGGCTTTTTTGATTTGTTTATAAATTGGATTAATTAATGCATTACAACTATTTCCTACAGCGTATTAGTCAATGGAGAACCAACCAATATCCTCCAAAGTGGTAGAGGTTTGAGACAAGGACAACCTCTTTCTCCTTACCTCTTTAATTTTGGCATTAAAGTGTTAACTAGACTCATCAATTCGATTATCCATTAGGAGAAAAAATTCAAGTACCATTCAAAATGTAAGAAACTTAAAATTTGGAGCCTTTCTTTTGTTGATGACTTAATACTCTTCTCTAATGATGATGCTTGCTTAGTCAGCATCTTAATGGCTTACCTTAGAGGAATTTTAGGACTCTCCACCAATAAAGAGAATAATAAGATGGTTATCTCTATAAGTTCCTAAATTGTTTCTATCTAGCTCAACTTTATAATTAGTTTGAGGGCAATGTAGCCAATTTCTTACTTACCTAGGTATCCCAATATCTTCCTAAAACCATTTTCTAATGAGTTAAAAAAATTAGTATGGAGAATTTATAGGAGATTATCTAGCCAGTGCACTAAAAGCTTATCTCTAGTTGGTTAGGTGTAGCTGTTCAACTCAGTGTTGAATAGTTTATATATGCATTGATCATTTCATTTCCAATAAATATAGTGAAAATAATTGAAGATCGATCGCTAAGCTAATTCCTTTGGACTAGAGATAGCTTAACTTTAGCACCATTTAAGATGAAGTGAAGTGAACTTTGTCTACTTAAGGAGGAAGCTTGTGTAATGATAATTCCAAATGGAACTACTAATAAGTTTCTTGTGAAAAAGAATTTGATGTATTCTCATCGACAAGCGAGCATCGTGGGTCAAATAGGTGCATTCTCACAACTTTAAGCAATGAAAACTTTTGGTTTGTGTTACAAAGGTACAATTACTCTTGGAAAATAGTGAGCTTACTAAAACTAAGGGACAAAGTTAGACCATATTTCTTAACTAAGATTAGTAATGGTGATTCTAAATTCTTTTGGCATGATAATTCGTCTGGTATGAGGCCTTTAAATAACAGCAATGAAATAGTCTCTTTGAGTAGCTTGAAACTGGATAGTGCTCTAGTGAGTCAAGTTTTGAACAATACTCAGTAAACTTAGAGTTATTGCCACAAACTAGTATAAGGGAACATCTTTTTGGCATTGTGTTCAATCCTCATCAGGACGATACTATCTATTACAATTGCCACCTATATGGTGGCTTTGCTAACTCTTTATATAGGGAAATGTTAAGAACTCATGCTCCTAAAGTAGCTTGGTACATATTAGTTTGGATGAAATAAGCAAGCCCGTATACCTCTATGTTTCTATAGTTAGCTCTTAGAGGAAGATTAAGCATTACTAATGGCCCCAAAATTTCATGTACCTTCTTATAACATGTTTCCTTTGTTTTGAAGAACCTAAGTTGATAACCTATCTTTCTTTTAAAATGCACATTATCGTCCTTCATCTGGTTTCAAATTAAGCCCTTTAGTAATATTTTTTTAGGTGGTTCAAGCTTATGTGATATGATTAATTAATTTTCTTTGTAGCAATCTAAAAAAAGGGAACTTGAAAGTGTTGAAGATTGGTTTTTGATTTGCCTTATATATGATATGGAATGAAAATAGTAAAATAATATTTCAAAGGATAGCTACTCAAATGGAAAATGTACTATATGAGTTGATAATGAATATAAGACTACATATATTGGCACATTAAATAGACAAAAGATTTAGTAACTAATTTTTAATTAAATGATGTTTGCTTGATTAGAACTCGAGTAGTTGCATTAATTATGTGATGGAGACCTGACTCTTAGAGAAATGTAGACATATAGATGGGTAGGAGAAGTAATATTGGAATATGGTTAGGGAAAGGACATACTATCTCCTAGCAGCCAACATTTCGATAACAATTAATAGCATTTTTAATAAGGATAAAGAACACATTCTTCTATGTAAGTTGTTTAATAGCTCTGGATAACTTCATTTCTAT
Source organism: Erythroxylum cataractarum (assembly GCA_024703695.1). NCBI lineage: Eukaryota > Viridiplantae > Streptophyta > Magnoliopsida > Malpighiales > Erythroxylaceae > Erythroxylum > Erythroxylum cataractarum. The sequence goes on from JANJEY010000006.1 coordinate 48,740,226, forward strand.
AGATATTATGTTTATTTATGAAAGCTATCATGACTAATTGTAGCTTTGTAACCTCTCCTTTTGGGATTGTCTTAATAAATTATTTATTTTTAAAAAAATGATTTTTGCACTTAATTTTAGTGATACCAGAATATTCAACTACTTATGATTTATTTAATATAATTAAAATAGAATTATATTAATTACAAGTAAAGCATGTAAGTTTTAAAACTTGGAAGGATGACTTTTTTTTTAAATATTACTCTACTACAAAAAATAAAATAAAAATAGGAACATTCTAGTGGAAGATTATTCAATTTATTTAAAGAAATTCATATATTAAGATGCCAAAACAAAATCACTTAGTCATTCGAAGAACTTGAACATGAAATGTATTAAGGATGATAGTCAAATGTATGCTTTAATCTTTATTGTTCTCTCAAAATTTTAAAAAAAGCACCTTAATGCTTCCATGTATATAAGCTTTCAATAATATATAAATCATACCAAAGTATTCTTATATGGACAAAAGATATTGACTATAGCTGTCTAACACTGTTATCACTATTTCAAACGACGCAGTAACCAATTTTTACTTAAGGCACTCATTATTGTCATTATTGCAATCTTGTTGGTTGCCTTTCCTCTGAATCTCTAATTTCTCAATTAACATTTTAAATTCCTAACTTCTTTTCCATTTTACTCTCTTCCTTGAAGTCCAAGACTAGGAGACATTCCTATATCAAAGTTTTATAAGCAAAGAAGTTATAACATTATGTCTTATATTGTCCTGTTAAGTGGTGATACAAAGTTGAAACACAATTACTTAAATTTGTCTAATTTTGATGCTATAATTATTTATATAAGGATCCTATCTTCCTTACTTGTTACGACGGCTATTGTATTATTTGATTACTTATTTAATTATATACTAGTATATAATCTCTTGGATGAAATGAACCAACTTGTAATTTTGAATTAAGATAGTGAGCTAAAATTATAGCTTGAGATAAGATATATGAGAGGGTAATTAAACATATTTGATAAAGTTGATAATGACTTTGTGAATTATATGTAAATATATGAGATGAGGATAGATTTTTAATACCAAACATTCATAAAACTTACTATAGAATTTTTCGGAACAAATTTAGTAAGTCATAAAGATTAATATAATCAAACTATAATAACATGAGGTTGTAAGTTTGATGAGAATAGAAAGGATTATTAATGTTTATATTACAAATAAGTTGTCATATGCACATTTATACATAAAAATTTTTAGTTATTAATAGGACTAATAAGTTGGGGACATTGCCAGGGCAAGATGAATAACACAATATGGATGTATGTAACACCCGCTATTAACGTTACACCGAAATAAATTAATATTAAGACTAATGTCATTAAAATCAGAGCAGTGAAC
>JANJEY010000006.1:48741730-48754124 GCA_024703695.1 Erythroxylum cataractarum
TTACTACGGGTTTTGGTGGCATTAAGCCGACCCATTCCCTAGTGCCAACACGGCCCAAAAAGGTGGGTCGTTTCAATGTATAAGATGGATAAAATGTCCAAGTTAGGATAGAAGAGAGTAATGCAACAGAAAAGTTTGATATAATGAAACGTAAAGTCGATTGGAATAATAAAATGAGATAGGTGAGAAAAAAGAAAATCCAAAATGTGAAATATATCTATATATTCAAAATGAATTCGAAAGGAAAAATGTTAAAAATGGTATAGGTGTAGAAAGTCAATTAGTTGAAGATATGTTCAAGCAACAAATTAAGATTAATAGGAAAAAATATAATTGGTTTAAGTAAACATGATTTTCAAGATACGTATGTTATATATGTATATGTGTTTATGTGTGTGTATGTGCATGTATGTGTGTGTACGTATGTATGTGTGTGTGTGTGGGCATGTATGTGTGTGTGTGTTAAAAGTATAGTTGAAGATGTAGATGTTAAAGATGAAGATAGCCATGATGATGAAAAAAATAAGGACATAGATGAAGAAAATAATGAGGAAATTTCTAAAAATAATGAGAAGTGTAAAAGACATAAAGGTCTATGTAGTTTAAGAAATCTTAGAAAAATCCCCTAATCTAATTATAAAAAAAACTCCTTCTAGTTTTTATTTTCCAAAAACCCTTATTTTAGACTTTAGAAAAAATAATGACGAGACACATATTATATGAATACCAGACATGGACTGATCGAATGTTATTTATATAAAAATTCAATACAACTCTTAAACTCAATAAAAAATAATTAAATTTGATTCAAACAAATAATTTGCTTTAATTATTAATTTAATTTGAATTTAATTCATTCAGGTCAAATTTAAAAGCCGAGTTAGGTTATCTTATTAATGACATTTTATTAGTCTAAGTTTGATACTAATAATACGTGTATTTTGTCTTTATTTTTTAACTGAAGTCTAAGAAAATAGGTTTTTTTTAATTGAAAATTAGGAGTTCTTTTTAGAATTTTACAGATTATGGGTTTTTCCTAAGTTTCTTAAACTACAAAGGACGTTTATGTCTTTTACCCTAATAAATGAAGAAGCTTTATTGAAACTCAAAATTACTTTAATATGTCAAATTAAGATGCCATTAACTAATGATTATTGAATAAAGTGATTGTGGTTGCTTCTTGGACATTGATGACTACCATAGTTGAAGTCATAAGGATCACCATTTATGTATATTTAAATTGAATTATAAGGGAAAAAAGATAAAATGTAACATGAAATTCCTTTCGACATCAGTAAGATTGCAAGTTGGTCCTTATATGAAACTTAATTGTAAATTTGTCAATACTATATATATTTTTATAATGTAATTCATAATTAAAGAGACATTAACTATAAGGAATCCTAAAATTATATTAACTAACATCAACATCAACTTCAACTTATTCCCTTCTATAAAAAAATATCAATGTCCAACTTTAGTTTGTTTTTTAAAATTTCTCCTTAATTTCTTTTCATCTTCTCTTTATGGCCTTTCTTTTTCAAAATTTGCACGAATTCCTTAATATCTTTATTGTTACCAAGTGACTCTACTTCACTTTTTTTGTTTCAACTTCCTTCTTTTATGTAGATATTATCTCCACGGTTTTTGAATTAAAAAATAATTTTCAATAAATTTTTCTTCATGCCATATTTTAAAGATCATAATTTCACCTATAAAGCAAAATATTGAAGTAATGTGACTCACTTATAGTTTCATCAGTTGATCTTGATAAATAGAAGATCGAGGTGAAGATAATACTAGGGATTTGAACCCCTAATTGAAAAATTCGAGATTTAAAGGAGAGTTAATGATTTGAAATCTCATAGTGGCAATTATAGTCTCCTTAAATGAAATTTAGTAATATATGACAAATTGAACGAAATGCCAAACAAGTTTAAGACAGAGTTGATGTCTTCCATTTTTGTAATATTTGATATGTTTATATAATGTTTAGGGGTTATTAGTACATATTAAATATTGACATATTTTTAGAATTTTAAAGAAAATTTTAAGGACCAAAATATACTTTTTTTTCCCATTAAGATGAGTGAAGAGTAGTCAAATTGATCACTTGAAAGTGGTGGTTAACTCAAAATGGAAAATGTTCTCCAAGTTAAGTGCAATACTAAAAATTGGAGTAGTATTGGTTTTTTGTTTTGCATAAGTCTCCTTTAGATATCATGATGAAGAAGATTAATAGGAATCATAATCCTATGTAATCTAGATCTTTTGGACTAATATAGATCATTTGTACATCTAGACTATATATATTTTATTCAATGAAATTAATTACATTTTGAAAAAAAAAAGTTCTTTGGAATAGTACAAACTGTTAACAACTAACAAATTGGTACCCATCCCTTAACAAATTGACACACTAATGTTAATTCATATATAAGGATTTTTATATCACCAAGCATTATATTGACTTGTGAAACTAATAAAGGGTTATTGTGGATATCATTAAAAAGATATTTTTCTTGAGTTTAAAATTTTGTTCACATAAAAAATAATCTTGTATTGTATTTCTATACACTAAAATCAAATTTGGTTAAGAGAATTATATTTGATATTCTTTATAAGATGTTTTAAAAATAAATTAAGGAAGAAATGTTTTAGCAATTTCTCTTCATCCTTAAAAAAAAGAGGTTCGTGATGGAACTTAATATTCAAGGACAATTAGCGAGTAAAGTAGGTCTCCAAGAGGACCAAATCATTATATATTTGGTGTAGTTTCTCTTACACTGTTATTTATATTTGTTTACTTGATTTTTTTGCTTAATTATGTTGATTGAATTGAACTCACATCATCTCACAAGTATTTTATATATTTTTTAGAAATGTTTTTAAAATTTTCATCACTCATTTTTAATTTAAGAACAATTAATCCACTCCTTCCTTGAGTATTTATTATGAAAACATATTATATCAATAAAATGTTATATGAATTATAATTAAAGAATACAAATAAATAAAATATATAGTGTAAATTAGAAAAAAAATTAAAACTTTACTCAATTTTGCAATACTAGTTCAAAATTTAAAAAATGACATCAAAATGCTCCAACTTTTAAATTATGTAAGATGACTTTTTTGACACATTGAAATGTTTACAAATTACGACTTCTAAAATCAAATTTTCAAAATAAAAATAAAAAATAAGATAGCAAATAGAAAATCCTCTTTTGATGGGCTTGCTTGAAACTAAGATTCGGCTAGCTAATATGAATAAATTGCAGATTTTGGGTGCTCAGTAGAGTTTGTTATCAAACCACAGTTACCATGCTTATGGCCGGATAATCGTTTGTTTTAATTCGGCTGAGATTCAGGCTAAACTTCTCAAGGCCACAGAGCGGGCTATGCATCTTCGTATAATTTTGTTGCAAGGTAATACTGAGTTTTTTGTCTCCTTTGTGTATACTAGTAACTTTGAGTTCCAACGTCAAGATCTTTGGACCAACATTAGCCGGGTGAGTGGTACCATCACTAAACCTTGGCTTCTATGTGGGGATTTCAATACTATACTCTACACTTCTGAGGCTCATGGGAACATTAGCTTGAGAAACTATTCTGTTGACTTTTTGAATTGTCTAGCCCAAATGAAGTTAACGGATCTTAAATTCTATGACCATTTGTTCACGTGGTCGAATAAACGAAAAGCAAGGTGATTTATTCGTAAGAAACTTGATAGGGACCTTGTCAATGATCTCTGACTGCAGCTCTTCTCTAATAATTCAGCCCGATTCTTGAACCTTTTATTTTTGGATCATACCCCCATCCTGGTTTTTCCTCTGATAAAACCTACGATTGTCCATAACCCATTTTAGTTCAATAACTATCTTATTGAAGCTCCTGGGTTTGTTGACGCTTTCTTGAAAGGTTCTACGTTCTACTGTCGCGGTACTAAACAAGACACTTACCTTCAGAAACTGAAAGTCATTAAACGGGAGCTCAAACTTATTAAGTCTGTCCAAGGTCCTACTATTGTATCGTTCAATCAGACTAGATTGGAGTTGGCTTAAGTACAGTCTCTCTTATCTTCTAGTCCTACTAAACAACATCTCATTGATCAGGAGAAGCTCGCCCTCGTCACTTATCTTCAAGCTGTTCATAACCACTCCTCCCTTTTGCAGCAACGAGCCCAGATTAATTGGCTCCATGATGGGGACACTTTCTCTCAATTTTTCTTCCATTCCATTCTATCTCGGAAGAATCGGAACAAGATTCTTTCTATTAATTCTCCTACTGGAGATGTTATTCATCACCCGGAGCTTATTCGTGATGAAGCCTTCAACTATTTCAGCTCTCTTCTTGGCACTGAGGCTACTTCTCAAGTTACTCTTCGAGATTTACAGCCCCTTATTCTTACAAGTGTGTCTACTTCTAACATGGATCTTTTAATTCAACCAGTGGAGGATAGCGAAATTGAGCGTTGTGTTTTTAGGATGAATGGTAAGAAGGCTCCTGGGCCGGATGGTTTAAATGGATTTTTTTATCAACGATCTTGGAATGTCATTTGGGGTTTTGTCAAGGAAGCTGTACATGAATTCTTTGAAAATGGGGTGATGCTTATGGAGTTTAACCGCACCTTCTTGTGCCTGATTCCAAAAGGTGCTAATCCATCTTTCTTTTCAGACTACCGTTCCATCTCTTACGCTAACTTCATTTATAAGGTGATCTCTAAGATTTTAGCTGCTTGATTGAAGAAAGTGTTGGCTCCGTTGATTAGTGACACCCAGAGTGCTTTTTTGTCCAATTGAAATATTGGCGATAACTTTCTTATTGTCCAAGAACTCTTGAAAGGATACTCTTCCTCTCATAGCCCTCAGAATTGCACTTTGAAAGTTGATTTCCATAAGGCTTTTGACAATATTTGTTGGTCTTTCTTGAGATGTATGCTGGTGGCTTATGGTTTTCCAGACCAATTTATTAAATGGGTCTTGGAATGTATTTCCTCTGTATCCTTTTCGGTCTTGATTAATGACTCTCCTACTCGTTACTTTAGAGCTGCTAGAGGAGTAAGACATGGTGATCCCATTTTTCAGTATCTATTTATCTTGACCATGGAGGTTCTTAGTGCTCTCATCCGATAGAAGGCTATCTCTAATCCACTTTTCAAGCATCATTCTAAATGCAAGACATTGGGACTCACTAATCTGTGCTTTGCTGATGACTTGCTTCTCTTTTGTCGAGCTGACCTGTCGTCGATTTAGACTTTTATGCAGGCTTTATATGATTTTAAACTTTTTTCTGGATTGCAAATCAACTTTACTAAAAGCTATTTTCTCTTGTCTAAAAATGTTGTTGGCTTGGCATCTTCTATTTTAGAGGCCACGGGTATGCAGCTACACACTCCCCGTCTTTTATATCTTGGTCTACCTATCTCTACCAAGAGGCTCACCAATGCAGAGTGTCGACCTCTTTTAGAAAGAATCCAAAAAAGAGTTACATCTTTGGTGAATAAGTCGCTCTCATATGCAGGTAAGCTTCAACTTATTAAATCAGTTCTTAACTCCTTATATGTGTATTAGTCCTCCCACATCTTTTTAGCTCAAGACATTATCAAGGAGATTGAACGGATTCTTCGGACATTTTTATGGAGTCATTCCAATGGTACTCCAGGAGTGACTAAGGTGAAATGGTCTGATTTTTGTTTTGCCCAACACGAGGGCGGGCTGAATATTCTTCCCATTTGAATTGCTAACCGTTCTTTGATTCTCAAGCGCTTTTGGTGGATTTTGGAGGACAAAAACTCGTTGTGGATTAAATGGTTGCATGCTTACTTTCTTAGAGGAAACAACATCTGGGCTATTAAATTGAAAGTCTCACACTCTTTCTTTCACAAATAGATCTTGAAGTTAAGGGATGAAGTTCAGCACGAAACCTCTTGTATTATTAAAGATGGTCGGTTGGCTTCTTTATGGTACAATAATTGGTCCAGTAGAGGACCCTTAATTCACCAGTTAAACATGTCTAAAGCTTCCTCATTATTCCCTCTCAAAACCCAGATGCGAGCTTTCATAAATGGATCCTCTTGGAATCTTCCTTGAAGCTTATGCCACCTTCAACCAACCTATTCCCCTTCTCCACAGGAACCTGATGCCTTCCTCTGGAAAACTATTCTTGTTGGTAAGTTGACCAATCGTATCATTTGTGACAACCTGCATTCTCATCAAGACACGATTCCATGGGTAGCTACGGTTTGGAGCAAATATTTAACACCTAGACTGTCGTTCATTTTTTGGTTAGCCATTCAGCATAAACTATCCACAGCTGACCGAATTCCATATGTGCAGATTGACCAACAATGCCCCATGTGTTCTCAACAGCCGGAGACATGTTCCCATCTCTTCTTTGAATGCCCATTTACCAAAGCTATATGGGAACATGTCTCTACTGTGTGTTCTTGGACAGACCCAGGGTTGAATATTGTTGAGATTACTACTTCTTTATCTGTTTATAGCGCTAACAGTCGACCACTTTTTACCGTGGTCTTGGGAGTTTGCATTTATTCGATTTGGCGAGAACGTAATTTCTGTTGTTTCCAGCACATAACTTCTCCAAAGGAATGCCTCATCTCTTTGATATTGTCTGTCATTCGCGAGATTGTTTTAGCTAAACGCCTCCACTTAATGTGTATCTTGTCTGTCTGCTCAGCTTTATGCTTTTAACGTGTTGCTTTCACTGGTCTTCCACTTTGCGCTAGGTTTCTGGTTCTAGATATGGAAGTTGTTCAATATCTCCATCTGGCAGTTACGGTCCCTGGTTTCCTTCGTTTTCATTAGCATTTCACATTTCTTTGTTTTTGTTGTGTTTTTTGCTAGGGGTCATCCCTTGTTTTCCGTCTTGTATTTTGTCTTCTTCTTTCATTAATTAATTCCATTTTCTATTTTCAAAAAAAAAAAAAAAGCAAAATCCTTTACACTCTGTAACCATCAGCTTTGTTGCACATATTGTTTTTTTGATGGAAGTTATCTCTTCTGACCACCAATCACAAAGACTACCCCACTTCTTACTAGAGAACACTTTGCTAATATAAAGGACTATAAGCCAGTGAAGAGTCTTAAAATGGTGAAGTCTATGTTGTGAAGTTAGTGATGATGTGGAAATCGCTGCCTTTTATTGCATTGACATGTTATGTTAGTTCGGGTTATTTCGGTTACTAACATTTTCATGGGTCATATTGGAAATTATGAGCTCTCTATTGTTGCCACTTCTCTATCTATTATCAAAACCTTCAATTTTGGTTTCATGGTTAGCTTTTGTTTACCATTTTCATCTCTTCTACTTTGTATTCCATTTTTCATGTCTAAGTTTTTGCCTACTTTTGTGTGTTTGTTCTTATGTCTTTAAGTTGGATTGTCTTTGAAGGATTCTACTTTTTATCCAGGACTCTTCGTTTCTTACTGTTCTTGTTCATGTTAGTGTTTCAATATTAGAAACTTTTATAGTACACGAACATGGGCAAATCAAGAAATTATGAAGGGATGTAATATGGTGCTTGGCTTATAATATGAACATATCGTAGAATAGATGTGACAAAGAGGAAGCTAAACTTTGGTAGAAACCTTGAGCATTGATCTAGGTATTTTAGAGTTTTTTTTTTCATTTTTTATTTTTAAATATTAATTTTACACATGACAATCATACTGCATGTTACGTGGTTAACTACGTCAGCAATTAATGGTAACAAAATTGGGAAATACTAAATAATTGAATGTTCATTGTGAATTTATATAAATATAAATGTTATATGGCAATAAAATCTTAATGCTACCTTGTACTGATTAAAAAAGTGAGTCACTTTTTTAACACACTAACTTATTATGTTTTTATATAAATTAAATTAAAAATAAAAATTCACATATTTAATGTTCCTAATGTGTTATCATCTTAAACTATTCAAATCGTCCTCACTAACATATGATGTATTTTTCCTTTGGTTGTAAAGATAGGAAGATCTCGTCTTGACTATAAGGCCGCCCTCTAAGGTTTATACGAAGAAATTGTACAAAAATACAAATTGACCATCTCTCATAAGACGAAATTGGAAGTACACCAAATTTGAACCAAAATGGTTGAGGATTTGTATTTCCAAACAAATATAACATAATTAAATGAGAAGATAGGAAGATTTCATGATAACTAAGCAAATACTCTCTAATTTTAGATATAAAATACAATTGACCAGCTTTGTCATATCGGAAAAGCTTCAATCAAAGTTAAAACTATAATGAGAAAATAGTATTCGGCTTTGGCCCTTTTTTTCCTTTCTATATTCTGACGTAAGAATAAATTTCAAGGAAGGAAGTTCGATGGAAACTCCGTGGTAAGATTACTTCCACTAGCTATTCTTTTTGAAAAATTGTAAATCGGTTATAGGCTTCTTGGGAGGGTATATAAGTCATAAACTGCCAATCGGGAGTTTGCTACCCTTCAGCTCCAATATTGTTTTCCTTTCGGATTTTACTTTCTTTTCTGAGTTCTCTTGTCCCATGAGAGAGCTGGCTATGTGTTCTGTAACCAAGTCGACAAGCAGTTCTAGTGAAGATGATTGTGAACTCAGGAGAGGCCCTTGGACTCTTGAAGAAGATACTCTTCTCATTCATTACATTGCTCGTCACGGCGAGGGTCGCTGGAATTTGCTTGCGCAACGTGCGGGTAACGGAAAGATGTTTTAATTCTTAGAGATATATTTCAAGAGTATATCAATCTATGAACTTTTACCAGCTTTTGCATGTTGGTGTCTTTTGCTAAAGGGTTGAGAAGAACAGGCAAGAGTTGCAGATTAAGATGGCTAAATTATCTAAAGCCAGATGTAAAACGAGGAAATCTTAGTCCTCAAGAACAGCTCTTGATCCTTGACCTCCATTCTAGGTGGGGCAATAGGTAAGCTGTTCAACTTTTTATTGATTGCTCATTCATGTACTGCCCTTAATCATTGAAATTGCAGCTTGGTTCAAAAATTTCCCTACAATTGGATTCTTAATCATGACGAAACTTGTGTTTTTCAAGCTTTATATACTTCAGCCACAATGATCAAGTTGCATATTGATCCAACAACTTGGAGTAGATTTAGCGCTTACCATTCACCTTCTTTACATTATTTGTTCGTGTCTTCAAAAGGTGGTCAAAAATTGCACAAGTTCTACCTGGAAGAACAGACAATGAGATCAAGAACTACTGGAGAACTCGAGTGCAAAAGCAGGCACGCCACCTTAAAATAGACGCAAATAGCACGCAATTTCAGCATATAATTAGGAGCTTATGGATGCCAAGGTTGCTCCAGAAGATAGATGGCTCAACTTCAACATCTTCCATGTCATACTACAACAACGCATCTTCTCAGCCTGCCAATTATGGTTCTCAGCATTTAACATTGCTACCACAGCCACCGAAGCTGCCACAACAACAGCAGGAAACTCCCAGCCACAGCATCCCTTTTGACATGACTATGACAATGCACGCTATAGAGCTTCAGGACCAAAATGCAGACTCAGAGCAGTGCACAGGTCCATGTCTTTCTTCTACAGAATCACTAAATATCCCAGAAATACCAAGGGTATCGCAGTACCCAACTAGTCCTTTTCATGTCATAGACAACAATAGTGATCGAACGACTTTTGTTAAGGACTGCTTTGTTGAAAGCACTTGCTATGGCATGGAAGCCATCAATTTGGCAAACATGTCAGTGTCAGGAGGAGTTGGCAACTCTGCAGGCAATTCCCACACGGCAGAAAGTGGATGGATTGGATGTGACTTTGGAGATACTTTATGGAACATAGACGAATTATGGCAATTTAGGAACTTACAGTAGAGTGGAGAATCAGGCTCTGGTTTTTGAGATAGCCAAGAAATACATACATGATAGTATGTGAGAGGTTGTGTTTTTAGGGTTAATTGTGTGTCTATGTGATAAGCAAAATTGTTTATTGACAGCAAGTTTGGATTCTGATATTCCATAATCATTTCAATCTAGCTAATTATTTAGTTTAGGGATGAATGTTGTTTCCTCTGTTTGCTTTCTTCTTACAGAAACCAACTTGGTTCCCTATAGCTAGACGCAGTTGTTTCTTTAACTTGTTTCTGTTTCAAGGTTTTTGTTTTTTGTTATTACGAGGGGGGATGGAATTGATGGAGTTAACTTTCGAGGCAGAAATGATTCTCTTGTTGAAAATTTTTGTCACAGAACCCAAGGGATGAAATGTGCAGTCAATTTATTGGAGAAGGATACTCTGCCCTGTACTGCAGATTTTCCATTAAGCTTAATATTCTTGGCCACCGGTAGAAACTTGTTCGAGTTCTGATTATAAAATAAAAGTTAAGTCCCGAAAGCATGATTCTTTCATGGGAAACAATTCTTTTTTTTTTGAAATTTCTCATTTATGCCTCTTGTAGACTTTCCAGTTTGAAAGGAACCCACCCACCCATACAAGTATTAAGGGATGACTCTTTGTGATTGATGGATGGGGATTACTTTGTCATCATCTTCGAAATAAAAGTTGAAAACGTGTTACCTCAAGTTTTGTCCACTATGAACGAAGAAATTGAAACCAAGAAAAGACACGGAATTCAAAATGAAAATGAGCATACTTGCTCCATTGCCGACGAGCTTGAAACAGATAAACCAACTCTCCCTCTCCGCCTTGTCGATTACCTAAAAATCTGGTCCATTCAAGTAAGGATCAAGTCCTCCTTACCCTTTTGGAACACAAAAGAGAAGGGTTTTGTTACAAGGAACAAAAATACAGATTTCAATCAAATTATTGTTTTTTAGGAACCCAGCTTGCAAGTTGCAGCTGCAGTGAGCATGGATTTGATCTTATCCCCATCAAACACGCTAGATATCAACGTTTGGGACCAAAGTAATCGGTGTCACTAGCTTGGATATGGAAAATCTATCCCCCCGTGGCCTTTAAATTCTAGTCAACATGCTCATTTAAATGCGTATAACATCTTATCATCACATGTGCGATTATTTCACAATCAGAAAAGGAATTTAGTCGGTTAACTAATATTGACTGCGAGGCGAAAGCTACTTTGTTCTCTGAAATGAATAAATTCCAGTTTCCAGTTTCTAAACAACTTGGAAAAAACGTTCATACCCAAGAAGAAGCAACAGATTCTACCAATTAATAGTTGACTGGTCAATTCCCTCATCGCCATCGATTATGCTCTTACGTAAAACAAACTTCATTCTTTTTTCTGGATACAAATGTGGAGATTTAAGCTTTTGATAATTTTACAATTATAATGCTCGGTAGTAATGGAGTATTTGTAATATGTCTGGGTCAGATGGCAAAGCATACCCTTACACATGTAAACTTTTCAATAATAACCCTTTTCAGTGGGCTCTTACAGTGTTAAAATCAACCCAAAACGAAAACCCACTCGATATGGTTACAAGTGTAGTTAAAGATTCCAAAATGTACAGGGATTAGATGGGAAAAGTAGGATCCCAATAATATTCCTAAATAATAAGATAGAAACCCTCGACATGGTGGTGCATATAAGGATTGGAGTCTACTGTCATCATTAAATATAAACATTTTATCATCTTATTTTTCCATTTCTTTAATGAAATGAACTATTTCAACAACTGTCCAAATTGGGAGCCACGAAACTTAAATGTCTTGGAAATAGTCTAGAATGGATTTGGGCTCTTCTTTAGACTTATGAGCAGTGGAGCTTTCTCTAATTTCATAAGTCGAGGGTTCATAACCAGATGGACATGGTAGCTCTCTTGCCATGATGCTAAAACCCATATAAACAAACTAGTCAACAAAAGGCCAATATCCGACAATTAGTGAAATGAGCTATGGTAGAGCAAAGTCTCTAGGATATAGGCCTAAAGATGTACAAGTGGTAGGTTTGTTAGATTTTGGATGATGATTAAAGTGATCGAGAAAGTGATAAAAATCGCGCATATGTCTATCTTGTTTTTAGGCTACTTAATAGATGTCTTCCATATTTGAAAATGATTAATGGTGTAAATATAGCCATTTTTAGTCATATTATAAGAATAGTGGACGATGAAGAAAGACTAAACTTTCTGTTTTATTAGGGGAATACTCCATAATTGATATTGTTGAGTATCTGACCTAATTTGGTATGTCACTTTGCCAATAGTTGGAATCATTCCAAGAATGTCCACAACAAAGAATTTGTAAGTGATCTAGAATGGGGGGTTGAATAGATCCTTAATCTTTTTGTAATTTTCTACAACAAAATCAGAAGTTAATTCACACAAAATCAATTTAAATAAATTTAAATAGACAGAGTAGGGAAGAAGATCAAACACTGTTTTATAGAGGTTCGGTGCTAAGACCTACGTCCTCTACCTAAGCTCCCA
>JANJEY010000006.1:48925023-48944314 GCA_024703695.1 Erythroxylum cataractarum
ATATCTTTCTCAATACTCCATAACTTCACCAACATATACAAATACAATATTTCCACCAATCACTAATATTTTCAATGCAAACGTCCATAACTCTAAAAATTCATAGGTCAATCCAGTCATACCCGGAATTATTCATGAATGCATGTACAATTATTTTCATGTGCAAATAAATCTACTATTCATGTATAAGTATAAGGCATATCATGCATGAACATGGAAGTGCATCTCTAATTCTCATTAGTTACTCACACTTACTATTCTACCCTTCCCACTAGTAATGGGATGTTACATCATGCAAAGGGCAAAAGACCCAGTTTTACAAAAAAATCTAAAGTTAATAGAGGAATGATGTTAACTTTACAAAAATTGTTTCCAATGAGATGATGCAAGATCTTCTCAACTTACAAATAAAGGTTTATAATGATACTTCTGTTGATTTTGGGATGTTTATTACTATTCGTCAAGAAACAAACTTAATATAGGTATATATTTTTTCACTTTTGTTATTTGTTAGAAATTGATCTTCACTTTATTTTATTTATAAGGTTACTGTTATGGTCTTACAATTACTTGATAGGATTGATTCGAAAGTAGGGTTCTAGAGTTACAAAGGTTTGCAATTTGAATTTAAAGTCAATGTATAAGTGTACACATGGTGTGAAAGGAATTAAAGCACATTTGAATTCATCCATTCTAAGAAAGGAATAGATTGAAACACAAAACAATGAACAACTTGATTTTTGTTCAATATAATTTAAAGCTTCGAGAAAAGTATGTTACTATCACTATTAAGTTGAATATAATTTCTTGTAATTTCTTAATAATTTAATTTTATTTGTTTACTAGGACTCTTAATAAAACAAATAGTTCTATAGATTTAATTTGCATTGACCATATCAATCTTTTATCTAATCGGGTTTATGAGAAACCAAGTTTAATAGATGAGAGTGACTTGAAAGATAATCTCATATGGAAAAGTATTGACATGTCATTTAGTGCAATGAATTTGAACGATGGTGATGATGAAACTCCTCTCATTTGTGAGGATTTTATACAAAGTAAAAATTTAGGTCAATACGATTTGAACGGATATTCGATTGAATAAAGTTTCAATTTTTTTTTTTCATTTTTTCATTTTTCAATTTCACTTATATTTGATGCATAAACATAAAAAAAAATTGAAGTAATTGCCATTGACTATAGTTAACCAATTTACAACATTACAATAAGATCATTCTTTAGGAAATCAACAAAACATTATATTACAATGTCTAGCTCAAAAAGCATTTTAGAACAAAAACCAAGTTACAAGTTCCATCTTAACATCATTGTTGTTGACAAGTCATGTGTTGCTTCCTTTGCTATTGCAAGAGCTTTGATTTCATCAACGATGTTCTCTACCAATTAATATTTGCTTGTATCCTCCCTTGAGTATAGCCTTCTGTTCCTCTCCTTCCATAGATTGTAACTTGTGATTATGAAAGATGTTTTAAACAGCTTGCCATCCTTCTTTTCCTGTTTGAAAACTCAGATAATCCAATTTAGTATGACATTGTAGTCATAAGAAGTGCAGTAGGCTTCTAGCTTATGAAGCAGTTGCCTCCACACAGCTATATATCAAATATGTGCAATTTAAGAAAAGGTGATTCCAGTCTTAATAGCTTGCATGACTCATAAGTTGGATCAAAGTTGCCATGCTATCTGTCTTTAGTGCTTAAACGATTTTTAATGATTGTAAATATTTTTATTTCAAGTTTAGCTTCTACTTAGTTGTGTTCTTTAGTTTGAACTCTTGTTGTAATAGTTATGGAATCATTAACCTTTATTTTCTTACTATATGATGTTATGATTATTCTTTATTACATGATGCAAATTATAACATTTTAATTATTTTGCATTATTGATAGTTTTATATATGTATGACGATAAAATGAGCTTTTTTATATTAATTGTTGTTATTGTTTTATATGAAATATGTAAAAAGAAATATTAATAGAAATAAAGAGATAATTATTATTTTATATTTATATTATTATACTTTTTAGAGACATGGTTGATGTAAAAAAAACATTATATAGTTGTAACTTTAAAAATTTAGGAGTTATTTTATATTTTCTAAAAATTACCTAAAATGGTACCCAGTAGTGATCAATACCAATACTGCACCATACTAAAATTAAATATGATACTAACGACTATTTATAACATTGTCAATAACAAGAACATAAGAATGTTATTAAGAAGGGAGTTAATTATGTAACCTTCTTCAAACATTTTGTCATTGAACTCAACATTAGAAGCTTCATTGAAATCATGAGTTAGGACAATAGATCATTTTGGAACAATAGATCATTTTGGAAAAAGTTTAAAGGTAATTAAATTGGTGCTTTTATGATTGTAGAAGATTTCCCGTGAAATCTTCCATTGGTTTCAATGTGGAAGCTTCTATGAAGGAACTTGATTTTGGAGGCATATGGGAAAATATTACTTAGGGTGTGGAACTATATGAATATATATTTAAAGAGTGAGATTGAAAATGAGTTTTGCAGGGTTATATATATATATATATATATTACTTAGGGTGCCGAAAGATGTGGATATATATTTAAAGAGTGAGATTGAAAATGAATTTTGCAGGGTTTAACTATATATATATTGAAGGATTTAATTATATATATGGAACGGAAAGATGTGGATATACTTTTAAAGAGTGAGATTGAAAATGAATTCTGCAGGATTTAATTATACATATATATAGGGAGGGATAAACTACAGAAGTGGGGAGGAGTACAATAGAACTTATAGAATAGACTGCTATTATCTCAAGCTTATGTTTGGTTGGACGAAAGATTTTTAATAAAATGTATTAATTTATAATAAAACGGAATATAAATGAATTTAATATTAAAAAATTATTATTTGAGAGAGATAGAAGGGCTGATCATGTAATATGGTAAAATATTATTTAGAAGAAGAATTTATAATGTAATATAATGAAAAGTTGTTTATCATCTTGCATTTCATCATAATCTTCTTAAATTGAAGGTTTTTTATTTTTATTATCTAAGATGGAATGAGACGTAATATGAAACCCTCCTCTTTTATCACATTCTATTCTATTCCATTATAAACTCGCTCTTAAATAATAAAATAATATTACATTATATTATTCTATTTCATTAAT
This sequence comes from Erythroxylum cataractarum, assembly GCA_024703695.1. NCBI lineage: Eukaryota > Viridiplantae > Streptophyta > Magnoliopsida > Malpighiales > Erythroxylaceae > Erythroxylum > Erythroxylum cataractarum. The sequence goes on from JANJEY010000006.1 coordinate 48,928,208, forward strand.
AAAGTCCTAACTAAATACAGCCTAAATGTTATCGTCTATGAGCTATGATGAGGCACGAGAGGCTCTTGTCTTTTTTTGCCACCCTGAATGTACACAAATATTTAAAAAAATTAGGATATTTTTTTTTTGTGGCTTTTAAGATGGAACTGTCGTTTTTAAAACATTCTGGTATATTCTAAATTCATCCTTTTGCCAATGTTAAATTGCATGAGTTAATTGAATATTTTAAATTGTAAAATGTAACGTTGCAAGAAGAGGAGACAGTGGGTGGGCTAGATTGGAATACGGATCAGGATTCAGAACTCAGAAGTCAGTGTGTCAATGTAGGTAAAAATACCCCAACCAGAAGTTACAACCAAACAAGCCCTCAGATGGAGAAGAATTGACAGATTTACCCTTGTCTAAGAGCCAAAATCACCGCCCTAGTTCTACTCCTTCACGGTCGATTAGCCAAAGCGACCAAAATTAAAAAGGACAAAAGTCGGAAAACCAGACTCTAGTCTAGAATGAAGCCCTCCTCTTTTTCCGCTTCTTCTCCGGGTGGAATTAACATTGCGGCAAGCGCTCAGAGGCTTGATGTTGATAATCGAATCTCTCTTATATATTACTATCGGATCGCCGATAATATCCTCAAACAGGTAACCTTGTGCGTGATTTGATTGGTTATTTATTTATTCATCGAATTAATTCGGGTCAAGTGTTCCTTTTATTTGGTTTGCCTTTGGGTGTTTATACTGAGTCATTTTGAAACTGATGTTGTTGTAATGTAAGTGAATGTGAACGGTTTATCATTTTGGGCAATTTTATGTATGTGAATTTGTTGGCCCACGGAGACCTTTTTTGATTGCTCAATTCGTCTTGTTCTTGTATTTTCAGGCTAATTTTTTTAATTGATTGGCAAGTTTACAGAACAAATACATCATACATATGTATATCCCTAAACTTATATAGATTATCATCTTTAGACTCTAGTTTTAAAGTAATACTTTGCTGGATAAACCTGCATATTTCTTAGTTTATTTCTTTCAGATACCTCCCTTTTTTACTTGTAGTATCTGTTGTACATTTCCATGATAGTCTGGTTGAATTCAAGTTACATTGATAAGTAACTGAAACAAAGAAATTACTCTGTTGATTATGATATTAGAGCCATGTCTTAGAAGTGATTTGATGGGAGCGGTGCTGTTAGTTACATTTTAGTTTAATGCTTTCTTGACAATATCCTATAAAACCATGTGAGTTGTAATTGATACAGGTAACTTGAGTTACCTTTCGGTTTCTCTGGACTGTCATAATTATTTCAAAATAAAGAATATAAGTGATGAAAATATTGCTTATTCCTTTGATCATCTATCTTATCTGCAGGCTGACATTTTTAGAGCAGAGAAGAATACTATTGACCTGTATATTATGCTGTTAAGGTTTTCAAGGTATGTAGACATGCTATTTATCCTTGTTCTGTAATTTAATTTAGAAAATCAATTAATAGGAGTTGTAAGGATTGCGGAAATTGGGAGATGTAAGTTAATTGTGATATTTGATGCATGTAATGATGTGGATATGCATATGTTGATGAAACTGAGAACTTCCGATTGGAATGTTCTGCAGTTACTTTAACTTGATTTGAAGCAGGGAACGTATCTGAAATTGCTTTCTACGTTTTTGTTTCTTTTCTTTTCATGGCTTTGCCTCAGTTTGGTGTCCGAAACTATACCATGTCACCGAGAATATAAGGCATCCTTGCAAAGCAAAAAGGTTTATTTGAAAAAGGTATCCATATGTCCTCCCTTTCTCCATGCAATCATTGTGGTTCTAAAGTTTGGTTTAACTTGGCTTCATATTCATGTGCAGAGATTATTGACTGCATTGACAGAGCTAGAGGATTTGAAGCCTGCAGTGCAACAAAAGATCAACGACCTAAATAGAATTCATACACATCAAGTAAATGGCAGGGGATATAATAATCAAAATGATTCATTTGAGTGGACGCCTGTAAAAAAGAAAACCTTTAGTGGCTACAATATGAAAAAGGTATATTTAGAGCTTTGTATTTGTGCTTCCGAACTTTGTTGCTAGTAAGAATTTTTACCTGTTGCTCTATCTTCTGTGATGTTGCATTTTGAGCAATATCCTACATCTAATAGGCAGTGAGACCAGCTACACAAGAACTCATATATATTGGCTCAATAAATCAACAATTTTCTCAAGACAGGCCTGTGGAAGAGCAGTTCCGCAAAATGTAAGTATCATTAGAACTATTAGCGGTTCTTTCATATCCTTGTTCTGCTGGAGGGTTTGTAGTGTATGAATAGCTATATAATTCTAAGGATTGATGCAATTTGATTTAGTGTCCAATTTAAGCTTGGGCATCTTAGAGGTCACCCGGGGGGACACCCTAAGATTGAATCTCTTGGTACAATTTTTACCTTAAGCTGGTGCATCTAACTCATATATCTACAGTGTTATTGGGGAATCAATTATTTGAATCTTTAAGAAAATTGTGTTTGTGTATTCATATATGGCATTCTGCTTTGTCGTTGTTGACTTGTTTATTTGCTTTTACAGATCTTTAAATTTTCCACGCCCAAAGGATGAAACTCTGTCTAGACATTCTATACTGGGTCCTAATGGGCTTCATGGGTGTTGGCAGCCGCCTCGGAGTGTGAAAGGGGTAGGAGATTTATCTCTCTCTCTTTTTCTGGTCTTTGACTTCTAAAATTGGGACAACTTTTCTTTTGTAAGTACAGGTGCAATATCCAAAAAACATAGACCTGACTCCTGTTGAAATCCCAAGGTTAGATTCCTATTCAGATTTTGCTTGTGCTTTATGGTCCTTTTCTATAATATTTTGCTGGCCGGACAAATCAAAATAATGGCAATAATCTTCTTGAGCCATCTTGTGATTGCACAAAATTCATTCTGTGTAAAGTTCCGAATTTCAAATAAATCTTCTGTGCTTGATGTTATCTAGATTGTTATTGTCTTTCTGGTTTTTGAATTATATCATTGGATGGCCCTTACATGAAACAGGCTATTGCAAACTGTGGAAAATGGAGTAACAGTCCAGAAAGACTCGGCTAATTCAGAACCTGGCAATCTACAGTGGTCTGCAGAAAATGAAGTTCCAGTAAAATCAGACTCTAGCAACTCGGAACCTGAAATATCTAGTTTAGAATCTAGTCTTACTTTGAGTGATGACAATCAGAGACACCATGCTGAGGAACCATGCGACATGATATCATTTGAAACAACAGAAACCCTTGTTCACACAGATATTATCAGGCAACCTTCTCCTTCAGCTGTACTTGCAGAAGTCCAAGATTTGGTCCCTGCAATAACTTCTCAAGTGGCTGAGGGAGAGCAGAAGATGGATAATTCCTTACCTACCGATTCTGTTCGTTCTGAATCTCCCCTGCAATTGCATATTGTGAGTCCCACAACAATTTTACCTTATGATTATCATTGTTGATATCTCAATGAATTTAGCTGTTTTTCAGTCTTCTCTCTGAGAATACATTTTAAAAAAAATCCCAGTTGCCTTTGTTGTTCCTTTTTTCTATTCTAGGCTGCCCAATTTTCCACCGCCTCTGTACTTTGGTTGTCCAAATTTTGAGAACTTCACTAATCTTGGTGAATGGAGAAAGTCGGTCTTCTATCCAATAGTTATTTTATATTCTGATGAATGTGATCTTTCTTTGAATTCTGGTGTATGCAAAAACTTTATAGATAGGGTGCATAAACTTCTGTGTTTTGCTGCTTACTAAGTTTATATTTGTAGTCAACAACAATGATGGACAATTTCATGAAGCTGGCAAAATCAAATACTGACAGAAATTTAGAAACCTGTGGGGTCCTGGCTGGTTCACTTGTAAGCGCTTGTACCTAAAGATGAATGCATGTATTTGTCACATTGCATTAGTACTAATTGGTTGTATTTTTCCGCTTTGCAGAAAAACAGGAAGTTCTATGTTACAGCTCTTATTATTCCGAAGCAGGAATCAACGTCAGATTCAGTATGACAGCTACTTTATTGCAGGGAACAAAATTCTTGTGATTTTCCTTTCACTGCAATTTTCCCTGATGTAAATGCATTCATTGTTCTCAGTGCCAGGCCACTAATGAAGAAGAAATATTTGAAGTTCAGGATAAGCGATCTCTTTTCCCTCTGGGATGGATTCATGTGAGTTCATTTCTTTGTCGATCATTTACTGTTCTTTCAGCCAGTTGTTCTGTGTAGCCTAACTTCTCTTGCCTTGTTTTCCTGTTGGGGTTTCTCCACCTCATCACTCACTGCTATTTTTCTTTCAGCTGCTTTTGCCTGAATGCATCTGAGTTGAACTTGTAAAGTGTAAATAGCTCAGTTGTTTTTGGTTAAAAGTGTTTCTTGGGGCACGTTGACTTATCACTGTTTCATTTATGCTTATCCTCGTTGAAATTAATTTATGTTTCTTATAGCATCAGTCTTCTTCTGCTGGAAATGTAGATGGAACATTCATGCTTCCCTTTCTCTCCTTGATTCATGAGCCAACAGCTATTTTTGTTGTTGAGTGCAAGATCAGCTGTTGAATTTGATGATAGTTAATCCCGTGTGTAATGTTATGCTGGGGAAAGAATTCAAGAATTTAACATTTGATGGTTTAGGCAAGAATTCTTCAGCCTATGATCTCTGTTGCATTCCACAATTATTGTCATATTCTCATGAAAATAATCAAATCTTTGGTATTCATTCATGCAACGATAAGGTGTCTCACAGTAGAAATTTGTTTTTTCCAGTTTTCATTTGGTTGCATCGTGTATGTCTAACGTTCTCCGGTGAACTTTGAACATGCATTTTCAACAATTATGCACAAATCAACTTCGAGCCCAATATTTTACGAGTGATTGCATCTTCTAAATGTATCTAATCGGCAAAATTATAATGTTAAAAGTCCTTTGATTTAAGTTTTGATTATTGTTATAATTCTAACGAATCACTTTACCCTAATGTTCCAAATTCCAGACACATCCTACACAATCTTGTTTCATGTCTTCGATTGATGTTCACACCCATTACTCATATCAGGTGAGTGATTCTTATTGCTATTTTAAAGTTGATACTTCATGTCATACTCTAAATGTAAAATTCGTCTTCTAGTCTGGTAACATTAAATGGTTGTCTTAGGAGTTATGTTTGGAGTCTTATCGTAGGCTTATCAATTGATGCCAATTTTTTGCTTTCCTTGGGGTGAACTCTCGTATACTATTGGCAACTTAGGTGGAACAATAGGACAGATCAGTTCCTTCTATCCTAACTGCAGAAAATACTTTAGGTGTTTCCAACATTTCCGTCCTGAGTGTAAAAGGAGTAGGCTAATATGACTTGAAACAACTTACAACTTACAACTACTGAAGTAAACATGAATGTCATAAAACCCACAAGATTAACACAAGGTGAATAGATGCAGAGACAACGCCTTTTTGCTTACTTGAAATGAATTAATTACTGATGGATAAAACCATCGTTCCCTGTAGCTTGTTAATTCTACCAAATTTTCACATGCCTTAAAAATCTTGTGGGATGTCCATTTGTTTTATAAAAAGTTTGAGGCGAGTCTTGTTAATTTTTGCTGACATAATATTTTTAAGACATGCATGTGGATAATCACGTCATAAAAAGTGATTCGGATAATAAATCAGATGTGGGTATATGTTAAACAGAGTGATTTGTTTTATTAGGTATATAAAATATATAAAAAATTAATATGTAATGTTAATTTTGTTTATTAGTAATTATAATAATATATTAATATATTATGTTCTATTGGTAATTAATATTATATTAATTAATTTAATTAGAGTAAAATTAAGTCTTTCATTAAAATTTATTTTATTATGTAATAATATTAATAAATAAGGTTAATTATTTTTAAATCTTTATTAAATAAAATTAAAAAGTTTTATTATATTTATCAGTACTGTTATATAATAAATATAAATTTAAAGAAAGATTTAATTTATTATCATATATGTTACAAAAGGTATAACCCAGAATACTGATATGTATGTTCCATAATTTTTTTAATCTATATGTTGTTAATTTTTAATTATTATATATTCAATATAAATGATGATAAAAAATATGATAAGTTAATAAAATAAGTAAATATATATATTTGATCTCTTTATAGTTTGTTAATGTAATCATTCCTTTGTGTTATTAAAAGCAGAAATTAATGAAAAAATTATTTTAAATTGTTCATAAAACAACGGGTTTCTCGTAGATTTTTAAATTAGAAAATATTTTGTTGGAATGGAATTCATAAAACTACAAAAAAGTTATATTTTACCAATTATCTATCAATATGGAATTACTATTATGAATACGTAACATCTAAAAGACAAAAAATGGCCAGTACTAATGGATAATGATATTCCAGAACAACTTCGAGCTGACAGAAAAAGTTACCAACTAATTTGCTCAGAAATTAGCACAACTCTTCAGGTGGGCTTAAAAATTGTATTTATGTATTTATTTTAGTTTCGGATCGCAGGTTGTTTAACTAAAATACATATGCCAAATTTTTTGCCCACATGAAGATTTGAAATTATTTTGGAGTTAAATTGTAAATTAAGATTTCAGTGTCAAGTGACATTAAAGCAATATAATTGGAGTTAACAATGCAAGAGTAGCTTTTGTATTATCAAACCATTTACACATAATTGTTGGTTTTTGTTCAGATTATGTTGCCAGAAGCAGTTGCAATTGTCATGGCACCAAAAGATACAACCAAGTATGTTCTGTTGTCTCAATGAGTTTCGACTTTTCAATATAAAAGTATGAAAGTAATCAATTTAAAACTGTGCAGAACATATGGGATTTTTCGGTTGACAACTCCGGGAGGCATGTCAGTTATAAGACAGTGCCAGCAGCGTGGATTCCATTCTCATATTCAACCTCCGGATGGTGGACCCATTTACAAGGCATGTACAGATGTGTATATGAATCCCAAACTAAAATTTGATGTCATTGATCTTAGATGATATTGATTTTTTGCCAAATGAATCTGTACAATTTTTACAATGCAATTGTTTATACCAAGGCAATTCAATGTACTCGTATTTGAAATGTAAAATGAACTTGCTTGTATGAAGACTGGAGTGGAAAATTGCGGGCTGGTTTTCCGATTGGTAGATCTGTACCAAGATCAGTTCGGTGATGTATTGAGGGTTTTTTTTTTTTAGTTTATTTTCTAAAATGCCAAATTTCCAGGTCACATGAGACGTGCATGGCTTGCTTGCTATAACATGCATAATCACTCTATGAAGAAACAGAAACAGTATGCTTGATAAATGGAGGATTCAGGCAAACGAAGGAGAAGAAATCATGAAAAAGATTTCAATCCTAATTTGAAAAGAACAAAAAACCAAGAGTTCAACTAACAACTCAGCTCCACAGAAATGGTAGTGGGTAGGTAATGATATTCTTTTGAAATGCCGTTAGTTTTTCCGTTCCTTTGGATCACTGCACGTAAAGCTTTAGCGAGAGGAGTAGAAACAAAGTTGGGCCAAAGGCAAGGCATCTAACGGGTAATGAGAGCTATTGGTAGTGTGGTACATGTCTGGGTGATGACCGCAACCACCACCAAAGCAGACGACGTGGCGGTCAATCAATCAAGTTCATGGCTGATGACACAAAAATGGGACAACCACCTGCCCCCTAACCTACAATCTAATTTATATGAGGTTCTCATTCCAAGGACTAGTCACAGTTCTCTTGACAACTATATGGAATTTTCGATTGTGAGTAAAAATTACCTGGTTGGGAAATGATCTCACAAAAAAAAAAAGTATTTATTTACAGTTTTTTTCCTCAAAATTTGGTCTAAGGTACTCGATACTCGTCTAGAATTTAGGTTGTGAACAAGTTCAAATGATTCGAAATTATAAGCTGGCATGAAAATTGGAATTTGGTTTTGGGTTTAACTTGGTGGAATTCGATTTACCATAAGTCTAAGGACAGATTGCCCACCTGGCGAGTAAAAGATCTGTAAGATTTTAGAATAGGTAGTCCTGACCTACCTCCCATGTCGCATAATTTTCCCACCAACTCGAAGACTTGGTGTCTCTTAGATTTTCTTTCCTTTGAACCCACGTTAAAAAACCTTTGATGGTTGTTGAAAATGGTCTATCATCCATACGATAAACAATAAAAATGAATGAAAATTAACCCACCAACATTGACTTGGTTTGAACTTTGAATCGATCCATTATTACCCTTTTCTTCTTCTACTTGTTTTGTTTAATCCATATTAAATGAAATAACTTTTTATGCTTCCTGTAGAAATTGAAAAAATCTCTATTCATTTGACAGCAGGCGTGATCATGTGAAGGGTCAATCCATTATCGATCAAACAATGATCTCTTGGAAAGAACGAACAAGAATCATTGCTTTTCTTACTTTTTTTCTAAAAACCAAAATTAATCCTTAATGTCAACCAGAGAAGGTATAAAAAAAAGTTCAATACATCTTTTCAAAACGTTAAAAGCAGACAAAGATTCAACAGGGGAGGGGAGATCTTTAATCTATGTTATAGTATCTCCATTACTCGTTTAAGATGGATGGCGTGTGTAAAAAGAAGGCGCATAGTAAATAAATTCTCAACTAATCCCAAAAATTATGTAAACTACTATTAATCCATCCGATCATGGACACCAACTGACTTTTGTTTAGGTGGTATTTAGTACAAATGACTAGCCAAAATAGTATCAATTCAATCTTGATCAGTTATCTTATCCTTTACTAAGATCACATTTTTAGCTCCTTTTGTACTACCTAGACTTAAGGTAAGAAATTTCAGAACAACAAAAGGGACCGAGAGCCGAGTCAACGTTGATCTGGAGATATCTTGAAGATGACGATGGAAAATTGACACATACCTTTGTCATGCCGTGTGATGGTTGGCGGGCTCCATTAAAAGATGTTTGATGAATCAAGAGCCGATGTGAGGTTTCAGTTGAGTAGTCTCTTCAAAATTAATTAAAATGTTAAAAGTTTTTAATTTCTAATTTACAAATATCATAGCCAAACTAGAAATAGAAATAGATTTTTATTTTTATTTTTTATATAAAAGATAATAATAATAATACCTAACAAATATAGAAAGCTTTCTGGGACACAATTTTCCCGGATTCCTGACTGGTCTACTTCAAATAATATAAGAGAACTATTGGTACAGTTATGATGTTTTTTCAAAATTCTGTAAGATTTTAATCACAAAACGGCCTTCAGACTGTTGCTCAGTCTTCCTGTTGTTTCAGAAAATGGTCACACTGCCCAATAAATTTCATTTTTTGAGTGTTGTTTTAGGAAAAAGTCTTGTCATAAAGATGGCAATTCGGGTTACAACCACAGGGTCGGAGCCACAGCAAGTTACAGTCTACAATTTCCTTCGCCTCCGAATGTTCTAATTCAAGGGGTTTAAGAAAGCCGAGATTTAAGAAAAGAAACTACTTGCACTCTCTTCTATTCAGTAGTATATATAATTAGAATTGATAGGGGAATAATAAACTAATTGAATGAGTGGGTCAAATTTTTAGGATGAAACTAGCTTTTTAGTTTGTGTCCAACCTAAGCATGCTTTGAATGTAGGCAATAGGCGAAGAAAAGAAAAGAGGTCGCCTGAGCTAGTGAAATGCCAAAAACCGATTGCTGTGTCCTGCTTTCTGCCCCCACAAGATTCTCAAGAATTTGTAACGTGTGGAGCACAATGGACGAAAACACAAGGCCTCCTGCCAAATTTGGGTGAAGGAAGCATCATTATTGTTGCGTTAAGCAAATATATATAAGCATAGACCAAGAAAAAGTGCTGCATAATGAGGACAGGACAATGGATTACCAACTGCTAAATTACCAGAAAGTTTATTATTTTTCTTTCACAAACAACTGTGTTTTTTTTCTTTTTTCTTTTTGCGTTTACTTTCAAACGGTAATCGACTAAGCCAATTTTTTATGTTAGATGTTGAGAATCTAAATGTGAAAAAAAATAAAGGATGGTGTCAGATGATGTAAGGGCAGCCCAAATGTCGATTTATGTGGTTTGTGAAAACAACTTTGTCTCACCACCAATTTAATACATTTTGAAGGTTTCTTGGAGTCCTTTCAACATTCCATTCCTTCAATCCCAACTACTTGAGTGCATTTATTACTTTGCCTCACACAGAAGGAAACCAATTCTCTCACATATGGCCTTGATTTTCCCATCTTCTTTGAATTTACAGAATTTTTCTCCATTAAATAGTATAGTATGTTTTTCTCAGTCCCATGTCTTTAATGTCTCTCCAACATATCTGCTTTTTCTTTTCTTTTTTTAAACAGTAGCAGACAACTTTGTTCCGCAGTCTGCTCCAAGTCAGTGTAGAACATTCTGACTTATAATTTTCTCAGAATCTTTCACGCGGGAAAGAAAGCAGTGTTCTTTTCTTTGATACCACTCTGGTCGTTTATGTTCTGCTCACAATTCTCTGTACATCTCCTTTTTCATTCCTAGTTGGTCCAAACTACCTTTGTCAATATTCAAACCCAGAGAAATTATGTTCTTCCCAGCCCATCATCTTTGAATCTTTCTACCACCACCCTTTTCGCTTCTTTTAATTAACTCCTGAATTTTTATACAATCTTTCAAGTTTCTTGATTACCTGATCTGCTATTGATGCAGTTTTCTTTGTTCTTCAACCGACAAACTGAAACTGGGATCACCATGATGTGCTCAGAAACAAGTCCTAGAGTATCCTTTTCCAATGATCTCAGCCCAGAAGATGACTTATCAACGAAACGGGAATCTCGGGGAGACACAAATCTGTTGGACTCAAGTTCTGATTTTGAGTTCAGCATTTGTAGTAGCTTAGATCATGAACCTTCCTTGGCAGACGAGCTCTTTGCAGATGGCATGATCCTTCCACTTCAAATTCATGGAAGAGCCATTGATTCTGATAAGCAGCGGCATAGAGATGAACCCTCAAGAATGGATACTCTTCCTCCACTCCCACGTCCTCTCACCACAGGGGATCCAAAGAGAGAAGAGAGTTCTAACGAATTAATGGTTTTGAACTCTGAAATGGAGGAAAAGCCTCCGTCCAAGTCTTTTTGGGGATTCAAGAGAAGCACTAGTCTCAACTGTGATATTAAGAGGAGCTTAATCTGCTCATTGCCGCTTCTGTCTCGAAGCAATTCTACAGGTGCAGTCCCAATTCCAAAGAAAATTTCAATGAAAGATTTTCAAAAGCATAACACACAGAAGCAGCAGTCGAATTGCATGAAAAATTCTGTATCAACCTCGTCATCATCTGCTTATATGGATTCCATAGCTCAAAAGCCTCCATTGAAGAAGAACTATGGAGGGTTTCGTGGCAATGGTGTTAGAATAAATCATGTATTAAATGTGCCACCACCTTACATTTCTAAAGGCACTGCAAATCTCCTTGGATTTGGATCATTTTTGAGCGGTGGAAAAGACAAAAAGAACAAGAAATGATTGCTTTTCTTGCGGATGAAAATTAGGTATCCAAGTTGTAACTATTGCTGGTACTGGCTGACTCTTGATATTTGCTTATCCAAGTCATGTCAAGCTGTTAGAAGGCTAACTGCATCGTCAAGGTTTTTTGAGATATAATCAAGAACAAATACTATGATCCGGAGAAGATATGAAATGCAGAGGATTCTTGGACTGTTCGTTCGTGTAAACATGTTCATGGCTTAGAAGAGACAACAAACATGTATCCTTCATTCCTGGCTTGTCACCTTTTTTTTTAATCCTCTCTCTCTTCATTACAGGAATATGTTTTCTTTTGTTCTAAGGCATACTCTTTCCCTTTTTTTTTTTCAATTAGATGTGCATAGACAGATAGTGAGTGCCTAGATAAGGTTGTGGTTAGAAGATTAAGACAAATTAATGCAATGTTTCAAGATATGGGTTGGAAAAAACAAATCCATTCCGGAATACCGTTTTAACTTTTCTAAGTTGTTGTTTGCATTAGCTTCAGCTGGCCCATCTAATTTAGTCATTGTTGACAATTTCTTGAATACATGATAGCTAAGGTAACTGTGAGTGTGTATATATATATATACATTCCTGAGACTAGCAAGTGCGTTATGTGATACTTCATTATTCTTAAAGTATAACATTAATTATCAAGATCCTCGTTAATTAAAAAAAGATGTTCATCAGTCACAAAAATTTATCTGTACAAGCATGACTGGCCAAATTGTCACATTCAAAAGTATATACAATAAAACAAATTTATTCAATTTAATATGTTGGCCCCACTTAAACTCCTTGTCAATCACGTGTATTGTGGTTATTGAAAATTTATCTATATTCTTAAAAAATAACGGTAAGTGGTGAGCTATCTATTTAGTAAATGCAATTAACTATACCCTTAAAATCAAATGACTATATATATATATATATATATGTTTATATATTAATCAAGTGATTAAAACATATATATATATATATATAATACTAAATTACACAATATTACTCAGCCTATTTAATCAATTAACAAACATTCAAAATTTTATCATAACAATGATTAAGACTAATAGTATTTTATTACTGCCATTTACGTTTTATCTCATAATTAATTAAATTACCTAGGCCATGCTTAATCTAGTAAGGTTACATTCAATGGTCGACAACGTATCTCTACTAATTATAATCTCTCACTAAATGGAAACATAATTAGATGTATAAATACCAGCAAAGAGTACCTCAACTTCTCAATCTAATTTGGTAACTCAGTATTACTTCAATACCTAACCGTCGACATAAGATATCCTCAAGATTTAGGATATCTCAATACTACTCCGATACCTAGCCATCAACACAGGACATCCTTGAGACTCAGGATGTCAAGATATATGCTCTATAGATAAATACCTAGCCATCGCTTTCTCGTATTTAACTAACCTAGTAATCGCTCACTCATATTTAACTAATTTATCGATAACTATCGAATGTAGCTTATCCTACGCAAACCATAGATCCACAATTTAGCCATTTATTCACAACCTATTATAAGTTAGTCTCTATTTAATTTTATGAATGTGATTTATTTACATTAATATTCTTACCTATACTCATACACAACTTAATTAACACATTTTTTGCCGAATTAACAAACGATACATATCATAATATATCACAAAATATAAAAGCAAAACACCTTGTACTTTGTTAATTATTTGAAATAAATAAATATCTATTAATCATTAATTTAGTTAATGACTAATTCAAAATATGATTCACCATAAAATAATTTATTAAGAACAAAATTCAAAGTTTTAAGAATATTATACTATTCTAAGACTATAGTCTAAGGTTATCCTTATCTGAATTTGAAACCAGTTAATTGATAAGTCCAATTTACTCCTTAATCTAACCTTCGGACCTAGACAATACAAAATTCTATTAGACTTATTAAAGAAAATTTTGCAACACATAATAATCCAACATTATTCTCTTTTCTATTTTATTTTTAATTATTGAAAAATCCTTACTTAACCTAAACACTATAATTACTAAAATATCCTCAACTATTAAAAGTATGTTATCCTCATTTATTTTTATTAATACAAAAATACCCTTCTTAGAAATAAATTCCATTTTACCTTTAAATTTTTGCATCTCCTAATTAGCCCCATAGTACAACTTAAAATTTTATAAATTGCCTTCTTCTTCACCCCATTATCTTCTCTAACATCCATTTTCTCATTTTCCAGCCACCTTTTCTCCATTTTATTTTTTATGACTTCAATTTATTGTCCTAAATAATCACAATATATAATCGACCTATAAACTAGTGTAGAATGACTAAAACTCACAATAAGAGGTATATAATTGTTGCTACAAAAATTTTACCTATATGAAGTCTATGCCTTTCTATGGGATTTTTGAGTTGTTAACTTTCACAATTTGCTGCAAAACAAACAAAAAGAAGGAATACATGAGAAAAGTTTCACATGCAGGAGAAAGATAGTGTACTCAAACACTTACCAATTGGATAGAAATGAAGAGGAAGAAGAAAAAGATAGCCTTTTTTGTTGAGTGTTTAATTTCCTAGCTATTTTTTCCTTATATATATACCCTTTGTTTATTTGTTTTATGGGTTGGGTTAACGAGTTATGTCTGGGATCTTTTGTTTTCTTTTACGGACTTTACAGTTCTCCCCCATTAAAAATAATTTCATCCTTAAAATTAAATTATGTGCCCGAGGATCCAAACAAATGAGGATACTGACTTCAAGTTTCGTCCTCTACCTCCCAAGTCACCTTTCTTAGAGAATGATGAAGACTCCACAAAATTCGCACCATTGAAATTTCTCATCTCTTTATTTTATTAATCTGTCTATCCAATATCTCCACTGGCTCCACTTTATAAGCCATATCATTTGTATCTTTGATCTTAGTTCTTGATATAACATGGCTAGGATCTGATCAGTACCATCTCAACATCAAACACATGGAATACATTATGAATCTGTGATAACTCTGGTGGTAAGACTATTTTGTAAGCTAACGACCCCACACATTATACAATTTCATATGGCTCTATGTATCTCAAACTCAACTTCTCTCCTACCAAACCTTAAAATGGCCCTCCAAGGTAATTTCCATAGAAATGCCATATCTCTAACATTGTACTTCATCTCTCGATGATGTTGATCGACATAATTCTTTTGCTGATCATAAGTTGCCTTTAAACATTCCCTTACTAACCCCATTTTCTCCTTCATCTCTTGAACCAACTTTGGTCCGTCTAACTATCTAGCACCCTCTATATGTTAACATATCAGATCTTTACACCGTTTTCCATATGATGCCTCAAATGGTTCCATGATGCTAGAGTGATAATTATTATTATAGCAAACTCTATTAAAGGTAGATATCTATCCCAAGCACCTTAAAGTTCAACACATAAGCTCTCATCATATCCTCCAATATCTAAATCATATACTAAGACTGTCCATCCAACTGAGGGTGAAAAGCAGCACTCAAATTTAATCTAGTCCCCAAAGTTTTCTGGAAACTCATCCAAAATTAGGAAGTAAATTGTGAATCTCAATCTAACGTAATAGACATTGGAACCCTATGTAACCTCCCAATCTCATCAACATAAAACTTAACAAGTCATATTTACATCTTCTCCTTAGCAACATTATCACAAAATCCATCATAATTTTCTCCCATTTATGAGACAAAATGGCTAAAGGTCTTAATTTCCTTATTGATGCCTAATGTTCTACTTTGACCTACTGATATGTCAAATACCTCAACATAAAATTTGCTTCATTTTTTTATTATTGGCCACCAGTGATAAGGACTCAAGATCCAATACATTTTTATAGTGCCAAGATGCACAACATATGGTGCACTATGAGCTTCCTTCAAAATCTCCTCTTGTGATCTATCTACATTAAGTTTAGAAATTCACCTCCCAATCATAAATGCTCCATCTTCTCTTACTAAAAAGTTAGTTCCCTTACTTTGTTGCATTTTTCTCTCATTTACGTCAAATAAGAACCCCATACTCGTGCCTTTTTATTCCTATCTTCCGAATCTACTTGAACATGTAATGTTGCCAATAAACCACTCACATAATCAGTCTCTAATCTCATGTCCAATGCTCTCAACTCTACCAATGGTATCATACTATGTCTACGCAAACTAGTCATCATGGATGAGCTTTTTTTACTTAAAACATCTGCCATTACATTAGCCTTTCCCGGATGGTAATCAATAATATAATCATAATCCTTTAGTAGCTCAATCCATCGTTTGCCTTAGGTTTTAACTCCCTCTCAGTTAAGATATACTTAAGGTTTTTATCATTCGTAAGGATTTGGGATCTCTCCCCATACAAACAATGTCTTCAAATCCTATAAGCATGCACAATCATTGCTTAGTCTAGATCGCGGGTGGGATAGTTCTGTTAGAGTAGTGCCCTAAAGGCAATCGCCTTTAGCGCATTTTGTACAAATTTGTGTACATTCTTTATAAATAAATAAAGAAAGGCATATTTCATTAATTTGTTGTTCATTATTTATGAACTGATATTGATCTGTAATCAA
>JANJEY010000006.1:49061070-49071529 GCA_024703695.1 Erythroxylum cataractarum
CTATTAGCTTGAGTTTAGTTGCTTCTTCTGTTTTGGTTTTCTCGTTTTTCTTTTTGCAATAAATTTGGTTAGTTTCAAAAAAACTGGTTACAAAATAAGTACGGAGAAATAGATCTTCGACACATCCTTTAATAGAATATAATAGCATACGAAAGATGTAAAATCAAAATAAGTGATACTAATATCAGATTGGGATGTCTAGATTATAAGTTAGTCTGTACATTTATTATTTTTTTAATATACGTGTCGATGAACAATATATGAGTTCCAACTCTTAAAAAATATTGTTTTTTAACACCTGCGATCCACAAACGACCGTTGCGTTGCCACTTGCCACGGACTACCTAGTTGGTCCATTGTTTGCACTTTCAACAAAAACAACACAAAAACATTCACTGTCTCCTCCTTTTGATACGACCGCCTGACCCCTGACCGCAATTCCATCACCTTTTCACTCATGCATCGAACCCATCGCTCAAACAACATCCCCACCTCAATTTAATTCCGAAGCTGCAGATTTTCCCCCCACCAATGGCTTCTCCTTCGCTAATGGATCACCTTTTTCAACGCACTCTCGACGATGTTATCAAAGGCCTCCGCCACCAGCAAACCCTAGAGTCCGCTTTTATTGCCAAGGTTGTCGAAGACGTACGCCGAGAGATCAAATCAACTGAGTTGCCCACCAAATCAATTGCTCTTCAGAAGCTGACTTACCTCAATTCAATCCATTTCGTTGACATGACATGGGCTGCTTTTCATGCCATTGAGTGCATATCTTCTCCCAATTTTGCCCACAAAAAAATTGGCTATCTTGCTATCTCACAGTCGTTCCACGAGTCCACTCCGGTCATTTTGTTGATCACGAATCAGTTACGGAAGGATCTCAAGAGTAGTAACGAGTTTGAGGTTAGTTTAGCCCTTGAATGCTTGTCCACTATTGGGACTGTTGATTTATGTAGAGATCTTACTCCCGAAGTGTTCACTTTAATGTCTAGTTCTAAAGTCTTTGTTAGAAAGAAAGCTGTTGGTGTGGTTTTGAGGGTTTTCGGTAAATACCCAGATGCAGTCCGGGTGTGTTTTAAGAGGCTTGTGGAGAGCTTAGAGAGTAGTGATCCACAGATTGTGTCTGCAGTTGTTGGAGTGTTCTGTGAGTTGGCATCTAAAGACCCCAAATCCTATCTTCCCTTAGCTCCCGAGTTTTATAAGATTTTGGTCGATTCAAGAAATAATTGGGTGGTGATTAAAGTCCTGAAGATTTTTTCCAGGTTGGCTCCTTTGGAGCCTAGGCTGGCTAAAAGGATTGTCGAACCTATCTGTGATCATCTGAGGAGGTCAGGAGCAAAATCTTTGATGCTTGAGTGTATCATGACTGTGCTGAATAGCTTGACTGAGTACGAATCTGCAGTGAAGCTTGCTGCTTCGAAAATTCATGAATTTTTGGTTGATGATGATCTCAACCTTAAATATCTAGGATTGCATGCACTATCCATTGCGGCAACTAAGCAATTGTGGGTGGTATTGGAGAATAAGGAGGTTGTGATTAAATCTTTGAGTGATATAGATCCTAATGTCAAAATTGCTTCTTTGCATCTAGTTATGGCGATGGTCTCTGAGAGTAATGTTGCAGAAATTTGTAGGGTTTTGATTAATTATGCGCTGAAATCTGATCCTATGTTCTGCAATGAGATTCTTGGTTCAATTTTATCCACATGTTGCAGAAATGTGTATGAGATGATTGTTGACTTTGAATGGTATGTCTCACTTCTTGGAGAAATGGCAAGGGTGCCACATTGCCAAAGGGGGGGAGAAATTGAGAATCAGCTTATTGATATTGGTATGAGAGTCAAGGATGTTAGACCAGAGCTAGTCCGAGTTGGTCGTGATCTGCTGATTGATCCTGCATTGCTTGGTAATCCTTACTTGCATAGGATGTTATGTGCTGCTGCTTGGATTTGTGGAGAGTATGTGGAGTTCTCAAAGAACCCAATCGAACTTATTGAGTCATTAATACAGCCTCGTAGCGTTCTCTTGCCATCCCCAATCAGAGCTGTTTATTTGCAGTCTGTTTTCAAAGTCTTAGTCTATTGTCTTCATTCTTACCTAATACAAAGTCAGAATGTAACCTGTGATTTGTCATTAAAAGTTCCAGATGTGTCTTCTATAGGTGTGGAAACTTCTGTTTCAGCATCGTTAAAAGCTACTGTTGATTGTGAACAGGATAACCTGAGGAATTCAAATCAATCATATGAAGATCTTTCTATTTTAGATGATGGAGAGGGTGATTCATCTGCATCAGCTTTGCTTGGGGAGAAGAGTTTAACACATGAATCTGTTATTAACTTGTTAAATTTGATTGAATCGGCACTGGGCCCTTTGTCAGGAAGCTTTGATGTTGAAATAAAAGAGAGAGCACGTAATGTTCTTGGATTTGTTGATTTGACAAAGCAAGAACTGGGTGACTTGCATATTAGAAAACCAAATGTAAATAGGAAAGAACTAACAGCTTCCGCAATAGTTGAATTGGTGCATGAAGCCTTCTCTAAGGAGCTTGGTCCAATCTCAGTAAGTTCTCAGGAGAGAGTTCCTGTACCAGTGGGGTTAATCCTTAATGAGAATCTTGCTGAATTGGATGAAATTTGTGGAGATGTACAATTACCTTCCACAAGTTCCTCTTCTCTGGTGAGTCCATATTTAGGAGAGACTGCTGGTTTTTCTACTCTCCAGAGCAAACAAGATCCAGAACTGTCAAATGAGGCCGCTTCTTTACTAGCAGAACACCGAAAGCGGCATGGGTTATACTATCTTTCTTCAGAAAAGAAGGAAGTTCAAACATGTGATTATCCACCTGCAAATGATCTTAATTCCAGCACTAATGCCAATGATGACACTCAAGATCTAGTTAAGCTTACAGACCAGTCATTTGTTCTTAAGAGAAAACCCAACCATGCAAAACCTAGGCCTGTGGTAGTGAAGTTGGATGAAGGAGATGTGGTACCCTTAAGTGGAAAGAAAGTAGAGTCAGAAGATGATTTTCTTTCTGGTGCTGTTCGAGAGATTCTTTTAGGCAGTGAAGCTATACCTGCTACATCAACTATTAAGCCATCTGATAAGTTACCTAGTAGAAAAAAAGGGAAGGAGAAGGTAAATGTTAATCTTCATGAATCAAAAGAAAATTCCGCAGATGGGGAGAAACCAGATGATGAAAATCCAAGCTTGAAGAGGAGAAACCACCGGAGTCATGGTAAAGAGAGAAGCAGGAAAAGTTCGGGGAAGAAGAATGCTGATGAGAAACAGGGCAATGAAGATAAAGAAAAGAAAAAGAGTAGGCATCACCACAGTAGACACAAAGCTCAACCAAGAGCCGACATGCCTTTAAATGTAGATGCACAGACAGGCGTTATTCCTGATTTCCTTTTATAGCCTCATATTTGCATACTACTGCTTGCCATGGGTAACTTGATTGATCTCATTCATCTGTACGCAACCAACTTGACGTCTGAGGTTAGCCTTTTTCTTAGGTTTTATACATTTGGTTTCCTATACTTGGTTTGAAGTTTTTAAAACCAGGAATGGTTTCACATGTTGTCGCTGTGAATATTACCAAAACATCTTGGAGTCAGATTGTTCAATGAAAAACAAAATGGTGTGTAATTGTTTAGGTGCCAAGCTATTATGAGCAGAGTGCTCCAAAGCTTTTCTCCATCTAAATAGTGAGAGTGTAGCCCTATTCATTTCTGAAATGGAAGAGGAATTTGACGCTTGACCATACCTATCATAAATTGCGGGAAAGTGATGTTCCATTAACTGCAAATATCATATTTGAAGCTTGCTTTTATCAGTCAACTGAGCAGATGAATAGTTTGATGTAAACATATACATAAGGTGTAGAAATTGCCTTATGAATTGTCCGTTCTGGTGTTTGTTGTTATTTATTTTCTTCTTTCTAGGTGTCATCACTGGTAACATTTTTTAAATCTTGTTGCTGTTTAGTATGCTAGTATACTTTTATTGATTTTAGGAAGAAACAGTGGAATTGCTCAAGGCAACGTTCAAGTAACAATTTAACTTCTCTAGAGATTGCTGGAGCTTCAAAGTTTTGTGAACTCAATTTAAATGGGGGCTATTTTTCTAGACTCTGGTGAGGTAGACAGGTAACTGACGTTGAGGCTTATTTGGTGCCCTGAATGGCGCAGTGACAAAAATGGTTAAAGGTCCTCAAGTAGGACTAAATTAGCACTCATTTCTTCCAAAACTGGCATTTTCATGGAACAGTAGGCCAATTACGGTCTTCTATTCTATGCCTATGTACCTCAAGGAACGGCCTGCAAGTAAATGCTTTATCTACACGTGTAAGTTCAATGGCTGGATTCTAACTAGGCCAGATGGTAGACTGACAGACACTAGAAGAAAAAGGGCAGTTTCTGTAGTAAAAAAGTCTCATCTAAATCAAGTTGGGAAGTCCAATTGATTATGGTAGTGTGGCGTTTAAGGGTCAACAATTCTTAGGTTATCAAAATCTCCCGCAGCAAAGTCTTCCAGACAGGCGCGTCCTAGTGCCAAATTGCCAAATAAAACCTACCGCTTGCGGAAAACTGACTCTATCTTTACTTGGTACGGTACCTTCATCACATTCTTTCCTTTGAATTTTCTTCTTGAGAAGGTTTTAATTTTTTCTCGGGCAGAGGAAAATCTTCTCTATTGATTTCTCGATCTCAGCTTTTGTTTTTGTTTTTGTTTTTTTTTTATGTGCACCCCAATTTCATCTTCTTTTGAGTAGAAAACAAGAGTTTTGAGACACAAAATATGGCATTCATGCCGTTCTACATAGCTTTTGCTTCAAGTATTCTGAATCAGAATTCAACTATCTAGCAAGCTTAATTTGCTTGCCTAGCTAGCACTAGATTCTAAAACTCTTTCTTCTCTCTGTGAAGTCCATATTTTTGTTTGATTGCCTGGAAAATGAGAAACGAGAAGCAGCAGTTACCATCATCAATAGCTACGCTTGTCAACTCCCGGTTGCAATTTAGCCGTGTCTTTCATTTTCTATGCTTTGTAATTGGTTTGTCCTTGGGATTCACGGTTAGTTTGTATATGAAACACTTCTCCTTCTCTTTAAAGACTTCCACTGTCCCTCTCTCATCACCACTACCTCCTCCTCCACCACCAATAACCAAACTATTGCCACCATTGCCGTGGTTTCCACGGGTCCCATCTCCACCAATATTGCGTTCTTTACCTGACACTGGTAATGTTTCACCACCTATTCGGCCTCTGGATCATCTCATGCACAACATGGAAGATGAAGAGTTGCTTTGGAGAGCATCAATGGTGCCAAGGATTCAAGAATTTCCATACAAGCGAGTCCCTAAAGTTGCTTTCATGTTCTTGACGAAAGGAGCCTTGCCATTGGGTCCTCTATGGGAGAACTTCTTCAAAGGGAATGAAGGTCTTTATACTATATACGTCCATACTCACCCCTCCTACAACGAGGTGGTGCCTCCGGCATCTGTTTTTCATGGTAGAAGAATCCCAAGCAAGGTAAGAATTTCCCATTCTAATTGTAAGAAAATATAGGAGTTTTAAGTATTATACATGCTTATCATCTGACCACAAAGAGAGTTGGTACACCATCAATACAAATATGATGTCTAATACTATGAGTATTTCATTTAGCAGGTGGAGAACAATTTTCATCAAGTTACTCTTTTCACTAAAATATGTTACTAATTTTGATGAGATATTGTAATACATAAACATTATTGATTCTGGTAAAAGTTTTTTTCAGTATTGGTTTTTTCCTTGTTACAGCCAGCGGAATGGGGAAGATCGTCGATGATCGATGCAGAGAGGAGACTTTTAGCCAATGCTCTCCTAGATTTCACTAACGAGAGATTTGTGTTACTCTCGGAGTCTTGCATTCCCCTATTCAACTTTACTACAGTATATGCCTACCTAGTCAACGCCAACCAAAGCTTCATAGGTTCCTACGACGACCCAAGGAAGGTGGGTCGAGGCAGATACAATCCCAAAATGTTTCCTTCTATTAATATTTCAGATTGGAGAAAAGGGTCGCAATGGTTTGAGGTCAACCGGAAGCTTGCAGTCGAAATCATTTCGGACACGAAGTACTACCCCTTATTTCGGGAGCATTGTAGTCCTCCTTGTTACATGGACGAACATTATATTCCTACGCTAGTGAATATTTGTTGTCCGGAGGAGAATTCTGACAGGAGCATCACTTGGGTCGATTGGTCACGAGGCGGTCCGCACCCTGGAAAGTTTGGGAAACAAGCTATAACGAGTGAGTTTTTGGATCAAATGAGGCTTGGTCAAAACTGCAGTTTCAATGGCAATGGTTATACTTCCTCCATATGCTTTGTGTTTGCCAGGAAGTTCCTGCCAAACACACTGCAATCGCTGTTGCAGATGATGCACTTCACCCCCTGATGAAGTGCCTATTGTTTTTCCTTTTCAATGTCAAGTTAGGACTCCAAGCCTGTAATAGGGAAGCGATGTCACTGAAATTCCTTTCCAAAATATAAGCAATATGCAAAACAGGATTGAATTGAGGTTGGATTTTGGGAGCACAGAGAAATAGAGGTGAGTGAAAGCGAGTCAACATGAAACCGCAGAGTAGCTACACAAATGGGCGTGTTGAGGAAGGGACACTTGATTGTTGTTTACTCTTGATTCCAGACGTGGGCTTTGGGTGGGACGTGGCCGGGCCTAGTTAATTAAACTTCAGCCTGAACGGATGATTTTACTTTTCTTCTTTTAAAAATTTTATTTAATAATAATATATTTATTGTACATTAATATTCCATAGTAATTAAATATTTAATCAGCATCAATTTTTTTGGAAAGGAATGTTTTTTAATTTATTTTTTCAGTTTTTTTCTTTTTAAATTTAATAAAAATTTCTTTATTTGAGTTTTTTTATTTCTTTTGACTTTTAAAATTTATGAAAGCCATAAAAAGTAATTTTTATTTCTATTTATCTTTTTCCATAGTTTAATTGTTAATTATTTAATACATTAATCATTAATAAGGATTCCAAATAATTTAACTTTATATTATATTTAATTAATAAAAATATGAATAATTTAATTTAATTTAATATTTATAATTAAAATTTTAATTTAATACTTAAACATATTTAAAATAAATGAAATTTAATTCAATTTTAAATAAATTTTATTGATAATTTATTAATAAATATTAATTAATTTAATCATTTAAAAATAATTTATTTTTAAATTTTATCTAGTATATAATTATTACCGTAACAAAAAAAAAGTATAACTCCACCCTCCTTAAAAAAAAAGTATAAACCAAAAATTATAAGAAAGAAAAAAATCAAGTAAAAAATCAGAAGTAGACCGTAAGTCAATGATAACTAAGTGTGCTCTATTCAAATTTAAGATTAGAAGATGATAAATTAGAGCATAGATTAGATTTAATAGAATTAATTAAGTGAATGGGATGATCCGAAGATGACAAGAATTAAAAACTCTAAGGAGATAACGCAGGAAAATTATATATACGCATTTATTACACAATGAAAACAATCGCTCTTATTTTGAAACCATCACTTACGATTTCGACGTCACAATAAAATAAAATAAAATAAAAGGTTAATGCGCAATGATGAGATTAGGTATTGAATAAGAACAAGAGAGAGAACATTTTTAAATAGCTGACGTAACATCAAATAAAAGATGTGATATATAAATAAATATTTTTGACTATTTCCATGTGTACCCCACAGCTTATTCATTAGAAATACATTTCTATTTTTACGTTTAATAAAGTCCTTTTTAAAATTTTGCAAGGTCATTACCATGTCCGCTATCACTGTCTTAATCCAGCATTAACTAATACTAAATGAAAGATTTATTGTGACTGAATTAAATATGGAATGGGACATATAGATGTAAACTTAATACTACTTGTTCTGTTAAGATATAGCCCTCTAGGAGTGATTGGCTTAGCGTGAAAGTGGCTGACTTAAAAGCGTCTTTTCATGAATTGAGACCCTCCTAAAATACCTCATAAGCATACCAAAAAAAAAAAAAGCCCTCAGGTGCCATCCTATCAATAATAAGAGAGGAGTAAAAGATTGGCATTCTTTGTTAGTATCATAATTTTTGAATGTATCCGTCTTATTTAATATTAAGAAACTAAAATTCATTTAACCACATTTTGTGATTAAATTATTTTTTGAAATTAATAAAGAGTAAAAGCTCATATACAGCTAAACCGGAATAACAAAACGGGCTAGATAGTAACTAGCTAGGTCGGGCCCGTCCTTGAGTGAATATTTAGTGATTCAATTATGTTTTAATGAATATGAGTGTTAATTCTTAAGAAATACTTTTTTGTGACATACTAAAAGTTTTATATAATCTGCACAATCAAATAATTTTACATAAAAATATATTTTAAAAAGTAAATTAATTATGATGAGTTCTTCTTGAAAAATATTAATGCCAATATAAGTTTCAGCTTTACATGCAATTTTCCAAAAATTAAGGATCTCATCTTAATTGCACAATATTTTGTAAATGGTTGTGTAAAATTTTCATTATGTCGTAAAAATCTATTTCTTAACAACTTGCAAGTTAATTTAATCCCAAAATGAATTTTGGTTTGGACACCTTGCTTAATATTCTAATTAAATTCTGGAAATTCCGGCATATAAATATAGGAGGTGACATCAAATCAATTAGATGTGATCTTCCAATATTATCAAAATAATGAAAAAGGCAATTAGCGATAGCCAACAAGTATTTAATATTTCAATGTTTCATTTTTATTTAACCAAAAGACAACTAAAAGTTCTTTATATTTACAGAAGCTTCAGCTCCCTTGCATGCTCTTATTAATATGTAAGCTGGTTTCATTAGAAACTTGATACATAGGATATTTCATTTCAAACCCTTCCTTCACTCTTACCATTCCAATCTATCATCTCTTCAACAACAACAACGAAGAACATGGATTCTAAGCACCAACTACGCCTGAATTTATCACCCAAGCTCGTTGAAACCCTAATACGAATCCAAAACTTGATCTTCTATTTCGTCATCTTCGGCTCTGGTTTAGCCTTTGGTTTCACTCTCAGTTTGTCTCTTAATGACATCTCCTTGAAAGCGATCCAACTCAAACAATACCCCAACCAGAGCCCTCCAGTATCAAAATCCTTCATCTCTCAATCCCCTCCTCCAGCTGCTTACGATATTTCAACCGTAACCAGAACCAGAGAAGGTCTAAATGAGTTTATGAAACCCCGCAACACGGCCCAGGACATGGAAGAGAAAGAGTTGTTGTGGCGAGCTTCGTTGGTTCCACGTATCCATGAATTCCCAGTTAAGGTTGTCCCCAAAGTTGCGTTCTTGTTTTTGAGTAGAGGGTCTCTGCCATTTGCTGCTTTATGGGAATTGTTCTTTAAAGGACACGAAGGATTATATTCTATCTATTGGCACACTAGTCCAAACTTCAATGGCACTGTGCCTCAGAAATCTGTGTTTTATGGCAGGAGGATTCCGAGTAAGGTCAGTTCTTCGGTCTCATTTCGTAATTTAGATTTTGTTAGCAAGTTAAGTAACATGGTTTTCCCCCATTATACAATTAACATCCACCAATGTTACCTTTTTCTATTGCAGGAGGTTCGTTGGGGAACGAATTCAATGATTGAAGCGGAGCGTCGCCTATTAGCCAATGCACTATTGGACTTCTCAAACCAACGTTTTGCTCTCATCTCAGAATCATGCATTCCTCTGTTTAACTTCTCCACGGTTTACTCTTATCTAATGGGCTCAAACCTGTCCTATGTCTCCGTCTACAGCGACTTACCAGTCTCGGAGGTCCGTCGCCATTATAACCCACAAATTAGTCCCGTGGTTGAGCGTCATCAATGGCGAAAAGGGTCCCAATGGTTCCAAATGGACCGTGGCCTTGCCGTAGAGGTTGTCTCCGACCAGATATATTTCCCGGCATTTCAGGAATTTTGCGCACGCTCATGTTTCAGTGACGAGCATTACCTGCCAACTTTTGTAAGTATCAGGTTTTGGGAGGAGAATACAAACAGGTCATTAACATGGGTTCATTGGTCCAGGCGTTCAGCTCATCCAGATAAGTTCGGAGCGTTAGATGTCACCATTGGTTTATTGGAAAGGCTAAGGAATTCCACCACTTGTGACTACAATGGAGAGACCACCCGTACTTGCTTCCTGTTTGCAAGGAAGTTCTCTTCTGATGCTTTGGACAGGTTATTGGAGTTGGCTCCAAAGGTCCACAGATTTTAGGGAGTCCATCCCGGTGGCAGTTCTTGTTGGAGATTGGAGAGCCTAACGAAATAATGAAAACTAGAGTGCAGAAGACAATGTTATGAATACCGTACCGGACTTGGTACCGGATTGGGCTCTGGAACGGAACGGTACCGGAATCGGGCGGTACC
>JANJEY010000006.1:49073758-49084314 GCA_024703695.1 Erythroxylum cataractarum
AAAATCAATTCTTCTCCTTCCATTTCAGATCATCACAACTCAAACAAATCAAATCTATATTCAAACACTAAAAACCGATGCATACATTTGAAATCATTTTCAAATTTCTCTCTCTACTGTGTCTTCATCCTTATTACATTTGATCAATACAATCACTTCATTAACTCATCTCAATATCAGGATCTCACTAAATTCATTTTCCCTATCCTTACATTCATTTCAGATCACCTCAAAACCATGCATGCATGTATATATTTCTAACATAAAACGTCATCCAACTCATGCATGAATTTATTTTCAAAACTAACATATCATCCAAAACATTCACAGAACTTAGAAACTTAAAACTTCACTTACCTTATTTCTCCAGCAAAATCCCAATTTTGATAGTGAAGAACAGGGTTTCGGTGAGGACAAGGCAAAACTGAAAGAGCTACAACGTTTTGTTTGGCCTTACACACTTGTGATACGTGCTTTAGTATCCCATTGACACGTGGCCCCATTGCATATGGGCCATTTGTCATTCATATAAAGTGTTACATGGCAAACTACCATTGGTCTATATTTCTTAATCTCCCAAAATATCCTAAAAATTTCTAAAATTTTCAAAAAATTCCAAAGTAATACCAATAATCACCAAATAAATTTTCATCACTAATAAACCACAATTCTCATCTTAATTGAAAATCTCAAAACCAATTATACCCAGAAATGTCAATGAATGCATGCACAATTTATTTGTACATGTCGAAATATAGTGCACCAAAATTCCTCAATTTTTTCCTAACCCCTAACATGGGGTGTTACAAAGAAACTATAGCATCTTGATATAAGGACAAAGCAACTTTTGAGAGAAAAAAAGATTTTCAATCAAAATTATAGTATCTTGATATAAGTTGTCAAAATAAGGCAAAAATTAACTTTAACAAAATCTCATGTTGCTGATGGTGAATCAGAAAATTGAACCGTGTTTGAGCATCGTGTTGTGATTTGGTTGAGGATATAAACATTATATTTTGATTTGATTAATAATTTAAATATTATGTTTTGATTTGGATGAGCATTTGAACTTGATGTTGTGATTTTGTTAAGAATTTGAACATTATATTGTGGTTTCGAAATTGATGATTTGAACATTATATTCTAATTTTCTTGATACCCATCATTGAGTAAACAATTGAGACATTGGATGTCTAGTGACTCTAAACTTTCTCACCATTTGACAAATCCTCAAGCAATTGGATGCTTTTGGAGCTTATTTTGATATGAGTACTACTTAGGCTTAAGTTTCACTAAATCCCACTAGACCAAGGTTTCAACCTCATATGATTTTTGGGGGTTTTTGTAATTAACCATGTATCATTTGATTTTTTTCTCATCAATGAAATATAAATATTTTATTTTTTCGAAAAATGACATCATAGATAAGGACAGGGGCTTATTTAGAACTTTTGTGAAATATTAAGGTGTAATGCAAATCTTTAATATCATAAGCATTGGTAGGTAGTTTTCTTTATTATGTTTTATAAGATTACATGCTTTACAAAATATGATTTTCTGTTATTTGTGGTAAATGTGCATATTATTGGATCATTACATTCTCTATCTAGTTATAAATTTTCGTATTAGGTATCTATTACCCATAACAAAATAAATTTTGCCTTTCATTATCAAATAATATAGTAATAAGTGGGAGTTGGTCCCTCAAGGAAATGGCATGGATTAGAAAACCAAAAACTACTAATTAGTAAATAAATAAAAGTTTGTAATAAAATTACTTTATAAATAAATAAAAGTTTGTAATAGAAATGGTATGGATTAGAAAACCTAAAACTACTTATGTTTTTGTTTGTCTAGAAGTAAATCAATTTCAGTCACTCTTAACTTAAATAGGTGACAATTTTAAGGAAATGAAACAAATATATTAGAGAAATCAAGGTTATTCATCATCTACTCAATTGCATTATTCATTAACTAGAAAGGCATTTAAATACTTGCATTCAATTCTTAATCAATTAAATTTAATCTAACAAACCTTTCAAATAACAACTTAATCCATATAATTTAGTCTTTCAGTTAGAAAAGCTACCCTGTTTGAAAATGTATCATTTCATTTGTCTATCTAAAAGGTTAGAGTTATTGTTATTCTTTCCTCTAAAACTTACTTTGTTATTTTAAATTGATGTTCTTAGCTTTTAATAATTGAATTTGTTTATGTAGGAAAATTTTTAGGTGATGAAATAAGCTTCATAAGATTAAGAACATCAATTGTTTTTTGGCAAGTAAGATTGTTGGCTTCTCCTCTTCCTAGTAGTCATAATTATTTCCTTTTTAGATAATAATGCATATTTAGTTTACTAGTATTTATGTCTTTGTTAATATTTCATAATATATTTTAATTTTGTGTATTTTTTAAATGATTCAAGGTTCAATACACTTTATTTATTTGTGTTTCCTCATATTGATCTTTTAATAACATATACCGCAAGTTTGTAATAGAATTATTTGACCAATGCTACTGTCCTAGCCATTAAATGGTTAGTTTTGGTTTCCGATGAATGTTTTAGGTTATTTTAACTATAAATAAATTACATATATATGTTTTAGGAAATGATTTTGCTCTTGTATATATTATCGGTAATTATGTTAGTAAAAGTAATGTATCAGTTGCATGCTTATGCTTAAGCTTAGTAAAAATATTGTAACACATTATGCTTAGATTATAGTATACTTTGTCCCTATCAAAAAGAGCTTACACAAAAAGTTAATTAAAGAAGGTTTAAGATGTCTATAAAAAGAAAAAAGATATTAAAAAAGAAATTCTTAAATTGATGTTCATGATGTCTTTGTTTTATCTGCATATTTTTGAATATGAAGTAGATTTTAATACCAGTTGTAGTCCTTTTCAAATAATGATGCATTCCTACCAGTTAACTAATACGAAATATTTTTTTTTTGCAGGCTCTATTTTGTGTTGAAAAGCATTGCTCATCCTTCTTCTTTGTAGTTTGTATTTGTCCATCCATTCAGGTAAGTCATCCAATTAATATCTACTGTATGTGTTGCTTTAATAATACATTAATTAGATGTGTTTGAATTTTGTATGGATGCAAAGAAGGTCTTGGTTTTTTGTTGTTGTTTAGAATATTCTTATAATCATTGATGAGTTTTTATGTTCTTCTTTAATAGTCAAACTATTTATGTTTGGGTTATGTTTAAATCATTGATGAGTAGATGTATGATTACATAAGCATTTACTATGTATGGAATGATTTGGAGATCTTACGGATGATTTGAGGCGTAATAAACCCCTAGGATGGTATATAGGTTAGAAACTCATGATGCAACTCCTTTGAGGCTTATCAGTAAAAAAATTCACGAGCTTGGGAGTCACAACAAGAACTTGTTTTCTTAATTGAAAGATGTAAATAATGTCATGTACCATAGTTTTGAAATCAATTGTAGGTGACTAATTCAATTGACTAATGCTTCAACTTCGATGTGATTAATGCAAACTTAGTATTAACACATGAAATTCATACGTTTTATAGACAAGATAGTTCTTTGCATAATAAACCCTTACGATAATATATAGGCTGGAAATCCATGATGTAGCTCCCTGAGACTTATCGGTGAAAAATTTCACGAGCCTAGGAGTCACAGCAAGAACTTGTTTTCTTGATTCACAGGTGTAAACAACGCCACATACCATAGTTTTAAAATCAATTGTAGGTGATTAATTCAATTGATTAACACTTCAACTTTGATGTGATTAATGCAAACTTAGTATTAACATAAGAAATTCATACGTTTTATAGACAAGACAATTCTTTACTTAATAAACCCCTAGGATAGTATATAGGTTTGTGATGTAGCTCCCGTGAGGCTAATTGGTGAAAAATTCCACAAGCCTAAGAGTCACAACAAGAACTTATTTTCTTGATTTATAAGTATAAATAATGTCACGTACCATAGTTTTGAAATCAACTATAGGTGATTAATTTAATTGATTAATACTTCAACTTCGATGTGATTAATGCAAATTTAGTATTAACACAAGAAATTCATATGTTTTATAGACAAAACATTTCTTTGCATAATAAACCACTAGAATGATATATAAGTTGGAAACTTGTGATGCAGCTCCTGTGAGGCTTTTTGGTGAAAAATTCCACAAGCCTAGGAGTCAAAAACAAGAACTTGCTTTCTTGATTCACAGGTATAAACAATGCCACGTACCATAGTATTGAAATCAATTGTAGGTGATTAATTCGATTAATTAAACTTAGGGGACATGAAAGATACTAACTATGAAATCACTCTTTTAAATTAACAGTTTTGTAGAAATGATTAATGTTGATTGATCTTGGATGTATAGACGATTAACACTTGATGATTTCATTAATCCTGAGTTTGTTGAGGGAGTTGAAGCTTTTATTCATTATGCTTGTTCTCAACCTACATATATGGATGACCCAAAGATCAGATATCTATGTAAAAAGTGCAAATACATTCGTTTCCTTCCTATTGATGAAGTGAATGGACATTTGTTGAGAAAAGGTTTGTCCCAAATTATTTTAAGTGGAAACGATATGGGGAGTCATTAATTTGTAGCACCTTAAGAGGTAATGAAGTACACTCATCAGTGAATGTAAATGAGTTTGAATGAGGATTGGATTTAGAACAAATAATGTGAATGAAAATAAAAATCCTTACATATAAATGGTTTATGATGTAGTCAGTTATACCTTTTAGGAAAATATAGAAAATCTTTTTAAAAAGAACCAAACCCACATGTAAAACAAAATTTTGACTTACTACACTTAGTTGACTAAGAATTATGTCCAAATTGTGAGACAATGACTCAATTTTCTTAAATTGATTGAATATTAAACGTAAAGTCTGAATGACATATTTCTGATCGTAATTTTTATAAAATTCTTGGATGGTATAATGAATCACTACCTCCTAATCATATAATGGTTGATAGTTTTTACAATATGAAGAACCTTATTAGAGGTCTTGGTTTGCCTATTAAAAAGATTTATTGTTGCAAATTGGGATGTATGTTGTAATGAGGAGATGATGCGGAAGTACAGGAGTGCAAATTTTGTGGTCAATATAGGCTTAAGCCTAGCAACCATTATATGAAATAGAAATTAGTACCCTGAAAGTGGATGTATTATTTTCCGCTGACTCTGAGACTTCAAAAATTATATGCTTCTGATTTTACTGCATCTCATATGAGATAGCATAATGAACACGAGCAAGAAGATGGAATAATGAGTCATCCATCAGATGCATTTGTATGAAAACATTTCAATAACACCCATTATGAGTTTGCAGCTGAAAGCTGAAATGTTAGGTTAAGATTATCGACAAATGGATTCCAACCTTGTGGTCAATTCGACCAATAATATTTATCATGACCAATCATAATTACTCCTTATAATTTTCCTTCATGGATGTGTATGAATGAGACATATATGTTCTTGACAATGATTATGCTAGGGCTTACAAATCCAAAGTATAAAATTGATGTATTCTTATAACTATTGATATCTTAATTACAGCATCTTTGGGAATATAGTTTTGAGATATATGATGTGTCTCTAAAATAAAATTTGTTGAGAGAAGCTTTGATGTGGACCATTAGTTATTTTTTGACATATGTCATGTTGTTTGGATGAAGCAAAACAGGAAAATTGGCTTGCCCTTATTGTGACACTGATTCTGATGCGTTTTATCTTCCAAATAGGGACAAAATATGTTAATTTAACAACCATAAAAAATTATGTTCTTCCAGATCATTCATTTAGACGTAATAAACAAAAGTTCATTAAGAATAGGACGGTACAAACACCTCATCCCCTCACAAAGGTGGTGAAGAGATATTACAGGAGATTGATGAAATAGGGTGGCTGAAAGTTAAAAAATTTGAAGCTGATGAAGTTAATACAAGAATTAGTAAAAATTTTAGTTGAAAAAAACGAAGCATCTTTTGAGATTTGCTATATTGGAAAACTAATTTGATACATTACAATTTAGATGTGATGTATATTTAAAAAAAATATTTTTGACAATTTATTCAGTACCATTAAAGTGAGGACAAAAGATAATACAAAATCATGAGCTGATTTAAAACTTTTTTGAAAAAAGAATAAGTTACATAAAGATCTTCGCACCAGTAAATATATATTATACTTTAGACAAAAAACAAAAGAAAAATTTGTGTGAATGGTTGAAAAGTCTAAAGTTTTCTGATA
This sequence comes from Erythroxylum cataractarum, assembly GCA_024703695.1. Lineage (NCBI taxonomy): Eukaryota > Viridiplantae > Streptophyta > Magnoliopsida > Malpighiales > Erythroxylaceae > Erythroxylum > Erythroxylum cataractarum. Next base: position 49,080,025 of record JANJEY010000006.1, read on the forward strand.
GTTATATTTCAAACTTGGCAAGGTGTGTGGACATAAGGAACTACAAATTATTTGGGATGAAAATTCATGATTGTCATATGTTTATGCAAAGGTTAATTCCAATTTCATTTCAGGAGTTGCTATCGAATAAGGTTTGGAAAGTTATAAAAGAATTAAGTTTGTTTTTCAAAAGCTTAGCATCATCTGAAATCAAGTTGGTTGAAATGAAAAAAAAAAAACTAGAAAGGAAAATTCTAGTAATTTTGTGCAAATTAGAAAAAAAAATTCCTCCAAGTTTCTTTGATTGTATGGAGCATCTAGCTGTGCATTTAGCACATGAGGCTAAACTTGTCAGTCTAGTACAATATCGATAGATGTATCTGTTTAAGAGGTAATTCAAAAAAAATGATTGTAATTCAAGTAATAACATGTTTTAATAACTAAATTATAATAACTCTAGATGGTGCAGAAGCAAATTGTTTAATAGAAAAGTAGAACATAGTGAAGCTCCTTTGTAATTATCAGGTGATATTATGCTTGATCAATCATCAAATTTACAAAAGTTTATACTTTTCAAACACCCAAGTAGCATAAAGTGAGCGCGAACTTCTTTTAATCTTAATTATAAAAAAACATGTTTTTCAATTTGTCATATTGGAAAGAATTGCTTTTGAGGCATAATCTTGATGTCATGCATTCTAAAAATAATTTATGAGAATATTTTAGGTACTTTGATAAGGATTGGTGGCAAATAAAAATACACAATTAAGGCTAGACTAAACTTAGAAGACATGAATATAAGAAAAAATTTGCATTTAAAAAGGAGAGATAATGGGTTATACATAATTCTACCTATATGTTACACTATGTCCAAAAAGGAGAAACAAACTTTTTCTCAATTTCTTAAATCAGTTAAGTTTCCTAATGCTTGTGCCTCTAATATAGTGCATTGTCCCAATGCTAATGAGGAAAAAGTTTTTAGGTTAAAAAGCCATGATTATCATATACTTCTGCAATGATTACTTCCTGCTAGAACACATGGGTATTTATCGAAGGATGTGTCTATAACTTTGGCACAATTGAGTGATTTTTAAGCAACTATGTTATAAGAATCAGAAACAAAAAAAAATTAAAACATGAAAAAAGATAGTTTTGATTCTATATAAGCTTGCATCATCATTCTTTGATTTTGTCATCCATATGGCAATTCACTTACCATACAAGACAAAACTTTATGAACTATTTCAATTTCAATAGATGCTTCCGATTGAAAGGTAATTTGCATTCACTTATACTTTTTTGTCTTTGGGTAATATTTAGTAACAAATGCTAATGACTATAAAGGCTTATGTATCAAATGAATATTTGATATCTTATTCTATGTACTTAAACAACCTGGTGACACAATTTACTAGAGAAAACATAATTTTGATTTTGATCAAGATGGTAACTTGTTAATTTTCTCCCAAAAAGTAAGGCTACCTGAAATAGGAAAATATCTGGAGTAACTAAAGAGGAACTTGAAATTGGTCATTGATTCATTTTGAACAACTGTGAGAAAGTCAATATATATATGAAGTATTTATATTACTTTTCATTCATTATTTCATATTAAAATTTAGCATTCAAAACTTTTTTTTAACATTAATTTACTTTTTAAATAGAGAACTAACTCAAAGGTGAGATTATAAGCATAGAAAAATATATAATAAGTAAACTTATTTGTACGTTATTTCTATTTTTTAATTTTTATTATTACTTTATTATTTTAAGATGTATCTTTTTTTTTTTTTTCATGTAAGTCTATTGAAAATAATCTTTCTACTAGTTAGTAGGGAGAATGAGTACTTCTAGACCTCGCTAGATTCTGCGTATCAACAGAACTTCTACTAAAATGTTGTTATTGTTTTATATTTTATGTTAATTAAAAAGTTTTCTATATTATTAAAATAAATATAACAATAAAATAAGATTCACAATATAATATAATATAATGTATTATACTTTTTACTTTTTAATATTCATTTAAATAAATAGAGTTAAATGCTCCAAATATCAATATGTGGCATAATTTGATGCAAATAGTTCTATTGTATATGTTTAACTAATACGTAATATTGTATATAATAAATAGTACTACATCTAAAAAGCTGATAAGAGGATTATATTTGTTTTAAAGTCATTTAGAATTTTGAAGAGAAGTAAATATATTAAGGTAATTAAAAAATAATTTAAAGAATAGAATTTTAACTTTTATACATGTACGTATGAATAGATGTATTTCTATTAAGTGTTAGATGTTTAGATGATATGCAATATTTTACATAATCAATAGATAGATCAGGTTTATCTACATAAAAGTTGACCAGAATGCTAAATTCAGTCAAGCTAAGTTAAATTTTTGATGACTAATAAATGCATTGAATAAAATAAAAAAGGACTTTAAAAGTAAGATTCATCTAATAGTTTATTAAATGTATTAAAAGATAACATTTTTGACATATATAGGAATTTAGGTAACACATATTCCTCTTTACTAAATTTTTAATTGACATTTTCATATTATATAAGAACTAATACATCTCCAATGGGGTACACAAATTAACTTAAGCCTAATCTGATTAGAAATTGACATGCCAAATTTAGTTTATTCAAACTTGAGTTCGAGTTCAAATTTAGATATTTAACTTGATAAAATTAGGATTTTACAAATTTTTTCGATTTTTTATTCATGGCAAATTGATGGATCTCAAGCTTGAATAATTACGTGAGATCTCACATTAGTTGAAAAAGAGAACAAAATATGCTTTACAAGGGTATGAATACCTATTCTCCTATAAGATGTATTTTTTCACAAGATAGGAAGAACAAAATCGTGAGGGGTTTGACCCGATAGGCAACCCAAAATGTATAATATCTATAGGCGGATGATCTAGGTTATTACAAATTCAAAGTCAACAAACTAAATCATGATTTAATAAGTTCAACTTTTGATATTTAGCCCTAACAAACTTGAGGTTAAGAAAACTTTTCAGATTAACAACTCAAGCTTGAACTGGTCTATTGCTAACATTAGACCTATGACTAAAATAAAAGAAGTGTAGTTCCATGAAAAAAAAAAGAATTATGACATAAAATAGAATTTAATATTGTAAACAAATCGATATTTTAATTTAATATTATTTTTTTTTCTTTGTTAACAACAAGTTGAAGAGGAGAACTTCTAGAATACGAAGGCTCTACGTGAGTTAAGAAGAAATGGCAGTGTGCTTAGAATATCCAATAACCATTTTACAAAAGTTGTCCGGAAATATGATAAGAAATATCATTTCTGAAAATTTAAACAATTCTCATATTACTTGCTTATTTTTATATACATAATCATTCTAAAACTTTTAGACTTTCTTACAAGCCGTATACTTATATGAAAATTTTTAATTCAATTACTATTAGCAAATAATTCTATTTTATTGGTTAACTTGATTGTGTGCAATTAATTATTATATAAGGTAGAAGATATGGAGTTCCCCTATAGTCTCAAAACCTTTTTTTTTTAATAATTCTTAATCTTTAAAATTTGAAAAAAACTCACTTATAGTTTTTAATTTTCTATAAAAAATCTTTCTCAAAGACTTTGGTTAAAATAACGATGAAGCACATATGAATTAATCAAATGTTACTTATACGAGGATTCAACTTAGATCTTAAAATTAAACTAAACAAATTAAATCTAACATAAATTAATAAATTATTTTAATTATCTTGAATTATTAATTTAAGTTAAGTTTAATTAGTTGAGATCAAGTTTAAGAGTTAAGTTGGGCTATCAGATAAGTGACGATTGATTAATTCATGTATGATATTTATGCGTGCTTGCTTCATCGACATTTTTTAATCAAAGTCTAAAATAAGGGTTTTCTTTAAGTGAAAAATTTTAATATTTTTTTAAGAATTTTAAAGATTATGGAGTTTTTCTAAAGTTTTTTAAATCACAAAGAAGGTATATGTGTTTTACCCTTTTATATAATTAACAAGTTCATATAAGTTTAAGAATTTAATAATTTTTCTCAAATTAAAAATTAAATTTAATAAAAATTATTACTGTGTTTGAAATTTAATAATGAATGATATGAAAAAATAATACTAATCTAACTATTAAATTCCTTTTTTTTAATTTTTTTTTCATTAGAACTCTATGAATTAGCAAAGATAATGATATTTAGAGCTAAAAATGGGAACATATCTTAAATATATGACATTTAGAAAATTTGTATAAATTATATAATAGTAAGGATTTGATATTTAAATGGA
>JANJEY010000006.1:49303851-49314577 GCA_024703695.1 Erythroxylum cataractarum
AATTTGCTCCCCATACCCGCCCCCGTTCGGGTAATTTTATCGGGTACCTATCGGGTTCGGGTACAATTGCCATCCCTAATCCCATTCGCCCTTAATATATATACTTAATAAAAGAAGACGTAATTATTAAATATCAAAATTTAGGCAGCTTTGGAGTTACAACGAAAAATGTTTAGAAAATAGCGTTACTAACAAAGGCTATGATGCAATTAACCCAAAGTTTAATGGACCTTCCTCTATAATTAAAACTAATTTAAAAGCCATTTTTGCTTTGAAACGATATATGATTTACACAAACTATCATGCTTTTCAACTCAATTCACAATTTCCATTGCTGCAAACCAACTCCTGTTGAGATCTATGAGACTGGATCGAGAAAGTCACTGTCATTTGTTTCTAAATCAATGCCTTCTAAAGGGCGTTACGAAAGAAGATCTGAGCTGAGAATTACTGCGTACTAATGGAGAATATACTTTTTTTAAATGCTTTTAAGTGACTAGCAAATATCAAAATCGGAATCCCTATAGTATATCCCTTAACAAGAGATTCGGAGAAAACTCCTAAAAAAATCTCTTAGGGTCGGTTTAATCATTGGTGTATAGTTATTTGGTAACTATAGTTCGTATCAGGCAACATGTCTCTCAAGTCCACCGTCAACATAGACGCCCTTGGCTTCGGTGATCGGCCGGACTTTCCCATAGACAATGGCGTCATCGGCGCCGTCCTCTCGAATGAACTCAACCATTTTGCTTGCATGTACTTTTGCTTTCTCCACGGTCCCAAGTGCATTTTCTTTTCTTTCATGCATGTCTTCGCCGCCGTGCACAAGATCTTAATAACGCTGTTTAATCTCTCGACTTTTCCAACGAACACTTCCGGCAACCTGTGGAGCAATCTCCTGTAATCTTCGCTGGCTTTAGCCATCTCGAACTCTGCCTGGAAATGTAGCTCTATTATCACCCTGACCTCCCCTTTTTGGGAGTTTGTATTGTCTATTACATCTATAAAAACGTGCTCTCCTGCACATCGTACAACACACAGAAGTTTCATTATGTTGTTAGTGGATGTGATCTGATGAGAAAGATGGGAACTTTATAAATTCTCGCATGCCATTGAACATATTCTGCATTTATGAATATTCTCTATGGCAAATGATTGAGAGTACTGTAAGAAAATGTTCGAATGGATGTGCTGCGTAGTACCTGATTGGATTTCCGGTGAACTTCTCCATTTCGTCTTGCAAATAGAACTATTGTAACCCGCCCTGGAGAGGCGACTGGAGACTTCTCTCATCAAGCAATTCCGGCAACCGGCGGTCATCGGTCTACCACACCCACAAAGTGTTCCGGCGGTTTGTAATTCCTTGATCGTTTCTTTGGTGATATTTCTAATGCTTGATTCCAAGGAGGTTGTCCTGCATAATGTAGCCTGGAAACACCAGGATCGCAGAATAACAAAGTAAGGACCTATTTCCAATGAGACCAAGTTATTCTCTTCCACAATTTATTGGCTTAAGACACTTACTTGTAGAAGTTGATGTTGGTTCTCCCAGAAGTTCTTGTCCTTTTCAAGACATGCATTCTTTTCTTGCTCTTCCTCTAGTACTTGATCCAATTCACAATCTTTACTACCAAGGGTGGTGGGAGAACAGCCCTCGCCGTTCTCGAGAAACCCAAAAACCATGGCAGATAAGTTCGCCGCCAGCTGGCCATTGCGCTCGGAACCACCACCACTATACATCAAATCCCGTTGATTAAAGGGTTTTCTCATTATTGCACTAGGCATGACTCTTCCTTGCCTGTTTCAACGGCGAATTTGGCAATGGACCAGAGAAGAGAAGGGGAGTTTATGTACTTAAATTTGGAGAGAAGTGGACTAACAATGCGTACGTGGCAAGGCATAATTGGGATATGCTTTGTGATACCAGTGGCCAATGGACCAGACAGCAAGGATCCACATCGGTTAGGTTTAATAATTAATAATTTTGGCCCCGCAACAGATATGGATATACTCGAATATTCATTTTTACTAAAATTTTCTAGCGCTGCTCCGACACATCCAGGCTATTCTTGTGCTTTTATCTAAAATAGAAAATGTTAAAAAATCTGTCTGTATTCTGTCTTCTGTAATCTGTATCCTATCCTGATCTCCTGAATGGCGTGGAACCACCATCTGGATTGATCGAGTGCTATAGTCGGGTGACACGTAGTAACGTCTTGGTCATTATCCATAAGATGGGGCCTTTAACAAGTACGTGTGAATTATATGAGAGATTACTCATCACGCAAAACTTCTTCTTTTTTTTTTTACGAGCACAGTTTAATTGGCACACCATCTTATAGGTGGATCAAGCGGTGCACTTTATTATTGAGGGTCTAACTAGTTATCCATCTATAAGTAAAATATCGACTGCTTCAGGCTCTTACAAGAGGGACTAGCATGAAATTGAACTTGAGACCTAACCAAAGTCAAGCTCCGTTCTTAACTATCGAACCACACCCTTCAAAGACTCCTCACGCAAAACACGACTTCCTGAAAGCGATTTTGCGAAATTTTGTCTAGAACGAACAAGATGCTTACGATTTGTTCTCGTTAGAAGTTTTGATTGAATTCTCGAAGAAACATAATAACAATGCCATTTGAAAGAAAATGCAAGTCAAGATAACCTAAATAGGGATCCTGATGGTTTATAAGCAAGGTTTTCAATTCTCCTTCCGGATGTGTCAGAGCCATTACCATCTCCACATTCCAAGAAGAAAAGAAACCCGACCTTACTGAGTGTTTAATCTCCAAGCCTTTTCTGAGTATCAGAGATATATTCTTGTAAAGATACAAGGCTATGCGGCAGATAAATTCCATTTAAGAGCAACAATTTCACTGCATTTGTGGTGTGTTGTAGGAGCTCCCTAATTATTTTTACAGTTCCAGCAATAAGTCACATTGTTAAATGAAATTTTGTACGTAAGTCTCCTTTAGTTATTCTATGAAGTTGACGTAACCAATTAGTCAAACCTTATGAGCTCGAGGTAAGACAGGTTAAGTCGAAAAGAAATTGAATTCTTTCCTAGATATAAGAGAAAAAGTTACACTTAAAAGTGTGACGCTCACAAAAATTCATAAATCATGATTAACCAAATATTTTTCAAAGTATTTAATTAATCATCAAATTCTTCATTACTTATAAAAGAGATGATTATTTGCCAGATACAAAAATATTTTACATAACACTACTACTGGATCTGTCACTTTTTAAAAAATATATGCATTTTAAAAGCTTTACATAAGTAATCTACTGGCCCTACCTAAACTTCATTCGGTCTGTCTTGTACTCTGGAGTTATCAGTAATAACTCGATCTCTTAAAAAAATAAAATAGCAAAGGGTGAGATGCCTACTAAGTAAGGATAACTGATATTACCCTTAAAACCAAGTAAATTAAAAATTACTTAAAATACTTAGTTAATCGATTAAATCATACATATAATACGTCTACATGCAACAGTCCTCAATCTAATCCAAACAATTAACAAACATCTGAAAAGTTTTACCAAATTATGATTATCATAAATATTAATTGTAACTGTCATTTATGCTTTATCTAACAATTAACTGAATTGCCTGAGCCCAACTTAAACTAGTAAGCTTACATCCAATGATCTGTCGACTCACATCAACTTATCATAAACTGTCACTAAGTGAAAACGTAATTAAATATATAAATATCGGCACAGGGTACCTCGATTTCTCAATCTTAACCACGGTACTACTCCAGTACCTAGCTATCGACACAGGATATCTCAAGGACTTAGGACATTTTGATACCACTCTGGTATCTAGTCATCGGCGTAGGACATCCCCGGGACTCAGAATATCCGGGTATCTACTTCACGAACAGATATCTAGCCACCACTCACTCATATCGACTCAACCTATCCATTTAAGACCATCGAATGTAGTATATCCTAGGCAAGTCACCATTTTTAGATTTTGACCAATTATTCTCAACATATTACAAATGGGTCTCTTTTTTACACATTTTGGCTGAGTTAACATGCAATACATCTCATACTATGCATAACAAAATACAATCGTGAAACACCTTATACTTTGATTAATCATTAATGATAACATAATTCATATGGGTAATTATTAATCATTAACTAAATTAATAACCAATTCAAAATATAATTTATTAATAACCAAACGGTATTTAATTTTAATAGTAAAGTCTAAAGTTATCCTTATCTTAATTTCGGACTCAAGTAATTGACAATTCCAATTTTTCCTTAATCGGATTTTCGGACTTAGAATTTATAAAAATTTTATTAGACTAATTTACTAAAAATTTCTTATCTAATTACACTAAACAATCCAACATTATTCTCTCTTCCAGTTTATTATTAATTATAAAAATAATATCCTTACTAACCTAACCCCCATAATTACTAAAGTACCCTTAACTAATTAAAAGTTCAATTTACCCCCCTCCATTTCAATTAATACAAAAAATGCTCTTCTTACAACAAAATTTCAGATTTACCTTTAATTTTTTACTCTCCCCATTTTGCACTTTCATGCAACTTAAATTCCAGATTCACCTTTAATTGTCTGCACTTTCCATTTTGGCTCTATATTCAACTTAAAATTTTAAAGCAATGTCATCATCTTCACCCTCTCCTCTTCTTCTCTCTTTTTTTCTTTCATAATTTTTCAACCCTATTTTCTCCACTTTTCTCCCTTCATTAACTTTCAAAAATTATCCCAAACAACCACAACATATAATCTAACTACAAATTAGTGTGGGATGATACAAATCAAAAATAAAATGAATATCAGAGATATATTCTTGTAATGATATAAGTTTATGTGGCAGACAATTCAAATTAAGAGTAACAATTTCACTACATTTGTGGTGTGTTGGAGGAGCTCCCTAATTATTTTTTATACTTCTAGCAATAATTCACATTGTTAAATGAAATTTTGTAAGTAGGTCTCCATTACTTATTCTATGCAGTTGGCATAACCAATTAATCAAACCTTATGAACTCGAGGGAAGAGAGGTTAAGTTGAAAAGAAATTGAATTCTTTCCTAGATGTAAGAGAAAAAGTTGCACTTAAAGTGTGACTGCTCACAAAAATTCATAAATTATGATTAACCAAATATTTCCTAAAGTATATTATTAATCATCAAATTCTTTATTAGTTCTAAAAGAGATTATTATTTGCTAGATATTAAAAAATTTGACATAACACAACTACTAAAGCTGTCACATTTTAAAAAATATATACATTCCAAAAGCTTTACACAAGACTGACCTCACCTAAATTTCATTCGGTATGTCTTGTACTCTAGAATTATCAGTAATCACTCGATCTTCTAAAAAAAATAAAATGACAAAGCCTACTCAGTAAGGATAACTGACCTTACTCTTAAAACCAAGTAACTCAATAATTACTTAAAATACTTAGTCAATTGATTAAATTATACATATAATACGTCTATACGCAACAGTCCCCAATCTAATCCAAATAATTAACAAACATTTCAAAAATTTTACCAAATTATGATTAATATAAATATTAATTGTAACTGTCATTTATGCTTTATCTGACAATTATCTGAATTGCCTGAGCCCAACTTAACCTAGTAGGCTTATATCCAATGATCTGCTGACTTACATCAACTTATCGTAAACTCTCACTAAGTGGAAATGCAATTAAATGTATAAATAACGGCACAGGGTACCTCGATTTCTCAATCTTAACCATGGTACTACTCCACTACTTAGTCATCGACACAGTATATCCCCATGACTCAGGATATTCTAGTACCACTCTAGTATCGAGTCATCAGCACCGGACATCCCTAAGACTCAGAATGTCCCAGTTTTTGCTTCACAGATAGATAACTAGCCACCATTCACTCATATCGACTCAACCTATCTATTTAAGACCATCGACTGTAGCATATCTTAGGCAAGTCACTGATTTTAGATTTTGACCAATTATTCTCAACATATTACCAACGGGTCTCTATTTTACACATTTTTTCCGAGTTAACATGCAATACATCTCATAATATACATAACAAAATACAATCGTGAAACACCTTATTCTTTGATTAATCATTAATGATAACATAATTCATATAGGTAATTATTAATCATTAGCTAAATTAATAACCAATTCAAAATATAATTTATTAATAACCAAACGGTACTTAATTTTAAGAGTAAAGTCCAAGGTTATCCTTACTTTAATTTCGGACTCAACTAATTGATAATCCCAATTTCTCCTTAATCGAACTTTTGGACTTAAAATTTACAAAAATTTTATTAGACTAATTTACTAAAAATGTCTTATCTAATTACACTAAACAATCCAACATTATTCTCTCTTCTAGTTTATTATTAATTATAAAAATAATATCCTTACTAACTTAACCCCCATAATTACTAAAGTACCCTTAACTAATTAAAAGTCCATTTTACCCTCCTCCATTTAAATTAATACCAAAAATGTCCTTCTTACAACAAAATTTCAAATTTACCCTTCATTTTTTCTCTCCCCATTTTGTCCTTTCATGAAACTTAAATTCCAGATTCACCTTTAATGGTCCGCACTTTCCATTTTGGCTCTACATTCAACTTAAAATTTCAAAACAATGTCATCATCTTCACCCTCTCCTCTTCTTCTCTCTTTTTTTCTTTCATAAATTTTCAGCCCTATTTTCTCCACTTTTCTCTCTTCATGTAACTTCCAAAAATTATCCCAAACAACCACAACATATAATCTAACTACAAATTAGTGTGGGATGATCAAAAATCACAAATAAAATGAATATCAGAGATATATTCTTGTAAAGATACAAGGCTGTACTGTAGACAATTCCAATTAAGAGCAACAATTTCACTGCATTTGTGGTGTGTTGGAGGAGCTCCCTAATTATTTTTGATAGTTCTAGCAATAATTCACATTGTTAAATGAAATTTTGTAAGTAGGTCTCCTTTACTTATTCTATACAGTTGGAATAACCAATTAATCAAACCTTATCAGCTCGAGGGAAGAGAGGTTAAGTTGAAAAGAAAGTGAATTCTTTCCTAGATGTAAGAGAAAAAGTTGTACTTAAAGCTTGACTGCTCACAAAAATTCATAAATTATGATTAACCAAATATTTCCTAAAGTATATTATTAATCATCAAATGCTTTATTAGTTCTAAAAGAGATGATTGTTTACTAGATATAAAAATATTTTACATAACACAACTACCAGAGCTGTCACATTTTTAAAAATATTTACATTCCAAAAGCTTTACACAAGACTGACGTCACCTAAATTTCATTTGATACGTCTTATACTCTAGAGTTATCAGTAATCACTAGATCTCCTAAAAAAAATAAAATGACAAAGCCTGCTCAGTAAGGATAACTGATCTTACTCTTAAAACCAAGTAACTCAATAATGACTTAAAATACTTTGTCAACTGATTAAATCATACATATAATATGTCTATACGCAACAGTCCTCAATCTAATCCAAATAATTAACAAACATCTCAAAAATTTTACCAAATTATGATTAATATAAATATTAATTGTAATTGTCATTTATGCTTTATCTGACAATTATCTGAATTGCCTGAGCCCAACTTAACCTAGTAGGTTTACATCCAATGATCTGTTGACTTACATCTACTTATCGTAAACTCTCACTAAGTGAAAATGTAATAAAATATATAAATATCGGCATAGGGTACCTCGATTTCTCAATCTTAACCATGGTACTACTCCACTACCTAGCCATCGACATAGCATATCCCTAGGACTCAGTATATTCTGGTACCACTCTGGTATCTAAGCATCAGCACTGGACATCTCTGAGACTCAGAATGCCTCGATATTTGCTTCACAAATAGATAACTAGCCACCATTCACTCATATCGACTCAACCTATCTATCTAAGACCATCGACTGTAGCATATCTTAGGCAAGTCACTGATTTTAGATTTTGAACAATTATTCTTAACATATTACTAATGGGTCTCTATTTTACACATTTTTGCCGAGTTAACATGTAATACATCTCATAATATGCATAACAAAATACAATCGCGAAACACCTTATACTTTGATTAATCATTAATGAAATAAAATAAACATAATTCATGTAAGTAATTATTAATCATTAATTAAATTAAGGACCAATTCAAAATATACTTTATTAAAAACCAAAGGGTCCTGGATGCAAATACTTCAACCCAAGTAAGAGAGGACAACCAAAAAGATGCAAAACCAAAAGGTGACCTTGAGGAGCCAACACACTCTGCAATTAATCAAGCAAGTAGTACTCCTTCCTCTACTAGTTCTAAATTGGTTCCTAGTAGTCTTGGTATTAAGGGAGGGGCAAAGGGGGATTTTATAGCTAGAACAAATAGGAAATTAAGAAGGAAGCAGAAGTAGACTTTAGATCAGTTAGTTTGTGACATGGATTTAGTCTTTTGAAATGTTAGGGGGCCCAATAGCCCAAATAAACAATTAGCTGTTAAGGCTTGCCATAAGAGGTTATCTACTGCTTTTGTATGCTTGACTGGATCCAGAATAAGGTCCCCCTCTATTCTGAATAATATTTATTCCTTGATGTTCCCTAGATGGCAGTATTGCAACAATATCGATCATGCTTCAAATGCTAGGATAGTGATAGCTTGGAATCCAGATAGTTTTTCTTACTCAATGTTAAGCTTAAATGATTAATTGATCTACTTAGAGGTTACTCCCATAAATAGCTCTTCAACCTTCCTTGTCACTTGTGTGTATGGTTCAAATAATCTTAATCATAGGAAGCATCTTTGGACTAGCTTGAATCACATTTCTTCCATAGTAGGTAACCAACCTTGGCTTGTAGCTGGAGATTTCAATGCGATTTTGTTCTCCCAAGAGGCAGAACCTATGAGTTCCTCGGTGTTGCAAGGAATGAGTGATTTTAGGAAGTTTATAGAAGACTGTGCTATATTTGACCTTAATGCTAGTGGTCCAAGTTTTACCTGAACCAATAAGCAAAGTGGTGATCTCTATGTTGCCAGAAAACTAGATAGAACCCTCATCAATTCAGAGTGGTCCTCTAAGTTTCCCAGCTTTTATAGTGTCATCCTCAATCTGAATATTTCATATCACTCCCCAGTAGTGGTTAGGGCCTTAATAAGTCAGCAGAAGAGATCCTCCCCCTTTAGGTTCTCCAACTTCCTAGTCAACCAGCCTAACTTTCTTCAAATAGTTGATGAAGCTTGGTCTTGTCAGGTAAGAGGAACTCCTATGTATAGTGTAGTGTCTAAGCTTAAATTGGTCAAAAGAGCCCTTAAATCCCTTAATTTTGCCCAAATAGGAGATGTTAGTGGTCGAGTGGAGAGTTGTCAAGCCAATCTCAACCTTATTCAATAGCAGATGAACATTGAGCCCTAGTCACACTTTTTGAAAGCTAGAGAGATTGAAGCCATTCATGATTTGCTTAGAGCTTTTAGAGATCAGGAATCCTATTTCAAGCAATCTTCCCATATAAAATGGCTAGAAGAAGGGGATAGGAATACAAAATTTTTTCACTAATCCCTCGTAACAAACAAAAATAGAAACAACATTCACTCTTTAAACCTGGCTAATAGGAATAGAATTGTAGGTTTTAAACAAATTCAAGATCAGTTCTTAGATCATTTTCAGGATTTTATAAGGAGTTCTAAAACTCTTCTTCCTTCTAAATAGTTTGTGGTCAATCTCTTTCCTCTTCCTTGACCCAAAGGCCTTACAAACTCTCTCATGGCTGAAGTCTTAGCACAAGAGATAGGAGAGCCTTTTAATTCCCTCAATCCGAATAAGGCTCTAGGTCCAAATGGTTTCAATGGTTACTTTTTTAGACATTATTGGCAAAGAATAGGATAGGATTTTATTGAAGCCATTAAGAACTTTTTTGACCATGGGAAGCTTCTTAAAGAGCTCAACTCCACCTTTATCTCTCTTATTCCAAAGAAGGCCCAACCATCCACAGTGTTAGATTACAGATCTATTTTATGTTGCAATTTTCTTTATAAGGTTATTGACAAGATTATAGCAAATAGGCTTAGAGAGTATCTCCTCTTAATTGTTAGCCCTAACCAAAGTGCCTTTATTAAAAATCGCCGCATTGGTGATAATATTTTGCTAGCTCAAGAAATTCTTAGGAATTATTATCTTTCCAATAACCACAAGCAATGTGCTTTCAAAATAGACCTTAAAAAAGCCTATGACACCATTAATTGGGAGTTACTCATAAATGTTTTAGTATCTATGAGTTTTTTCTGGGAAATTCATTGAGTGGATAAAAGAATGCATTTCTTCCCCTTCTTACTCAATTCTCATCAATGGAACCCCTTCCAATTTCCTTAGAGGGAAGTCAGGTCTTAGACAAGCAGATACCTTGAAACATCCCGTTCTCATATTAAGGGATTAGGACCTGAAATTTCAGTATATGTAAGCTCAAAGAGAGATTAAGGAAATGCATTTTTCTTGCTCATGCATAATGTTAGCATATATGCACATAAATATTGTGTTGGGTCCGGGATTTGGTACCAGGATTTGATACCGAGGCAAACGGGCCCCGCATACCCCCGCGGCCCACATAATTGATACTGTCCTCTTTGGTCAGGGGAATCCCTCTCCAGGATTCGAACACAAGACCTCAAGGTTTTATAGCTTCCACATGC
>JANJEY010000006.1:49564513-49576808 GCA_024703695.1 Erythroxylum cataractarum
TCGCATACTGATGAACTCTAAGTTCATGTAAGATAATATAAAATTATAAATCACTGACATATATACCCAAAAAGATTTAAATACATCTTTGAACTCATATACAACCATGTATATATCAATATATAATAGTATCTCCAAGGACATAATAATACAAAAGGGCTCAGAGAGTCAGGCGTTACGCTATCATACTTATCCTTACACTCTCATATGTAGGAATTGTTGCAAAATCTCACCTCGTCATCGATTTCATTTCCATAATTTTTATAGAAGCGACATAACTATTTTGAACCTTTGAATTTAAGTCTATTCGATAATAGCTTTAGAGGATTAATGAGCTTTTTTCTTCATTCGTAAAGGATATGACCTAAATGTCTTTAACTATGGCAAGGGGAAATTTTTATGTCTATGAGATTTCTTACTCCTTATATTGCACTCCTTTCCCCTAACTCTCTCTTATTGGATAACCCTAACATAATCTCTCTACCTTCTTTAACCTAACCCTTTAAGAAGATGCCTTGATTCCCTCTAAATAATTCGTTGCTTCCTCTAGAGTGTGAACCTTAATGCTTACTCCTTCAGTTCCTCTAAAGTGTATATTATATCCATCATAAGGTATCTTCATATATACTAATGGTAACACAAATCTATTTCAAACATTATAGTGGAATTCAAGCTCAACACATGAGTAATTTTCACATCAAACCTTTAAGTGCACTATTTAATATTCTCTCTTTGCCTTTGTGTAAGTCAAAAAGGGTGGAGAAATCGTTGTACATTCTTATGTAATGATGACGTGAGCTTTAAAAATGAACTTAAGTTGTCCAAAATTTGATACAAACCTTTTAAAGATGGTCTAATACTAAATTCATCATCTTTTGATACCAAGCAAAATGATCCATGAAAATTTTCATCCCATTATAAGCCTTTAATCAAAGTAACTTGAACTTGGATAGGGGCAAATAACTCGGGATGTTAAGGATAAAAGAACTATCATCGCTAGTGAGGCCTTCTTTCGCAAGACATCGAAGGTGGTAGATATATCTTTTCATCCTTCTTCTATTGATTCCAATACTAAAAATTCCGCTCCATACTTGTGATCACTTAGGTTCAATGGTGTTGCTAGCCCTTCTCTCATCCTAAGGGTCCCCTGTTAATGTCGAAACAATTCTATTAGCCTTATGATTTGCTTTTTTCAAACTATTGAACATAGCCTATGTTGGCCTTCTAAAAGTTTTATGCTAATTCTTAAGAGCTATAATCCTTATTCCTATTGAAGTTTCCAATATTGAATCGTTAAGATTCCTCGTTTTAATTATGGGCTTTTTGCATAGATTCCTACTGACAATGCCAATTGATGTAAATACATGTAGAGCTTTCTTGTTCAACTTGATCCTAACTTTCTCATAGATCTACAACATTGATTGACATATTTCTACAAAACAAAGTTAGGTGGTTTTGATATAAGTACCTTTATACCTGAGCTTATAATTTTTCTTAGTTCAAAAATTAGAAGTGAAGTTGTGTTTTTCTCTTACTCACCTTTTGCAAGCTTTTGTCCTCCCTTACTATATATGATCAGAGGTGATTAAAACTTAGAACTAGTTCCTAACGTATCCAAATCTCATTATGTGAATATTGAAAATTTAATAATATAAAGCTTACAAAGAAAAAAAATCCTATTCCAAATGATAAAGTAAATAACCACATATTAATGAAAACTTAAGCTTTACTACTACTTATGGATTGTTAGAAGACCTTATAAATGAGTTTTTAAATTTAGGAGACGAGCTTACGCTTGGTGACGGTGGACATCAGATGTAATATTTATTTGAACATATATGACACTTTATTTGCATTTGTTTACGACATTTTTATTTCTACTATAGTTTTTAGTTTCAAATTTAACAAGAAAACTCTGCTTATTTGAAATTTTAGTTTTTTCTTAGTGTTAGTTTTTTCTAATTTTCATGACTTACGAAAATAACAAAAATTAGTTTTCTTAATTAGTTTTTTTTTATCATAATTTGATTTACTATCAACTAAATATATATTATTTAATTTTTAACATTAATCACTAATAAGAAAATAATTTAATTTAATTTATTGTTTATAATTAATTTTAATTTTATCTTTAAAATAAAATAATTTTAATTTCATAATTATTGAATAATTATAATTTAAATTTAAAATATCTTTAAAAGATATAATCTCAAATAAAATTTGCTTTAATAATTAAATAATATATTAAAAATAAATATTAATTTATAAATAAAAATTTAATTATTCAAATATTTATTTTAATAAAATATAATAATTTTTACTAATAATTATTATATTAAAGATTAAAATAAATAAATAGATCTATTTAATTTATTATTTAACTTAATTTAATATATTATTATTATTATTAGTAAAAAAAATATAACTACAATAACATTAATAATAACGATTTATTTTTATTTAAAAAAAAAATTAAAATAAAAAATAAAACTAAAAAACTACGTAAACATTAAGCCTTTGTTTGGATCCTTATTTGCACAAGGGAAAGGAAAGGAAATATTGAGGAGAAAAGAGGGGAAAAGAATAGAAGAGAAATGAGATTTCCTTTTCCTTGTTTGGATTCCTTATTTGGACATAGAAGGGAATTGAAATTTATATTGGACAAAAGAATATTTTGAGACCTTTATACCCTTGATTAGTACATCTATAAATTAAATATAAGGGTATAATAGTAATTTATTTATATTAAGCTTGTTTAGTCCTGAATTTCCCTCCCTTTCTCACCAATTTGGTGGGAAATATATTTGGTCCTTATTTCTCTCTCTTTCTTCTTCATTCTCTCCCTTTTCCTTACTTATTTTTGTCCAAATAGTAGAAAGGAAGAGAAATTATATTTCTCTTCCTTTCTTTTCTCTTGCTTTCCCTCCATCCAAACAAAGGCTAAAGTAAAAATTAAACGGTCAGTTTATCTAACTTGCAAAGAGCTTATCAAATGCTTTTCTGAAAGGAAAACGGAAAAAAATGCGACTATGTTTGCAAACGACGTCGCCCGCAAAAGCCTTATATAGGAAAAAGAATCCCTAATCCTACGCTCCATCATCGTCCTCATCGCCAAAACATCACTCATTGCTCTCGACGTCATTCCATTCTCTTCAAAGCTTCAGTTCATCGTCGATTTTTGATTCCAAAGTTGTCGTCTCAACGGACCTGAAGGTGGAGAGTTTCCGTGTTCTCTATATGTCGCGTTTTCGCTCGTACCATATCTTTCATTGTTTTTTTTTTTTGATTAAATCTGTGCTGTTCTTCTGTTTATTATATTCTCTGGCTTTTGAAATTGAGTTAATTTGACTTTACGAGGCTGCAAAGATCATTGATTGTTTAGTTAAGGGAGAAAGTTCTGATCTTTGGAAAATGTTTTCAACAGTTCATGTTTTCATCGTACTTTGATCTTTTTTTGTGTGTAAAAACTTAAATCCTTTTAGAAGATTGATAATGCTATTAAATTCGTAATAAGTTCTTGGGAGATGGTTTGGCGTTCCTGTGTTTTGCTTGTTTGTTTTTAATATGTGGAATTATTCGCTTGATCCTGCTCACTACTCGTTTAATTTGCGTATTGCTATTTCAAGTCCTGTTTAAATGCTTTGACAACTTCAGATGGAGGAGCATACGAGTTAATTGGGGAAAAATATGTTTGGGTAAGTCAAACTGATAAGATGTTTCAGGGTTTGAAACTACCTGAATTCAGCGTTCAAAAGATAGAATGCTTGCAGTGAATTATTCCCCTCAATCTGCTTCAGTATGATCTAATTTGTCATGTTGAATTTGATTGGATTCTTATTGTCAAATCGTTGGGTTGGTTGTTTATCAACTTTCCAACCTGCTTCATGAAATTATTAGTTATTACACTTAAGCCAGACCCTTGTTCAGCTCAAATTGTTGTTTTCTGTAGGGTCCTTTCAGGAGATTCGACATGGTTAATTGATCGTTGACCCTACCCATGGTTTAAGGAGTTTAAGATGAAGTTTTGAAAGGAAGAGGCTTTTCGCCATCACCTCACAGAATCTCTGTACTTGAATTATTTTATAGTTGCTTTATGCTGAATCTAGGATTAGAGTTCCTTTCTCATTACGTTTGGAGACTTCGAGTGGCCCTATACTGTTGCTCTTTGTTCTGTAGTTTCCGAACTGATTTGCAAAGTTGCATTTTTTTTTTTGGTTTCTATCATCTTGGTGGTTGTTTGGGGTGACTTGTTAAGGTTCCAAGTGATTGTTGTAGTTATCTTCAACCAAGTACTGTACAATTGACACGTTATTTCTTTTTTTATCATGTTTTTTTATTTTTTAAGAGGTTTCAGTGGAATTTCTTCTTAATAATTTCTATTGATATCCATATTCAAAAAAAAAAAAGGAGAAAGAGAAAGAGAAAAAAAGAAAAAAAGCGAAAAATCATTAAAGAAAATAAACAATAAGAAAACAAATTCTTTTGACATTAAAATACAATGGGGAGCCCTGGATCTGGCAATCGGAATAATGGGCAACAGCAGCAACAGCGACTAGGCATTACAGAACCCATTTCTTTGGGTGGACCAACAGAGTACGATGTGGTGAAGACCCATGAACTTGAAAAGGTTTAATCATGTATTTTGGTTTGTTCAATACATTTAGGTTTGTTACATATCTCTTGTATTACTTTTCTATATGCTGATTTTGTGTCTGTGGGCATGTTCAGTGCTTGCGGGAAGTGGGATTGTATGAGAGTCAGGAAGAAGCTGTTTCTAGAGAGGAAGTCTTGGGAAGACTAGATCAGGTTTAGAATAGTTTCTGTAATGAAGTATTTATTATGTTAGTTTGTTTTCTGACCATAGAAATAATATCTGTCTCTGTTTTGATTTTACATGACTTCTTGATTCTGTGTTTGTTTTCTGATTATAGAATGAATATATTCGTCTCTGTTTAGGATTTTTCTTTGACCTTTTGATTGTGTTGGTAAAGTGTTACCTTTTGGTGATTGAAATGGCACAGATTGTGAAGAATTGGGTCAAAATCATTAGCCGTTCAAAAGGATTGAATGAGCAATTGGTGCAAGAAGCAAATGCTAAGATTTTCACCTTTGGTTCTTATCGTTTAGGGGTATGATATTCTTTAATATCGTTTTTAATGCTTGATCTGATCCATGACATTTTTAATTTTGTTTAATTTTTCCTTGCAATTAAGTGTTGCTGATGGTTAAACACTTGTTTTCTGTTCGTCTGCTTATGAAGTAGTGTTATTGTAGAATGAGATCAAAGAAAAACACCTTGGAAACAAGGGCAAAGATTTAATTGCTACTGCTGTGCTATAATTAAATGCTCAAAGTAGAGATATTTGTTTGCATGTTGATGACTTATCAGCTTCATGTTTATATAGGTGAACACTGGTATTTCTTCACCTTTATCATTTGTCTTTGTCACCAATGAGGGATGTGGCTGAACTCTGTTAGTTCATTTTATGCATTGGTAATTTAGGTGTCTCAGTCTCTTTTTACAAAAGAATTTCAATTTTGGAGAGTTTAAAAGCCAATATTATTGACATAAAGTGTGCATCTTTAATGTTTCATTTTTATGTTTTTATTAATGATTTTCATATAGATTAGTCTCTTTGTGCAAAATGCAAACAATACTCCAAACAATCCATGTTGGTACATCCAGGTTAATAATGTCCAATAACTTCATATAACTGTTTCTGTTCAGGTTGATGATATAATTTATAATTTTCTTCCTTCACCTTCTAGGTGCACGGCCCTGGTGCAGACATAGACACGCTCTGTGTGGGACCCAGACATGCAACCAGAGAAGTGCGATCAACTCTGCTCTATTTGTGATGCAACCATTTTTCCTTACTTTTAGTTATATTTGTTTAATAAATTCAAAAGATACTTGTCATCACTGCAGGAAGATTTTTTTGGTGAGCTACACAGAATGTTGTCAGAGATGCCTGAAGTGACAGAGTTGCATCCTGTTCCTGATGCACACGTTCCAATTATGAAATTCAAATTTAAAGGAGTTTCCATAGACCTTCTTTATGCCAAATTGTCTCTTTGGGTGATTCCTGAAGTAAGTACTGGCAGTTTTTATGAAAAATGCTTTCTCTTTGTTTTGCTTTCATGATATTTATGTGGTTTTAGGTTTGATTTTGGTATGCCTCATGTAGTCATTATTAGTTACTTGGTTACTGCGAACTAGTGAACTAAAATTTTTAAGTCTGCTTCTTGTTAGTCTAATATCATATGACGGCCTTTTCCTTGTTTTTACCTGGATAGGATGGGAAGCCAGGGTAGAAAGTTGGGTGGCCTAAGGTTTAGGTTTGCGGTGAAAGGAACCAGTAACTTCTTGTGTGAAGTGACATGAAATTGATTGGCATTTATGTCATTGGGCTTAAATCTATGTGCTTTCCTTTTTCATTTGTCTTGATAGTTGACTTATGGTAACTCCATGTTGTCCATAAGCCATGTTGAAGGCCTCCAGTTACTGGATTATTATCTCAGTGAGCTTGTTATTATTCCTTTATTTTAAGATCATATTCAGTCCTTTTCCTTGTTTTGACCTGGATAGGATGTGTTGTTATGGAAGTAAAAATGATGGTGGCCTGGGGTTTTGGTTTAAGGGTTCTTACCGACTTCATAACAATATTTTGAAGTACCAAAAGGTTTGGGTATGAAGTGATATGAAATTATTTGAATCAAGAGAACGGAGTAGCTTGTTTATAAAAAAATTTTGAAGTTGAAAATACTGATGATGACTGAAGAGAGAACTGACTTTTAAGAAAAAAGGATTTTGGATAAAGTGTTTTCACAGGAGGAACGGAACACACTGAATGAAGCAATAGAAAGGAGGAAATTAGGTGGTGGAACATTCATCAGTTATAGGCTTTGTTGTCGCTTCAGGTGCTTTGTGAAATTTAGGTTGTTTTGGACCTACACGTTTTAACTATTTAAAAGTATGCTCAATATTTATTATGGTGTTCATGCGGTGGACCTTTGCATATTGATTTACAGGTTGACAATAAGCTTCTTTCAGTAACTTAAAGCACATGCTATATGTCATATAGAACACATAGAAAATTTGTCATGTTTGGCTTTTAACACCAATGGTTTTATACAGGATTTAGATGTTTCACAAGACTCAATTCTTCAGAACACTGATGAGCAAACTGTTCGCAGTCTCAATGGTTGCAGAGTTACTGACCAGATTTTACGCTTGGTACCAAATATTCAGGTTGTTGGAACTCTTCATTGTATCCACTCATTTTCTGTCTTCTAGTTCACAAACTTGGTCAAGGAATATCTTCTAATTGTTTCCTTATTTTCAAATTCAGAATTTTCGCACAACATTGATATGTATGAGATTTTGGGCCAAGCGACGTGGTGTTTATTCCAATGTATGAGATGTTTATTTGACATGTAATTCTACGTTATGCTTTCCACGATTTCTTTCTTCGTGTTTACCAATCATTGGTTGCCCTCCAATCTGCAGGTGTCAGGATTTCTTGGTGGTATAAATTGGGCCTTGCTGGTTGCTCGCATATGCCAATTATATCCCAATGCTCTTCCTAATATGTTAGTTTCTCGGTTCTTTAGGGTGTATACACAGTGGCGATGGCCAAACCCAGTTATGCTCTGTACAATTGAAGAAGGATCCCTTGGTCTTCAAGTTTGGGATCCTAGAAGATATCCAAAGGACAGGTTTCACTTGATGCCTATAATTACTCCTGCTTATCCATCTATGAATTCTAGCTACAATGTGTCCTCAAGCACTTTGCGAATAATGTTGGAAGAATTTCAGAGGGGGAATGAAATCTGCGAGGTATGCTGCTGTGTGTTATCTGATCACACGTTTAAAAAAAAAAACATTTTTAGGTTATGAGGTCACACTAAGGAACTTTTATATTAGTTATTCATCATAATCACAATTTGGGTGTGATTTCCTGCTTCATAATTTTCACGACTGCCAAAACATCAATCACCTAATGAAATAAGTTGATTTTGTATGCAACTGCTTATGATAACTGGTTGCTGTGAACGCCGATATGTAGCTTACTACATTAGACAGACTGAGAAGTTATCCATCTGTATAGAGCAGCCAAATAATTAGTAAATCAATTTGTTTTCCTTTTCTTGCTTATGCTGCACCTTAAAACCTTTAATAGAATTAACGTGTTTTGCGGTGGCTTGTCTAGGCATAACCATCTTAGTGCCTGTCATCGTTTTTCTCATCCTTATCTGTGTATTTATTAAGTGATTCCTAGTGGTTGCAGGCCATGGAGGCAAACAAGGCTGATTGGAATACCCTATTTGAGCCTTTTTCATTTTTTGAAGCATACAAGAATTATTTGCGGATAGACATCAGTGCAGAAAATGAAGATGATTTAAGACAGTGGAAAGGCTGGGTTGAATCTCGATTGCGCACTCTTACATTGAAGGTGACGACGATAACTTCTTTCCTTTAATTCTTGGACTCTCTCTCCCCCTCTCTTGTTGCATCTCTTTCGTTGACAAATTTTATGTTAATTCTTTCCATGCATATGGGTCATCCAGATTGAGAGGCATACTTACAATATGCTTCAGTGTCATCCACACCCAGGCGAATTTAATGATAAATCAAATCCTTTACATTGCTCATACTTCATGGGGTTGCAACGTAAACAGGGAGTCCCTGTAAATGAGGGCGAACAGTTTGATATACGATTAACTGTTGAGGAATTTAAACACACTGTCAACATGTACACATTTTGGAAGCCCGGAATGTTTATCAATGTAACTCATGTCAAGAGGAGGAATATACCAAGCTTTGTTTTTCCTGGTGGGGCTCGTCCGTCTCGACCATCTAAAACAACTTGGGATATTAAACGTAGTTTAGAAGCCAAGCTTTCTACCAATTATGTAGCAGACAAGTCATTAGAAGGCAAAGAGGTTTCAGATGGATCTGATGAAGGCAGGATGAAACGACGGCGGATAGATGGCAATGTGGATGCTGCCTTGAGAAACAAGTGCTTTGAGGCTATACTAGCTTTGAGTGGAGATCAGGGAAGCCCATCTGTTGGCAATGGTGGTTCTTCTATTGGAAGTGATCATGAAAGTGCAATTGCTCTAAGTGAATTAAGTGGAGCAAAGGCAGAGAATATTGTGGTAGAAGATTTC
Organism: Erythroxylum cataractarum; assembly: GCA_024703695.1. Classification (NCBI taxonomy): domain Eukaryota; kingdom Viridiplantae; phylum Streptophyta; class Magnoliopsida; order Malpighiales; family Erythroxylaceae; genus Erythroxylum; species Erythroxylum cataractarum. The sequence continues at coordinate 49,573,688 of JANJEY010000006.1, forward strand.
AATAATCCCAAAAGTTTGGCTTGCGTTCCCTCAGAAAATGTAGAGTCTAATGGATCACCAAGCAAAGTTTCGTTTTCAAATAATGAAATATCAACATCTAAAGAGGCTGAAAAGTTGGCCTTTGAGAAAATAGTGTCCGGTCCTTACGTTTCTCACCAAGCAACACCACAAGAACTTGATGAACTTGAATATGATTTTGATTATCAGACTCAGGTCCAGCCTTCTGACGAAACTGCAAAAGGCAGCCCGATGGAGTCTTTAGCTGCAAGTAAGGTGGTGACATCTCTGATAGATTCTGGTGTAGCTGCACAGTCAACTTCCATTGATGTAGCTAATACATCCATTCCTATTGATGCTAATAGAGGCTTGGAGGAGCTGGAGGTATTACCTAAATACATGTCTTCAAATTTTCCTGCATCAGTTCTCTCTTTCTTCTGTAATTCTTTTCTTCGTTTAGTAATATACTTTTACTTATAGCAGCTTATCATTCTCATTTCCGTACTTTTCCTTTCAAGTGATTGATGCTAGTTTTACCATTGCCATTTTGATTATTAGTTACTGTAGAGCATGTTGAGGTAATTCAGCTGCCATATCAATGATCAGTGGTCACCATTTCCCCCGAGTCATGATGTCAAACTAGGAATGATTATCTATAATCGTTTTAGAATGCTTACATAACCCTCTCTGTTTATAAAGTATTGTCATTGTAAACTTAGTGATGCTCTTTGTTAATTCTGTTTTTGCTTTCTTTTCTAATTCATACTGAATTCATTACCCTTATCAAGAGGTCAGTGACCGAATTTCAACTAACTAGTGTATATATATATTTTTTATTTGTTGTATTACAGGCTGCTGAACTTGCGGCACCTGTAATCTCTTCTGTTGCTCCTGTAACACAAAGGAAGCCGCTTATCAGGTAAACAAAAGTTTGAATTTGTGAAGAAAAACAAATTGACAATAAGTAAAAATTGAAAGCTAAACACACCTGTTACAAAACTTACGGTCAGTTTGTTTCTTTTTGTTTTTTGGTTTTGTTTTCAAATTTAAATAAAAAAATTTATATGTCAGAGTTTTTAGTTTTTGATTTTAGTTTTGGTTTTTTCAAGATTTCAAAACTTATTAAAATTATAAGTGGTTTTTTAATTTTTAGTAATTTGATATATTTTGGTTATTAATGAGAAGTATGAATAATGGAATTTATTATATATTTAATTTAAAATAATTATTAATAAGATTTGTAAATAATTCCATTTAATTTAATAATTTTATGATTAAATTGAATTAAACAATTATTAATAAATATAATAAAATTTAATTATTTTCAAAATATATAAATATTCAATAAAAGTTGATTTAATAATTAAAATAAATTATTATATGAATATAAATCTCAAATTTGAAATTATTTGTTTAAGTTGAATAAAATAATTTTATTAATAATTTATATGAATATTATATAAATTATTAAAATAAATTTAATTAATTAAAAATAGTGTATTTTTATGTTTTATAATATGTAATTATTATCAGTAATATGAATATAATTACGTTGACATTAACCATTAAACATATATTTTTTTTGTTTTTAAAAAAATAGCTAAAAATAAAATTAAAAATTGGCAAAAGCAGAAGAGATGACGTCCAACTTTTAGAATGCTCACTTACAGCAAGTGGGGGCATTTCATTTTAAGAATTGGCCACTTTTTCAATTTTGTGCCTTCGTGAGGTAGCTACTGAAACTTTTACTTCTGCTTGTCCTCACAGGCTGAGCTTCACTTCATTAGGCAAGGGCAATGCCAAAAGCACATAAATGGAGATGAGACTTTTGTTTGTGCAGAATGTTACCAGAGGGCATTTCAATTTATAAATCTAATGTACGAGGGGAAAGAGAAGGATTAGAAAAAGACGGTACAATTAATAAATTGCGGACCCAATCGAATCGGATGGAGTCTCTCTTTCCTTTTATGTTCTTTCTCCCTTTTTTTCTTTTTGTTTTCGTTTTGTCGTTAGTTAGACAGAGAGGGAGCTGTTATGATACGGTTTTGAGACAGGAGGCAATGATATATCATTATTTTATAATTCAATATTTATGATCGGATATGATAACTTTTACGTTGCCATGTACGTAGCCTGCTCGATACAGTTAAGATTTTAAATCCGTACCTGTGCTCCTTATGGTAGTCCACCCTATAATGTTATTTAATTACTTTTTTAAATTTTCTGTCGGTATGTCAGTTTTGAGGATTTACTGATTTTGAGTTGGATTCATCCTGCACCACCAGTTTTCTAGGATTAACGTGGATTTGACATCAAGCCTTCTTTATTTGTTAATTAACTCTACCAGGATCCCTACAAAAAAAAAATAATAATAACTCTACCAGGAAGCTCAATTCCCAGTCATTCTAAGTTTTTAATTTTTGAAGGCAATACTAATATTTCACCACTGAGCCTTGTTTTATTGTTTTATCTTTTCTATGATAAATGAATGAAACTATCATAAAAAGAGATTGTTTATGGTTACGTCAACGACATCTAAGAGTATAAAAAACCGCCTCGGCTGCTTACTGAATCAATTGATGTCGTAGACAAAATCAAATCTTAATGTCAGAACAAGAACTTTTCCTAAGGAATAATTAATGCATAATCAAATACATAATACAACGAAAAAGCGGAGAGTAAACGACATTTGCTATTTCACTGTCAAAGCTATTTTTGAAGAAAAATTGAGTGTTTGACTGCAGAATTTAAAAATATTTTTTAATAAAAATAAATTTTTTAAAATTTAAATTTAATTTTTTTAAAAAATTAAATTTAAATTAAATAAAGCTCTTCATTTTAACTTTTTCGGTGTACTTTCTTCCGTCGTTTACATTTATAACACATACAGACACCTTCGTCCTTTATGTTCGGTTCTCTCTTCCTTCTTCAACTTTCTTCTTGCTTTTCCCTAATTCTTCACGTTGTTTTTGCAAACCCTTCTTCACAAAGAAAAAGTGACCACCGACTTCTCAAGGGACACACCGACTTCTCAAGGGACGCACCCATCTTCTCAAGGGAATCTTTTTGCAAACCCATCACAGGTGAACAAAACTTGCCTTTCGATTAGTTTTGTTTGAGGTAA
>JANJEY010000006.1:49603942-49616122 GCA_024703695.1 Erythroxylum cataractarum
ACAATAAACACATTTATAGACACATATGCCGAGAAATGTCATGAATGCATGTACAATCATGTGCATGTGCAAAAATTGTCATTTATATATATATGGAGGTCATATTATGCATGATCATACCGAGATACGTATACACACTCATACCCCATCCTAAATTACTATTTTACCCTTCCCATCGGTGATGGGATGTTACAAAATTAATACTTTGTAAAAATCCAGTTCGATCATATCAAGAATTATAATGAAACACATATAAGTTCACCACTCATCAAGATTGTGGTCCATAATAAGCAAATGCTAAAATATATGTTTTTAAGACTAAAGTAACGGCCTAGTTTATTCTTGAAGGCATACTTGATTGTAGATTCATTTAATAGTTCCATTATTGATAGTCAACTACTATCATGATATGAAACTCATCATTCTCTCGAAGTAAACTCCTTTACTTATATGGAGATAAATTGCAACACTACAGTCTAAACCATAATCAAGCGACCATCTTGATTATTCAACTGTAAATCAATTAATTTAGATTCTAATAATATACATGTTTCCCATACATTTCCATGTATACGCATGTTATTTACAAAAGAATCTTGGTACCTTATGACTTGTTATATAATGCTCATACATATAAAACCAAACTCTTTTGTTTCATTAATAATAAATATTTTCATTACAAAACTGTAACTGGAAGAAAATTAAGTTACAAGTAAATACACTTGCTTTCCAAGGCACTATATTTACATAACTCCAATAATCTCCCACTTGCCCTAAAGTAAGTATGACACATCTCTCATTCCCATCCCTTCTAGGTCACCCTCAAAGCTCTTTTGAGATAATGTCTTTGTGAACGGATCAGTAAGGTTTTGTTTTGTGGGAATTTTTACCACATTTATCTCTTTATGTTGAATTATCTCCCTTATGAGATGGTACTTTCGCTCAATATGTTCGGTAGTTTTGTGATTTTGAGATTCTTTAGAATTAGTCATTGCCCCACTATTATCACAATAAAGTGTAATGACCTTTTCTACCTTAAGAACCACCTCCAAATTATTTAGGAACTTGTGGAGCCAGACTGCTTTTTTTGTTGCTTCATAAGCAGCAACATACTCAGCCTCCATAGTTGAATCAACAAAACAAGATTGCTTGATATTCCTTTAGGCTATGGCTCCACCTCTTAAAACAAATATAGAACCAGAAGTTGATTTCCTTAAATCAACATTTGATTCAAATCAGAATCCGTATATCCCATCGGAATAAGATTACTTCCAGAGTAAACAAGCATGCATTAAGTTCTTCGTCCTACGAAGATACTTCATGATAGACCCCACTTTTGGAGCTCAGCATTCGGAGACATTTAACGTCATCTCTGATACCACACAGATGTTGGCCCCCATTTTTGAAGCCCAACAATCTAGAATTATACAAAGCCAGTTGTCCCATAAGAGTGGCGTGCCCACAACAGTCAAACATCAACATCACAATTTTGAAAATCACAAACAAAACCTAATCATATTTCATTAGTGAATTCAAAAAGAGTTTATACAAGTTCATTTCAAAATACAAAAATACAATTGAATGTCTATGTTTAATATGATTCTAAATCAAAAAATTTCCTGAACTAACTTCATTACAAAATTCTTTAACTATCTTGGAGTTCCAATGCCTTGCAAGGATCGCTAATCTTCTCTTTCTACACCTGAGAAGGGAAGCGTGGGGCGAGCTACATAGCTCAGTGGCTAATATATTTATAGCCATTGGTGATTGGCCACATATTCAAGCATATGTATATGAATATCTAGAAATTTTAGCGTTCTGACTTCATTCAAGCAATTTAAGCATTCGATCAATTTAACTCAAACCTATAACACATAGTATAAACTTCAGTCATCAAGCATGACATTCAATTATGCACCATTATTGATCATCTGAAGATCCAATGCATAACAAATAGCTCAAGGGTTTCGTGAACAAAAACAGAGAAACCAAAGTTTACTCCGTGAACAAAACGAGTCCATCTTTTGAATCTCGTGGGCCACAAAGGGGCAGCCGGGAGAAGGCTTTATGTCGCCATCCACATGACTAAAAAACGGTTCCTCTCTCACCTAAACAAAGCACATAATGAATAAAATCATTATATCAAAATGAAATACTTTCATACTTTTCATGTTCTTTCTTCTTTCCATTCAAATCAAAATGCCACGATACAATTCAATGGCATAACATGGATTAAAATTACAATTTAATTATATCAACATATCATTCTTCTTCCATAATATAACAAAATCAAAATCATCACGTATTTTCAACAAGTCAAAATTCAAACAATTTAACACATATTCACACATAGGCAAAAATTTGCCCAATCACACGATAACTGTAAATACATTACCCACCTCATTTCCCTGCTAAGATCCAAGTCATGGTTGTCTTTTTTCTTGCTCTTGGGTAGAATTCTCTTGGTTCCCTAAAGCAAACCAAGTATCATTCAATAGGAATCCAAAAGAATTCCCACAATGCAAAATTTACTAAAATTGATTCTAGAATACTTAAACCCAAGTATTTTCTACACTCCATGAAAAAAAAATCCTTTCAAAAATACAAAAGATTGAAAATGATTTTGCCTTCATTTCTCACCAAATGAAGGGATTTTTAGCTCAAAAGGAAGCTCTTCTCTTCCTCTTTCTTTTTCCTTTCTAAGAAAAGTTAAACCCTAGCTTATTTTCTGTTCTTTCTCTTCTTCTCTTCATATTTCTCTCTCTTCTTCATAACACTCTCTCTTTTTCTCTTTAAACCACCAAACTCTCTTTCTCTTTTCTTTCTCATTTTTGTTGTCCTCTCCTTCTATCCCTCAATTCATGTTTTTCTTCTTCATTTAAAAGTAAGACAACACTTCTTCTTCCAATTATGCCCTTAATGATTGAGAATTGTCCAATTTACCCTCCCATTTATGCTTTATGTCTTTTATACTTAAGTGTCTTGCCCACATTACCCTTGAACATTCTGACATAACACTTCCTTCTTGAAAAATGTTCCCCACTGTCTTAAATTTCTAAAGATACCAAAATCATTCAATTCGGTTCAGAAGTATGAAAGTATTGCCCCAAACATTTTCAGATTGCTCTTGTCCAAAACAATATACTATGCACGGTTTCCATCCAAAATTTAAACATCTTAGAGACTGGTTCAAAATTTGACTTCTTTAGATGAGTTGTAGCCCTATGTCTCTAGTTTACTCCAAATTATAAATCATCTCATTTAGCATCCTATCGAACTAGATATACTCAAAATACTGAAGTATGTTCAGTGGAACATCCAATTCATACTCTTCCAATTGATACGCTTATTTTGATCCATTCCATCCTTTTCAAATCAATACCAAATGCTATAAAAATTTATGGAGGCATAGAAAAATGTGTTAAGAAACTAGTGGTTTAAGAATCACTTTATTTGGAGGTCAGATAACAAAATTATGGTTGAAAGAATCAAACAAGATTTGGTCCTCAATCATATTGAACCTATCCATAGACAAATGGAATAACTTTTTCTAAAGATGTCAGATTAAGGTGTTCCTTATATGGTTCAAAAGAATACTTCAATCTCTACAAATTTCATGATACCTTGAAGACATATTCTATTGTCTAAAGGGTCAAAAATGGAACAGACGATAGGTATAGATGAAACCAAATGAAAAAGCAGACAAATGGGAAAAAGTAGACAAATCAGGAAAATTGTTATAATTTCCCTAAAGATATAGGATTAAGGTGTTCTTTAGATGGTTTGAAAAAGGACTTCAGGATCCATAACTTTTACGCAGACCTCAAAGACAGATTCTATAATTTGAAGGGTCAAAAATGGAGCAGATGATAGGTACAGATGAAACTAAATGAAAAAGCAGACGAATGGGAAAAAGCAGACAAATCAGGAAAATTGCTATAAATTTTTTTATAGATATTAGATTGAGGCCTTCTTTAGATGGTTTGAAAGAGAATTTCAATGTCTACAACTTTTATAAAGATCTTAAAGATAGATTCTATCATCTGAAGGGTAGAAAATGGACCAGACGATAGTGTAGGTCAAACATAGAAGAAACAGAAAGTCAAACATAGACGATATGACATCATCATAGACAATACATTTTATAGATGATATGATGTCATCATAGACGATATGACGTCATCACAGACGATACTATCTATATTTTTGAACATTTCTACTTATAAAAACCATAACTTTCAACTTCAGTGTCTAAAATTTTCATGCTATATACCGTTGGAATGATAAAAGAAAGACCTACAACTTTTTAAAAAACAACTTTGTCTAAATCTATCCAGATCAATCCAGAATTTTCCCTGAATTCAAAATATGAATTTTACGTTCCTCCACCAATGTACTGCACCCAGTTCTCAACTTTATGATAAATTTTGAGATTCTTAAAGATAGAATTTAAATTTAATGTCTTCATGAAAAATGTAGCCATATGTTTCTAATTTAATCCAAATTAAGAATCATCTTATTTGGATAACTAAAGAAAAAGTTGTGGCTAAATGACTAAAGTATACTCCGTGAACATTTTTCAGATTAACCACCCATTTTGTTTCACAATCTTTCCTTAACACAACTCATACCAAGATTACCTTCTCTACTTCATTTACTCCTCATTCTTAACTCCATTTCAAATCAATATCATCCATAAGAAAATATAGTCCATGATTTATCATGAACACTAATAACAAAACATACACACACACACACACATATATATATCCTTCATCATCTTCGTACGCATATTCAACTTCATTTTTGCTTTCATTGTACTTCTAACTTTCACCTTAATTCTTCCCATTTCAAAATCACACCAAAGCAAAACATGGACCTTTCCACATTTCTCATTTACTACTTTAATCTTGTCTATCATTTTTAAATCAAAAATTTTCATTCATTTGTTCTTTACTAATGACTAATCACCAAGATTTCTCATTCAATAGTTCTAACATATAAGAAACGTTCGAGGTCCAACACCTCAGTATACATTTAATCACAGTCCAATGTTTCATTCCTGGATTGGATTGAAATCTGTTTACTAGTCCCACTACGTAACACATATCCAGTCTAGTGCAAAACATTGCACACATTAAACTTTCAACTATCGAAGCATATGGAATGTTACACATGTGTTCAACCTTCTCTTGGGTTTTAGATGCTTGTTCCTTTGAAAGTTTGATTCCATATCTAGTAGCTGTGAAACCCTTTTTGGAATCTTGCATAGTAAACTTATTGAGCATATTCTTAATGTAGGTCAATTGAGACAAGGTTATCTGTTTGTTCTCACGATCCCTTATAAGTTTGATCCTAGAATATAATTAGCCTCTCCCAAATCCTTCATTAAAAACTATTCATTCAGCTATCCCTTAACTGTAGATAACATTCTCACATCATTCCCCATGAGCATAATGTTATCAACATACATGATTAGAGAAATAACCTTTTCATCTTGTATCCTTTTATAGACATAAGGCTCATCTAGGTTTTGTATGAACCCATAGGTTTTCATAGGCTTATCAAACCTAATGTTCCAAGACCTAGATGCTTGCTTAAGTTCATAAATGGATCTTTGCAACTTGCATACCTTATGCTCATTACCTGGCTCAATGAATCATTTTAGTTGGGCTATACAAATGGTCTCGTCAAGATCCCCATTAAGATATGTGGTCTTGACATCCAATTTCCATATTTCATAATCAAAATAGGCTGCTATGGCCAAAAAAATCCTGATGGACTTAAACATGGCAACCAGAGAAAAAGTCTCCTCATAATCTATACCCTCTTTTTGAGCATAGCCCTTAGCTACCAATCTAGATTTAAAGGTGTCTACCTTTCCATTTGATCCTCTTTTCCTTTTGTAGATCCATTTACACCCTATGGTTTTTACATCTAGTGGTACATCTACAAGGATCCAGACTTTATTGGCGTACATGGAATCTATTTTCGATTCCATCGCTTTGAGCCATTTTTTTGCATCAACATCATTAATAGCCTATGAATACATAATGTGATCCTTTTCTTTTTGGTTTGATATGGAAATAAAACCTTCTCCTAGACTTAGATACTGGCTATCTCACAACCCTCCCACCACGTCTAGACACTACTTGATGTTTAGACTGCACTTCTTATTCAACTCTTGAATCCATTTTGACACCTTGCTCTACTATATCCATATCAACTCTTGAATTGGATGAAATAACTAACTCCTTTAGTACTACTTCACTTCTTCATTTTTGATTTCTCATAAACTCTTCCTCTAGGAAGGTATCATTTTTCAACACAAATATCTTCCTATCTTGAGGATTGTAAAAATAGTACCCTCAAGTTTCCTTAGGATATCCTACAAATAAACATATTTCTGGCCTTAGTTTCATCTTTGTGGATTCACGTCTTAGAACATGGGCTAGGCGGCCCTAAGTCCTTAAGTGTCGTAATGAAGGCACTAGACTAGTTCACAACTCCCTAGGTGTTTTAGGCACCGATTTGGATGGAGAAAAGATAAGAAGATATGTTGTCGTTTGTATGACATATCCCTATAACGATTTTAAAAGGCTAGAGTAGGACATCATTGATCTTACCATTTCCAATAGAATCCTATTTCTCCTCTCCGCTACACCATTTTATTGAGGTGTTCGAGGAGTTGAAAAATTGAAAACAATTCCATTGTCAATTAAATATTGCTGGAACTCTCTAGATAAGTACTCGCCACCTCGATCTAAACGAAGTTGTTTTAATGACTTGGCTAGTTGCTTTCCAGCTTCGGCTTTGAATCCTTTAAACTTTTCAAAAGAATCGCTCTTTTTATGCATCAAATACAAATAGCCATGTCTTAAGTAAACATTTATAAAGGTTATGAAGTATTCATAAAATCCTTTAGTTTGTACATTCTTAGGCCCACACACATCTGTATGTACCAGGTCCAACGTAGATTCAGATCTGTTTCCTTTAAAAGGAAATAAGGCCTTGTTCATTTTTCCTTCAATACAAGATTCACAGGTGAGTAATGGATCATTATCGAAGCCCATAAGGATCCTATCCTTTACTAACCTATCAAGTCTTTTCCTATTGATATGACCTATACTTAAGTTCCACAGATATTTATAATTAATGCTAGAGTCATTCGAATGTCTTGGTTTTATCAACTCTGTGGTGTTTAGTGAGCCTGTCATAGGTTTTATAAAAAACAATCCCTGTTTAATTATCGCATCATAAATAAAATCCTTATTCTCATATAGTGAAACAACATTTTCCAAACATAAGGAATAACTAGATTTTATTATACAAAAAACAGAAATCATGTTCCTTACAATCATCGACATGTAATAAACATCCTCCAAATATAACCTATGACCACTAGGAAAGTCCAAGACAACTACTCTTACTGATTCTGTTGAGACATAGGATCCATCTTCTATCTTGATTTGAAACTGATCTTTTTTTTCATGGGTTGGGCCTTGACCCCTGTTTGGGCCTTCTTTTTCGTTAGACTCTTATTCTTTTGCTTGCTCTTACCCTTGGGCTTAGAATAAGATGCTATATTAGCTTCTGACCCATGAGCCTTGATAGTTAATATCCCTTCCACACTCTAAACGGTATTCATAAACTCACTCAAGGTGTAATCTTTGCTATTGACCTCATAGTCCAAATTAAACTACTAAAGGAAGATTTTAAGCTATTGATTATCATAATCATCTGCGTATCTGCATCCACGTCTTCCCTAAGCATCTCAGCTTCAGCAATCGCAGAGATTACCTTCATCATGTAATCCAGCATCGGTTCACCAGGATTTTGTCTAAGATTATGAAAGGTTTGGATAGCTTTCACTTTTGCAGACCTAGTCCTCATACCAAACATCTTATGTAGGTGATGGACTATAGAACTAGTAGTTTTCGTACAAGCAATTTTCTTTTGCAACATGCCACTGACAGAAGCTAGAATATAACACTTAGTACTCTTGTCATCATTCTATCAATGCTCATATTGTTGGACTATCCTAGGAATTGAATCTCCACCCAGAAGTGCAGGTTCATTTTTAGTTAAAACCTATAAAATATGTTCATATTGAAGAACGATGTCAGGTTATGTCTCCATTCATTAAAATTCTCACTGTTTTCCAATTTGTTATTTGTCGAAAGCAAAGTGAGTGGATTCATTTTGTAGTTGATTATGCTTGAAAATATAAATTATTAAAACATGAGCATACTGGTCAATAAAATTGGAATGTAGTATAAAATCATGATGCATGTATGCATGATGATATATTTAACTAAACTTAAAAACAATTAAATCTTTATAAGACAGTTATTTTTCTTATCTATAGAAACTAAGTGACGGTGGGTCATCTTATCTATTAAAAGAAAAACTAGGATCCTCCCACTAAAAAAGCTACTAAGCATCTTCATCCTTAATTTTTAAAGAAGCATCTTAATTTGGTCCATACTTTTAAAGAAGTGTTTTAATTTGGTCCTAGTTGGGTTGGTCGTGCTAGGCCCAAACCCACTTAAAACGACTCATGGACCAATCGGTTCACCCCGCAAGGACTAACCTAGTTCCTATCGATTATGCTAGGCCCAGGCCCTAGTCCACGCATCCATAGCCCACTGGCAGGTGAAAGTCTCTCATGCATACGTAAAGACCTATACCTAGCATATATTCCATATATAAGGTATAACTTTGCCATGATACAGGTATGTGATTAGAACCCTAATTTTCTCTGTGTTATAGCAACCGAAACCCTCACAAAAGACTAACTTGAGCGTCGGAGGGGCTTGCCGGATACCAACCCCCGATGCGCCTTGCTTTGTTTTGCAGGTATTCTCTCATTCAAGACGACAACCTCATGGATCCGGACAACAACGTCCAGCCTCGCCAGAATCAGGCTGAACCAGGTCCTAATCGGTAAAAAGTATGTCATAGCTTTATTTTTCAACACAAAATTTGATTTTCATAAAACTGAATTTTTCTTATAAGAAAACAAAAATCTACACTTAATTTTCACCAAAATCATAACTTATGAATATTATATAAAAATTATAAAACATGTAAAAAATGAAATTTTTTACAAAAAAGTTCATACAACCAAAAAATTTATTAAAACAAAATTCTAGCACAATTGTTTTCTAAAAATTGAAAAATAGCCAAGACATCATAACCATAACCGAAACTTTACCTCTTCCTTTCTTCAATCCATGGCTTCTTCATCGTCATCATTACATGATTTTGTACATTACATAATCAAAGTAAACATAAAAATAAAACGAACGAGGAAACTTGGTGATGATAGACCAGCCTCCTTGTTACAAACCAAATGAAGAAATCTTACAAAGTAACTTTAGAATCTATGAACAACCAAAAGAGCAAAATATACACCATATATATTTATCACATAAAAATATGCAGCATACAAAAATGATTGCCAACCCATGCATCACACATATAGAAACCCAAATCATGCATAAGAAAATTGGATTTGATACCAATAGTCGGATCGGAAAAGAAATCATGCCATATTTGGAGAAATGGAAAACTTCAAAACCTTTTTTAGAAATCTAAATTGCAACAGAAGAAATATATCTAAATCATCATGCCAATATATACATGATATGGTATAAAGATAATAATAAACATAAACAAGATAGAGATTATATTAACGATCCTTCGCTACACCTTTAACTCCTCACTGTGATATCCTATCTTTGGCAATATATCCTCTCTTAAGTGATGTATCCTCTTCTTCTTCTTCTTGTTTCCTCTTCTCGATATTGTATCCTTGACCAATTTGATCTACCAATTGTTATATCTTGGACAACTTGATTAACATGATCCTTTGGTGGGAAAGGAGAAGAAAACTTTGGAGGAGAATTTTCTTAAAAGAAAGAAGACCAAGAATGAGACACTCTCATGCAATTTTCAAATTTTTCATGCAAGATAGGAGAGAGAGTGCTAAAAATGTAAGAACCCCTTCTTACTCCCTCAAACTTTCGATTAACAACAAAGGAAAGTGGAGTTTTCCAACCAATGCATCATTTCTTCATTTAATCAATCATAAAGATGCCATTAAATGAGATTCTTCTTATTTGTCTTTAGATGAGTATATGAAAAGTCTATTAACCTAAATGAGACCTATCAATTTCGTTTTTGATGATGAAAGAAGGAAAATGGTCCATCCAATGTACATCTTTCTTCTTGAATCTAATGAATGCTAATAGGTTACATGCTATCATTAAACGATAATCATTAAACCATTTAATGGTAAGTTCATAACTCCATTTAATGATGATAAACCATAATAAAGACCATCTTTATTTAACAATTTAATGTTAAATGTGTTGCTACACATTCAACCCTAATGAAAAATGAAATTGCACTTTACTTTCTTAAAAATTTTGTTTTAATTTAATTAATCAAATTAAACTAAAGTCTAACCTATTTCTAAATGTACATTTGGGCTTCTAATTAACCATTAATTAGTGCAAGCCCAACATTCAATTACAGTCTTCTAAAACCTCCATTTATATTTCTTTCTTAGTGCCTGTTTGGATGAGCTTATATCAGTAGAGTTTTTTTTTTCAGTAAAGCTTTTCTGAAAAGAACTTTTCTAAAATGCCAGTTGACTATTTGGTTGTTAATTAAAAAATAACTTTTTTAAAAAGCTTCATACAGTATATTGTTCGGTAATATTAAAATAAAAAATACTTTATTAATTTTAACTATATTTTATTTTATAATAAAATTATTTATGCATATAAATAATATTTAAAGTATATTAAACAATATACAAAGTACAATATAATATATTTACGGTTACCTATTTCTTGGATAACCATCTTGTATGAAATTTTAGATAACTATCTTGAAGGAAATCATTTAAAGAGATGTTTCATTTTCTTGTAGGAAATAAAATTAATATGAAAAATAAATATTAAAACATGTAAAAAAGTTAAATAATATTATAATCCCAAAATAAATATTCAAGCAGAGTAAATAGTTAAATACATAATAAACTATGGATTTTATCGTAATACAAGAAGATTTGTAATATGTTCCCTCGCATCATTCATCTCGTTATTTTGTATCTCGTCTAAATGATTTCCTTTAATGTCTTCATTTTCATTGATTTCCTCATTTGTAGGAAGTAATTCATCATTTTCATCATAGGGTGAAAACTCTTCATCCTTTTGAGCATTTAACCTTATAAAATTATGAATGGCCATTGAAGCAATTATAATTTTAACTTGCTTTGGAAAAGAAAAATTGGGCGTTTGGCATAAATTTTTCCACCTATTTTTTCAAACACCAAATGTTCTTTCGATTGTGCATTTTAAAGAAGAATGTGCATGATTGAATATTTCTTTCTTTCGTCTTGGAAGACCAGCGCGTCTAAAATTAGGAAGATGATATCTCTCAACTTTGTATGGTCCTAAATAACCTTGCATGTAAAGATATCCTTCATCTACCAAATAATATTTTCCTACATTCTAAATTAAAAAATAAATAAATAAAGAAGCATTGAATTATTAAGAATAAATAAAAAAGTATTAAGTTATCCGTCACAAACCTCTAGGTGGATGAAGGAAGTGTAATCTATCATTAAGCAAAGCTTCCATAAAAATTTGAACATCATGAGTTCTGCCTTCCCAACTAACCCAATCAAAAGTGAAGCACATATCAAAATCACATACAACCATTACATTTTGCGTAGGAATGTCTTTTCTCCCAATATATTTTATTTGATTGGACATTGTAATGACAACTAGTATATGTGTTACATCAATTGCTCCAATACGGTCTTTAAAATAAGGCCAATACTTTCTATCATCTTTAATTTTGTTTGGAATTTTTCTAAAAGTTGGATCTTTTGGTTTGATGAAATCAATCGACATATGTGAAACAACCTTTAATACTATTTCAAACCATTTAGAAATTGTTTCACCAGAATGTTGAAATCTTTCTTGAACCATTTAGTAGAGGTCTAGTTTCTGTATAGATTATGGACATAGATCCATCATTTTATGCCATGCTCATATTTTTCTTTCTCTCACATCATCCATTCATTTAGCCTTCCGCTCATTACAACCCTTAAAGACCTCTTGATCTTCAAATTGATAGTCCTTGTAGTGGAGAAATAAAATT
>JANJEY010000006.1:49680296-49691907 GCA_024703695.1 Erythroxylum cataractarum
TTAATTATTATATAATTTTAAACCATATGAAATATAAATGAAAATATATCTAACTAAATCTTTTATATGGATTATAACATAAGAAAAATAAATATTAAAATAAATATTAAAACATAAAAAATAGCCAAATAATATTATATAAATCTTAAATATTCAAGTTGAGAAAATATTTAAATACATAATAAACTAAGCATTTTATTGTAATACAAGAAGATTTGCAATATGCTTCCTCGCATCGTTCATCTCGTTATTTTGTGGTTCTTCTAAATGATTCTCTTCAGCATCTTCATTTTTATTGATTTCTTCATTTGTAGGAAGTAATTCATCATCTTCATCATAAGGAGAAAATTTTTCATCCTTTAGAGCATTTATCCTTATAAAAATTATGAATAGCCATTTAAG
Source organism: Erythroxylum cataractarum (assembly GCA_024703695.1). Classification (NCBI taxonomy): domain Eukaryota; kingdom Viridiplantae; phylum Streptophyta; class Magnoliopsida; order Malpighiales; family Erythroxylaceae; genus Erythroxylum; species Erythroxylum cataractarum. The sequence goes on from JANJEY010000006.1 coordinate 49,680,699, forward strand.
CAATTACAATTTTAACCTGCTTTGGAAAAGAAAAATTGAACATTTGATGTAAAAATTTTCACCTATTTTGTCAAACGCCAAATGTTTTTTCGATTGTGTATTTTAAAGAAGAATGCACATGATTAAATATTTTTTTCTTTCCTCTTGGAAGACTAGCATGTAGAAAATTAGGAAGATGATATCTCTCACCTTTGTATGACCTTGCATGTGAGGATATCTTGCATCTACCAAATAATACTTTCCTACATTCCAAAGTAAAATAAATAAATAAATAAGTAGTGAATTAATAAGATAAAATAAAACAAAATAAAAATGTATAAAGTTTTAATTCACAAACTTCTAGATGGATGAGGGAAGTGTAATCTATTACTGTGCAAAGATTCCATAAAAATTCGAACATCATGTGTTGTGTCTTCCCAACCAGCTCAAGTAAAAGTAAAGTACATATCAAAATTACATGTATAAATTACATTTTGTATAGGAATGCCTTTTCTGTCAATATATTTTATTTGATTGGACCCTGAAACTAGAACTGGCATATTTGCTCCATCAATTACTCCAATGTAGTCTTTAAAATAAGGTCAATATCTTCTATTATCTTTAATTTTGATTAGAATTTCTCTAAAAGTTGGATCTTTTGGTTTTATGAAATCAATCGACATATAATAAACAACCTCTAATACTATTTCAAACCATCTAAAAATTGTTTTCACCAGAATGTTGAAATCTTTCTTGAATCATTCTATTACAAAGTCCATATCCTAAAGTAATAAAAAACATAGCTACAACCTCTCTATTGTTACTTCTGTACCTTTCTTTAATCCATATGATCCATTTAACAATTTACATAATTTGATAAAAACATCATTTTCTATTCTAAATTGTTAATGACATCTATATCTATGGCCATTAAGTATTTCCATTACAAACATCCATCTAGTGTGAGGGGATGTTCTACATAGTTTTTTAATATAATATTTAATAAAATGGTCTATGGCTAGTGCTACTCCAGTTTGAACCATATGCAAAAAATTTTCTTCAATCTCTTCATTATATTATCAAAATCATTATCAGAAAATGACATTTGTATCTATATATATATATAAATCAAAAGCTTATTGTATAACAAGGTAATATAGCAATAATCATAACACAACAATAATAAAGTACAAATATAATTCATTACAACAAAATTAACTAAGTAGAAATCCAATATAACACATTCCAGGCGACGAATTATAATAAAACACATTACAAGTAGTCCAATATTAATAACCAAATATATGTCTTATTCATTACAAAAATCATAATCATTTCATTTGCTTAAGTCATTCGATTTGAAGATTAACATCCTTAAATGCAACAAATTTCTTTCTTAAAAAATAATTCGGTAACTAACGTAAACAATTCGCCTCCTCTTTCTATTTCAGTCATACTTCATAAGATGTTCGTCAGCTCAGAAATGCTACAAATAGGTTCATTATTTTAATATAGGTCACTGAAGTTCTACTCTGTACTACATCATATATACGGTCCAAATATTTACATAACTTTTCTGTTACCCCTGTTTTAGTATCACGTTTCTTTCTTTTTTCCCCTTTCCTATTGTAGAATTTCCTAAAGTTAGAGTTGACGAACTAATCTCATTATTAATATTTTCAATTTCTTCATCAATAGTAAAGTCTTCCAAAAAATTATCATCAAGATCGGTATCAACTAGGCTTTCTGTAGATGGCACATAAGTATCGTTTGGTACAAAACCTGAAGAAGGCGCCCAAGCTGCTTCCCCTATAGCTGCAATATCTTTAAATAAAATGTTTAGCTGTTCAATATATTTCAAATCTTTAGTTCAGAATTTGGCAGTCTCGTGATTTTCCTACAATAATATTGTTTAAGTTATTAAACTATCAATTGACATTAGAAAATTATAAATCTAAAGTTTAAATGCTCACCTTCAATTTCTTTCCCCATCATTCGTTGCTTGCATAAATAGTTTGATTAATAGGATCCTATCCTAGTCCAGATTCCTTACTAAATTTATCTAAAGTTGCCAATACTTTTTTAATCCATCCCATTTATTCTTAAATTGTTTATATTCAAAATTATTCTTAGTTTCATGAGCAAATTTTGAAACTATATTTTTCCATTCAATCTTAAAGTGGTCATTTGGTTGATTTTCAACTAATATCTCTTCCACAAAAATTTTAATTACAATTTCAAGAGTGTTATTATTCCACTTTGCATTAACCTCTTTTTTTCAATTTATCCCACCTTGAATTTCTTGACTTAGATTTGACATTTTTTTATTAAAAAAGTATAATATTAACAAAAGGAAATTGATTCACCATTTCATTGCAATAACAAGATAAGTTTTCATCTCATTAAAAAATACTAATAGCTATCAACAACACATGATCCAGGAAACAAAACCCCCACCGCATATAACAATGAATTTAGCAAGTATAAGGAAATATAAAAGCATAACAAGAATGAAATAGACTAAAGCATAATAAGCATGGCATATAAACAAATAGCTTTTGAGGATTAAAATTTGACAATGAAACGAAAAACCCTACAGATAACAATGAATCCAACAAATATAAAACAATCAAATTTTTATCACAGTATTTCTTCTTAACGTTGTAAAATTTTTTTAATGGAGCACTTGAGGTAATAGCCAGTGGAGAAAGGATGTTTATTTTGAATGGATCAAGAATCATATCACAAAATCAAAAGCTCATGGGGTACAAAAATCAAACACATAATGAGAAAAAATGAATTAAAATTGAATTAAAAAATTGAAAACAAATCAATGATTATATAAAAAACTACAAATAGAATCAACCAAAGAGAATGAAAATGAAAGCACAAAATTAAACAAAAAACCTAGATTAATGCTTATACATTATGGCCAAAATAATTATCCAAAAGAATGAAAAAAAAACATCAATGTGTGATTCTTGAAATTATTTAGAGGGAAAGAAAGCTAGAGAGTTTCGATCAATGCTCTGACAAAAAAAAAAAAGAAATCAATTTTAGAGATCTGAAAAGCTATTAATAAAAAAGAAAAATAAAAGGATACTTGCAGGCAGGCAGCTCAGTGGCTCGCCGTGTTGATTCGTGAGAGACAACAATGGTGGATCGTGACTATAGAGGTGTCAGTTATGAGAGCTTTGCAAAGATAGCGATTTTTTAGATGATTATACACATGAAAGAGCAGATGGATGATTTGTGAGTATTATGAAAATTATGCGTAAATAATAAGGATAAAAGTGACTAAAAAATATACTCATTAATTAATTTAAAAAGTTCACTCAAAAAGTTATTTAAAAGACTTTTTTGAAAAACCTCAAATTTGGGCTTCTTAAAAAGTTTTATTTTGATTGTCAAGAAGTTATATTTTTTAAAGAAATATTTTTTAAATTTTACAGTCAAATACTCATTTTTCTTAAATAAAGGACTTTATGGCGCAAAAAAGGACTTATTGACCTTCAAAAAAATTCATCCAATGCTAAATGCGAAGTATATGCCATAGAAAGAGAGTGACAACTAGTTGGAAGATATCTGAGGTAGCACATTAATGACCACATGTTATGGCTACGCCGTCTACAGGAGGAAATGGGGTATATATCAACTATCATACATATACATCAAGTGTGCAGTAACCAAAGAAAAGCAACAGGTTGACCACTGGCATGCATAAACCTTTTCAATACAGTACTACTACTACAAGGGCACAAAAACCATTCATTATTAGCATAACCAGGTCATCAGTAGTGGATTCCCTTGCCATGAGTATCTAGAAAGACACAGAAATATTATCATCTAGCTGCAAGTTGCCATGAAAAGAAAAGTGAAAAATTCAAAGCAACCCTCAACACACATTCCTTATCTTTTGAAAATTTCTTTAAAATTTTGCTGCGTAGCCCCAACTTATCATCTTGTCCACACGCGCTCGCTAGACATCAACTAATAAACTCGACAACTTGAATGCGATGAACCAATGTGGGGGCGGTTATTTACCAAAAAAAAAAAAGTGGGGGCGGTTGTATTCATTGCATATTTGGAAACAGTAGGACCATTGAAATACACGTGTCGACACCCCAGATTCTTTTTCTCCATATCACAGTGATCTGATTAGTATGCATAGAGAAATCTTGACTAGCTTGCCCAACTTTTTGCTTTATATAATACTTTCTTCGCTTACGTCTTCTTTAATTGTTGTTATATGAAGATATAAATCATTTACCTAAAAAAAAAAAGATATAAATCAGTGGATGGGTTCCATTTTGCCGTTTTTGAGGATTGGATACTCCGAAAGCTTTTCTCATGCTTTCCCTTTTAGGCTTGGAGGTATGTTTGTGCTTTTAACTGTTATAGATTGGGCAACAAAGTGCCTGAGATAATATTTTAGAGAGCATCTTCTTATCTATCCCCTGCTCTGTCACATTGATTAGACTTTTATTGAATCTTGACGCCAGTTTAGACAAAGACAGGCGTTTAATTCACGCTGTTCCCACATGACAACACATTGAATTCAATCCTCTTCTACTTTGTTTTGGAAGCCATCTTTTTACGTAAACGTGTCCTTAGGAATGTGGATCATTTGATCTTTCACAGCTTAGGGACTACTTTCTCATTAGAACGGCTAAGGTTCGCATGGTTATTGGGGAGCTCGGTGGTACCTTATTGTAAGTTATGAATGTTAACCAAATGTTGCTACGTCATAGAATAAAACTAAGGGCTTTTTCTCTAACCATATTGTTAAGCTTTGTATGTAAATTGATAACCTTAGCAGACACATTAATGAAACGATTTAGTTCCAATGAGATTCAAAAAATTCTCAAATTTAAAACTTTTAACTATAATTTTCACAACAAAGATGGATTACTACAATACCTAATTGAATAAACAATCCTATGAAGAAATGGACGAGGCCTAACTCACATATCAAAAGGAGAAGAAAGAGAAAGGTACGAATTCTCAAAATATATTTTGGTTTATGTTTTTTACACTAAGAAAGGCTTCTAATTAATTGTCCTAATACAATCAAATTTGCATTCTTTGGTGCAAAGATTACTTTAGGGGGGTCAAATGTATAAACTCTTGAATGATTTGGAAATTGAATGTAATTTATTTATGAAGCACTTCTGTTTATATACATGTATATTAGTGTATTTGAATACAAAACAACATCTTATCTAATATCCTATCTTATCTAATCTCCTATGTATATTGGATGAGGATCTGTAGACATTTTAAACTTATGTTGTAATCTCAATCTTCATTTAGGTTGGACTTGGGCTGAAGGGCTTGCAACATAACCCGTATGTGATGGATCCATATTACCGCCCCTCAAGTTGGTAGTCGGTGACGAATACCTAGCTTGTGTTTTTGTCTGAGAAACGGCTGTCGGGAGAGAGGCTTTGTGAGACAGTCGGTTGTCTGATCTGCAGCAGAGACGTGGGAGACACGGAGGACGCCCGATTGAACCAGATCTCGGATGAAATGGAAGTCGATGGCGACATGTTTCATTCTGGAGTGAAAGATCGGGTTTGAGCTTAGTTGGGTGGCGCCAACGTTGTCACAGTAGATCACCGGTGTGTGTGGTAGGTTGATCCGTAGTTCAGTAAGAAGATGGCGGATCCAGGTGATCTCAGCAGCGGTGTTGGCGATGGCTTTATACTCAGCCTCAGTGGACAATCTGGCCACCGATCGTTGCTTCTTAGAGCTCCAAGACACCGGGTTTTTTCCAAGGAAGACAATAAAGGCACCAGTGGAGCGATAGGTGTCCTTATCTCCTCCCCAATCCGCGTCTGAAAAGGCATGAAGATTCAAGTTAGAGGTACGGAAAAATTGGATGCCCTCATCAATGGTGCCAGCAAGATACCGAAGCAGACGTTTGACTGCTAACCAGTGCTCAGATGTGGGACAGTGGGTAAATTGAGACAATTTATTCACGGCAAAGGCGATGTCGGGTCTGGTGAGTAACAGGTACTGTAGGCTTCCTATGATCTTGCGATATTCACTGACACCTGCTAATTTGGTGCCGGAGTGTAGTAACAGAGTCGGATGGCTTGCCATAGGAGTAAGTACCGATTTTGCTTCATGCATTTTAGTTTCATATAGAAGATCTGTAATGTATTTTTGCTGAGATAGGAGTAATCCGTGATTGTTCCGAATAACCTCAATGCCAAGGAAATAGGATAGAGGCCCCAAATCCTTAATAGAAAACTTCTGAGCTAACATGCTGATATAATGAGCAATTAGGGTTGCATTGTTACCTGTCACAATGATATCGTCAACATAGACCATGAAGATAGTGATACTGTGGGATGTGTGGTGAAGAAATAGGGAAGTGTCCGATTGGGAATTGGTGAAGCCAGATTGAGTCAGAAACTGTTTGAGGGCTTGATACCATGCCCTAGGAGCCTGTTTAAGGCCATAGATAGCCTTCTTCAGTTGACAAACATAATTTGGTTTATCCGGATCAATAAAACCTTTGGGTTGTGCCATGAAAACTGTGCCTGTTAGTGGACCTTGTAGGAATGCATTGTTCACATCTAGTTGTCGTAAATCCCATCCATTAGTGATAGCAATGCTGAGAATGAGTCTAATAGTAATTGGTTTGACAACAGGGCTGAAGGTTTCAGCATAGTCAACACCAGGACGTTGATGAAATCCTTTGGCAACAAGGCGGGCTTTGTACTTCTCAATCGACCCATCCGAGTGGCGCTTAATCCGGAAGAGCCATTTGCATCCTACAAGATTTTGTGAGGCCTCAGCCGGGACCAACTCCCAGGTGCCATTCCTGACTAAGGCATTGAATTCCTCGGAGCAAGCTTGGCGCCAATGACCATACTTTAGAGCCTGCGAAATACAGGTAGGTTCAAAGTCTTTATTTTCATGTAATTGCGCTGTGAGACTTAGTTTCTGAATTGGTTTTCTGATATTATTCTTTCCACGAGTGATCATGGAATGACTTGGTGCTGGGGGAAGAGGATGTACATGTGCTGTCTCAGGAGCTTCCCTTGAAGAGGAACTGACATCAGAAATGACCATATTCTCAGGGGCAGCACCAAGCAGAGGAGAGATGGTTGTAGATGATGGAGTGTTAGACTGGGAAACATGTAAAATGGGTGGAATCCAGGTCGCAGAATGATCAGAAGAGGATGATGGGACAGACCATGAAGAGCTGGCAAAAGGAAAGACTGATTCAACAAATTTGACATGCCTGGAGGTGTAGATGCGGGTTGTAGCAGGATCAAGGCAATGATAGGCACTTTGTGAAGGTGAGTACCCTAGAAAGACACATGGTTGGGATTTGAGATCTAATTTGGTAGATGTGTAGGGTTTGAGCCATGGATAGCATAAACAACCAAAAATTCTAAGTTTAGAATAATTAGGATGTGTGTGAAATAAACGATAATGGGGAGTTGACATTTGTAATGTGGCTGTAGGCATACGATTAATGAGATAAACAGCAGTGGAAAATGCTTGAGGCCAGTAGGATAGAGGCATTGAAGCATGTTTTAGAAGAGTAAGACCAGTTTCAACGATATGTAAATGTTTCCTTTCAGCAAGTCCATTGTGTTCAGGTGTGTGTGGGGGCGTGGTTCTGAATGAAATACCATGATGGGATAGATAATCTGATAGGGCAATGTACTCTCCCCCATTATCAGTGTATAATGTTTTGATAGGATTGTCAAAAAAAATTTCAACAAGTGCTTTAAACCTTACAAAGACATTATATACATCAGATTTTCGTTGTAGGTGATAGATCCAAGTGTATTTAGTGAAATGGTCAATAAAGATGACATAGTATTTGCAATTGTCATGAGAGTAGAGTGGAGCAGTCCTTACATCTGAAAAAATGACATCCAATGGCTGGTGAGACACAAGAGTAGATTTGGAAAAAGGTAATTTGTGACTTTTATTTGTTAAGCATGCATTACAATGAGTACTAGAAGAAGAGGAATTGAAATGAGAATTAAGCTTAGATAAAATGTGATTAACAATGGGTTTTGCAGGATGTCCTAGCCTAGAATGCCAATCAGGGGAGGTGACAGAAGTTGTGGAGAGGGCAATTTTTGGTGAGGAGGTGATGGGCCATGCATAGAGTCCATTCTTAGGAGCACCCGTGAGAAGTGGAGTTCCTGTTGTCAGATCCTGAACAAGAAAAGCAGAAGGTGAGAACTGAACAGAAACATTGTTAGAAACACAGAATTGGTATACAGAAATTAAATTTTGTTTCATGGTAGGTACACATAAGACTTTATCCAATTTAAATGTTCTGTTGGCTGCTTGTAATGTACCACTGCCTTTGTGACTTATTGGAAGTCCTGACCCATCTCCAATCATAATATCTTCATTTTCTGTGTAGGGTGTATGAAGAGCAAGGGTCTGCAAGTCAGTAGTCACATGATGAGAGGCTCCAGAGTCAAGAATCCACTGATCTGAATTGGAGGCAGCAACAAAGTTGGCTTTTGGTGATGAACCAGTGGAAACACTATGAAAAGATGGACAGCGCTTGGCACTATGGCCTTGGACTCCACAAAGTTGACATTTCCCCAGGTAAGGCCGTGGGTGTTGTTGAGAATTTGATTGAGATCCATTGGTTGTGTTAGGATAGGAGATGTGAGATTGTTGTTGGTCATAGGTAGGTCGAGCATTGGTTTGGTTATTGGGCTGAAAAGTATGGGAATGATGGTGGTATTGCTGATGGCGCCACCGATTCCTATCCTGTGGTTGTTGAGTTGAAAAAGGCTTTTTACCTCCTGATTTAGTGGTATAGTTTGCTGTGACAGGAAAGTGATGGGTGCCAGGTGAAGGAAGATCTGCTTCAGCAGTGATGAGTTTCTCATGTAACTCATCAAATGAAATGGGAATGTCTCGAGCATTGATGGTGCGAACCACTTCACTGTACTCTTCACCGAGGCCATCAAGGACTTTATCTGTGATATCTTCAGGATCCATTGGAGCATTCAGAAAGCTGAGTTCATCAGTTTTAGTTTTGATGGCCTGCATATATTCAGTAATGGACATTTGTCCTTTGGTAAGTTTCTTGAGTTGAGTTTTAACTTGTTTTTGTTTACCTCTTGATGCATGTGCATAGGTCTTGGCTAAAATGTCACAAGCCTCTTTGGAAGTGTTGGCAGTTGCAATGAATGGAATGATGGTTGGTGAGAGAGCACCAATGATAGCATTCAAAATCAGTTGATCTTGACGGATCCAGAAATGATAATTGGGGTTGAGAGCAGGGGTGTCATTGATGATGATAGTTGCTGGAGGGCAGCTCTTGGTACCATCAATAAATCCTTGCAGATCATAGCCTATAAAGAGACTGTTGAATTGCAATCTCCAAGCAAGATAGTTGGTTGAAGTGAGTTTCAAAGGAGCTTGGGCAGCTGGATTAATAGTGATAATCTGAGGTGTTTCATCAGAAACTGGATTGATAATGGAGGCCATTGGGATCGAAAAAAAATGACACTAGTCGAAAAGCTTTGATACCATATACAGTGTAGAATGATTTGGAAATTGAATCTTTCTTTATTCATAAAGCACTTCTGTTTATATACATGTATATTAGTATATTTGAATACAAAACAACATCTTATCTAATATCCTATCTTATCTAATCTCCTATGTATATCGGATGAGGATCTGTTAACATTTTAAACTTATGTTATAATCTTAATCTTCATTTAGGTTGGACTTGGGCTGATGGGCTTGCAGCATAACCCGTATGTGATGGATCCGTATTAGTAACATCTTTTGTACTTACATTGGTTTGTTCACACTTCATAAGTGTTTGCATGGGAATCATGGAGTTTAGGAGGCATCAACTCTCATCGTGGAGTTCAGATGACATCAAGTTGTTTTTTCTTAATATAAATTTGCAAGTCTCTACCAAATGTGGTGTTCAAGACGTTGGCATCAGTGTAGCATCATATGAACTGCTCTACTTCAGTTATTCTTTCCCATCTACCATTATTCTCAGTGGTTATTTCTTGTTTTTAACTCTTTATTTTTATTCTACTTGCAGTTTGGGCTTCAAATGCTTCAAAGAGTTGGTCCGTTAATCTCTGGAGCAAACTTATGTGCCAGTCAGATGTCCAGACGTGATAACACTAACAAACAAAAAGAATTTCCCCAGAATGCGATCTCCCACCCATACTACCTAAGAGACGAAAGAAACCCTATCCTATTCCTTTTAAGAAGATCAAGCAGTCTGCAAAGGAAAACAAAAGACGACGCCCCTTGATCCTCCCAAGAATGGACTACTGGCAACTCACCTGATTCCTGTTGCATATGAGGTACTGGAAGCCTGGAAAGTTTTAATTAAAGGTGTCGCACAGCTCTTGCACGTAATTCTTGTACATGGTTGCAGGTAGACTTTATTTCGTTATGATGAATCAATTTGAGTGAATTGCATTTTGTGTTTGTTTTATATCTTGGTCATTAAAGATTAAAGTTATTGTACGGTGAGTGCTCGGAAGTACATATTGCTGAGATAGGACATGAGATTCAGAACTGTCTTGGTCAAACAAGTAGCAGACTGCATAGCTTCCATTCATGGGTCAGGGGATCCATCAATGACGTACGTATCCCCATTGAGTCATATGACGAATCCAGGATTTTAGTTTTGGGGGGGAAGGAATTTAATTTTGTAGGGGCTATAGCCCTACTTAGTTTACTATATATATACACATATTCTAACAAAATTTTAGTCTTGTAGGAGCTATAACCCTTGCTAGCCCCTCCCTGGATCCATCCCTCTATGACCCTTTTGGTTGGCGAATCATGCATGAAACTCGGTTTGACTATGACAGGATTCCGGCAGTTGTGGAACTCGCATCCAAGCAGGTGTAGATATACCAGAATACCCTTCACACCAAAGAACAAAGCCAATAAGAATGATAGGAAAGAAAGTTATTGACAGAGGTGGACTTGTTGAGGAGCCTAAACCCTGGCGTTTTGGAAATTCAACTACTTTAATTGATTTTGATACATATGGAGCTTATGGACGATACCCACCTCTGCCATTGGAAGAAGTTCCAAACATTGCACGACAGACTATTGTTGCATAATGAGACTGTCAGATCTGGTGTGAGGAGATTAATGAAGAAGTACATGATAGAATTTTATCATTATTGTGGACTAGCATAATTGAAATTAATTTGTACAAATCCCGATTAATTAGATGTCA
>JANJEY010000006.1:49717324-49740827 GCA_024703695.1 Erythroxylum cataractarum
CTTTCCATAGACACTAAGTTTGCTAAATTTGGAGTTCTGGGTCAAAAGTTATGGAGGTCGCAAGTTCTGGTGCTGTTCGTGGAGAGCTAGTCGATCAGTCTTAGTGGGAACTTTTGATTCCCGTAGAGTCCGAGCTAACTTGTGAGTCCTTCTTGAAAAATATAGACTTTTCTTCTAGCTTTCCAACGCTTCCGACTGTGTCTGATTTGGAGCTTGGAGTCAAAAGTCATTGAGGTTAGAAGTCTGATAGGTCGGATTGCTGGGCAGGTCGCTCGGCTCGGCACGCGAGGCGCTCGGCATGCCGAGCGAGGCGCTCGCTCTTGGGCAAGCTCTCGCATTGAGGTCGGTTCCTAGCCGACCGACCTCTCTTCCTTCTTTTGGCCATAACTTTTTGTATAGACCTCCGATTGAGCTGATTTTCAAAGTAACGAAATCCTAAGAAAAGTTTCTATCTTTCTACACCTGATTTACTAGTATTGCTTTCAAATTGAAAATGGTGGTTTGAAACAAAGTGTGGAGGTCGGCTGATTAAGTCCGAATATACTTTACTAATTTTAAAATATCTTGAGCTACAGAGCTCCGATCGAGGCGATTCTTGTTCTAAATTAAACTAGAGACATAAACCTACAAGTTTTGTGAAGGAACCGATCGACTATTAGGCCTTTAAGATTTTCAAATGCTGACCTGAATGCGGTAGTGCACAATTTTGGCTGTTTTCTTTGAAATAACATTTTTGCCATAACTTCTTCATTTCTAATCCAAATTGAACGTTTTTAGTGGCGTTGGAACCGTGAGAGTGTAAGGAACATATTTTCTTAAAAAGCCTATCCAAATTTTCTATTGCAAGTTTCTCCCTATTGTGGTGAGTTATGGGTCTTCTATGCTTATGTGTGCTTGTTTGGGTGCGAATGTTGGGCCTCGGAGACGGGGTCCAACACAAATGGTAGATCGGATTGGTCGAGAATATAGTATCAAGAAGAGGAAATAATAACAAGAAGAAGAGGATACATCATTTAGGAGAGGATATATTGCTGAGGATATGATAACACAATGAGGGGTTAAAGTTGTAGCGAAGGTGTCGGTAATATAATCTCTATCTTGTTTATGTTTATTATTATCCTTATGCCATATCATGTATAGATTGGCATGATGATTTGGATATATTGCTTGCATTGCAATTTAGATTTCTAAAAAGTTTTGAAATTTACCGTTTCTTCAAATATGGCTTGCTTTCTTTTTTTGATTCAACAATTGGTATCAGATTCAATTTTTTTATGCATGATTTTGGCTTCTATATGTGTGATGTATGGCTTGGCAATCATTTTTGTATACTGCATACTTTTATGTGATAGAAATATATATGGTGTAATTTTTTCTCTTTTGTTTGTCTATAGATTCTAAAGTTACCTTTTAAGATTTCTTCATTTGGTTTGTAACAAGGAGGCTGGTCTATCATCACCATGTTTCCTCCTTCGTTTTATTTTTATGTTTACTTTGATTATGTAATGTACAAAATCATGTAATGACGAAGATGAAGAAGCCATGGATTGAAGAAAGGAAGAGGTAAGTTTCGGTTATGGTTATAGTGTCTTGGTTATTTTTCAGTTTTTAGAAAACAAATGTGATGGAATTTTGTTTTAACAAAATTTTGATTGTGTGAACTTTTTTGTTACAATTTTTTTTTACAAGTGATCAAATTTCTATGTAATATTCATAAGTTTTAGTTTTGGTGAAAAATAAGTGCAGATTTTTGTTTTTGTATAGGAAAAAATTTGGTTTTATGAAAATCAAATTTTGTGTTGAAAAGTAAAGCCATTATACACTTTTTACCGATTAGGCTTGGTCATGTGAGTGAAGAATTTGAAGTGGAAGATCCAAGTCTAAGAAGAATATTATAGGCCTAAAAAGCTTGTAATTATTTTTATATTTCTAAGATGGACAATCAAATGTGGCTTATTATTTCATATGATGAATGGATAAATGAATGCAAATAATTTGTGATATTACGAGATTGCATGTCATTTAGAAAATTGCCAACCCTAGGCTTTGCCATGCGTTCATTATGTATGAGATATATAATGAAACAACATAGGATGGACAATAAATTGCATTTAGATAAGATGGTAATTAAAACTTAAAGCCCAAATAGATTAAGCAGGAGAGGATGCTTATGTGAGAGTCCACGGTCTATAAATGATGACCCATTTGCATGCGGTGAAGTGTTACTCCCCACCAGAGGGCATGAATCCTAGGTCTTGCATGGTTTTGGTTTCCTTAAGGATAAGTCCATTTATTGGTAGCAATTGTGACCTCCCATCGAGGCATGATTTGCAAGTACCATTAGTGAATGAATCAAATGGTTAAACACTCAACATATTTTATCAATAACCTGCCCACTGTAGCTCTGTTTGTAAAATTATGGACCAAATTAAGATGCTTCTTTAAAAGTTAAGCATGAAGATGCTTGGTAGCTTTTTTAGTGGGAGGGTCCTAATTTTTTCTTTTAATGGATAAGATGGCTCACCGTCACTTAATCTATTATAGAAAAGAAAATAACCGTCGTATAAAGATTTAATTTTTTTAAGTTCTATCATTATGCATACATGCATCATGATTTTATATTAAGTTCCAATTTTATTGACTAGTTTGCTCATGTTTTAATAATTTATATTTTCAGACATAATCAACCACAAAATGAATCCACTCACTTTATTATTAACGAATAACAAATTGGAAAACGAAGAGAATTTTAATGAATGGAGACATAACCTTGACATTATTCTTCAATATGAACGTATTTCATAGGTTTTAACTGAAAAGGAGCCTGCACCTCTCGGAGGAGATTCAACTCTTGAGATAGTCTAACAACATGAGCATTGGCAGAATGCTAAGAAGACTAATAAGTGATATTCTAGCTTTTATCAGCAGTATATTGCAAAAGCAATTTGCTTTTATGAAAACTACTAGTGCTATGGTCCATCACCTACATGAGAAGTTTAGTGTGAGGACTAATTCTGCAAGAGTGAAAGCTATCCAAACCTTTCATAATCTCGGACAAAAACCTAGTGACCTAGTGCGGGATTACATGATGAAGGTAATATCTGCGGTCGCTGAGGTTGAGATGCTTAGAGCAAACCTGGATGTGGATTTGAAGATGATTATGATCATCAATAGCTTAAACTCTTCCATTCAACATTTTAAGTTAGACTATGAGCTCAACAACAAGGATCACACCTTGAGTGAGTTGATGAATACCCTCCAGAGTATGGAGGAGTTATTGAATATCAAGACTCATGGGTCAAAAGATGATGTAGCATCTTATTTTAAGCCCAATGGTAAGGATAAGCAAAAGAAGAAGGGTCTAATGAAAAAGAAGGCCTAAACAAGGGTCAAGGCTTAACCCATGAAAAAGAAGGCTAAAGAGAACACCAAGGGAAAGTGTTTCCACTGTGATGAGATAGGCCACTGGAAAAGAAGCTGCCCAATCTACCTTGAGTCCCTCAAAAGTAAACAGTATGAGTTTCCTAAGTTTGTTAGGAACTAGAAATGTGACAGATTTATTTGATTTTTGGATATTAGATTCAGGATCCACTAACCATGTTTGCAATAATTTGCAGGGGTTCCAGCAAAGGAAAAGACTATTTAAAGGCCATTTTCAAGTTAAGATAGTAGATGGATCCTATTTTTCAGTAGAATAAGTGGGAGTAGTTATTTTGAACATTCCTGGTGGTCATAGGTTATATTTGGAGGATGTTTATTACATGCCAATGATTTTAAGGAACATGATTTCTATTTTTGTCTAATAAAATCTAGTTATTCCTTATATTTTAAAAATATTGTTTCACTATATGAGAATAAGGGTTTTATTTGTGAAGCGATAATTAAACAGGGATTGCCTTTTTTATAAAACCCATGACAAGCTCACTAACACCATAGAGTTGATAAAACCAAGACATTCCAATGACTCTAGCATTAATTCTAAATGCTTGTTACACTTAAGAAGGGGTTATATCAATCAAAAAAGTCTTGACAGTTTAGTAAATGATAGGATTCTTATTGGCTTAGATAATGATCCATTACCTACTTGATAATCTTGTATTAAAGGAAAAATGACCAAGACCTCATTTCCTTCTAAAGGAAACATATCTGAATCTACATTGGACCTGGTACATACAGATGTGTGTAGGCCCATGAACTTACAAGCTACAGGAGGTTATGAATACTTCATAACCTTTATAGATTATTACTCAAGACATGGCTATTTGTATTTGATGCATAAAAGAGCGAATCTTTTGAAAAGTTCAAAGAATTCAAAGCCGAAGCTGAAAAGCAGCTAGGCAAGCCATTAAAATAACTTCTATTAGATCAAGGTGGTAAGTACTTATCTCGAGGGTTCCAGCAATATTTCATTGACAACGAAGTTGTTTCCAATTTGTCAGCTCCTTGAATACCTCAATAGAATGGTCTAGCTAAGAGGAGAAATAGGACTTTAGTGGAAATGGTAAGATTAATGATATCCTACGCCAACCTTCCAGAATCATTTTGGGGATATGCTATACAAACGGAACACATCTTTTTATCTTTGCTACATCTAAATCGATGCCTAAAACACCTAGGGAGCTGTGGACAAGTCGAGTGCCTTTATTATGGCACTTAAGGACTTGGGGCTGCCTAGCTTATATTTTAAGACCTGAATCCATAAAGATGAAACCAAGGTCAGAAATATGTTTTTTTGTAGGATATCCTAAGGGAACTCGAGGGTACTATTTTTACAGTCCTTAGGATAGGAAGGTATTTGTGTTAACAAATGCGACCTTTCTAAAGGAAGAGTTTTTGAGAAATCACAAAGGAAGAAGTGACATAGTACTAAAGGAGTTAGCTATTTCATCCAATTCAAGAGTTGATATGGATATAATAGAACAAGATGTCGAAATGGATTCAAAAGTTAATCAGAAGTGCAACCTGAACATCAAGTAGTTCCTAGACATAGTGGGAGGGTTATGAGACAACTAGATAGGTATCTAGGTCTAAGAGAAGGCTTTATTGCCATCTCAGACTAAGAAGAAATTGATCCCATTACATATACATAGTCTATTAATGATGTTGATGCAGAAAAATGGTTTGAGGTAATGGAATCGAAAATAGATTCCATGTACACCAATGAAGTTTGGATCCTTGTAGATTTATCGCTAGATGTAAAATCCATAGGGTGCAAATGGATCTACAAAAGGAAAAGAGGATTAAATGGAAAGGTAGAGACCTTTAAAGCTAGATTGCTAGCTAAGGGCTATACTCAAAAAGAGGATATAGACTATGAGGAGACTTTTTCTCCAGTTTCCATGTTTAAGTCCATCAGGATTCTTTTAGCCATAGCAGTTTATTTTGATTTTGAAATATGGCAAATGGATGTCAGGACTGCATTTCTAAATGGGGATCTTGAGGAGACCAATTATATGGCCCAACCAGAGGGATTCATTGAGCCAAGTAATGAGCACAAGGTATGCAAGTTGCAAAGGTCCATTTGTGGACTTAAGCAAGCAGCTAGGTTTTGGAATATTAGGTTTGATAAGTCTATCAAAACCTTTGGGTTCATGCAAAACCTAGAAGAGCCTTATGTCTTTTAAAGGATACAAGATGGAAAGGTTAATTTTCTAATCCTATATGTTGATGACATTTTGCTTATTGGGAATGATGTGGAAATGTTATCTATAGTTAAGGGATGACTGAATAAATGGTTTTCAACGAAGGATTTAGGAGAGGCTAACCATGTTCTAGGGATCAAACTTATAAGGGTTCATAAGAACAAACAGATAGCCTTGTCTCAATTAACCTATATTAGGAATATGTTCAATAAGCTTTCCATGCAAGATTCCAAGAGGGGTTAGCATGGAATCAAACTTTCAAAGGAACACACACCTAAAACCTAAGAGGAGGTTGAACATATGCATAACATTCCATATGCTTCAAAAGTTGGAAATTTAATATTTTCAATACTTTGCGCTAGACTAGATATCTGTTACGTAGTGGGATTGGTAAGCAGATTTCAATCTAATCCAGGAATGGAACATTGGACTGCGGTTAAGTGTATACTAAAGTATCTTCATAGGACGAAGAACTTAATGCTTATTTACTCTGGAAGTAATCTTATTCCGATGGGATATACAGATTCCAATTTCTAATCAGATGTTAATTCAAAGAAACCAACTTCTGGTTCTATATTTATTTTAGGAGGTGGAGCTATAGTCTAGAGGAGTATCAACCAATCTTGTGTTGCTGATTCGACTATGGAGACTGATTATGTTGCTACTTGTGAAGCAGCAAAAGAAGCAATCTGGCTCCACAAGTTCAAATGATTTGGAGGTGGTTCCTGAGGCGGAAAAGGCCATTATACTTTATTATGATAATAGTGGGGTAGTGACTAATTCTAAAGAACCTTGAAATCGCAAAGCCATCAAACACATTGAGCGAAAGTATCATCTCATAAGGGAGATAATATTACGTGGAGAGGTGAATTCGGTAAAGATTTCTACATAACAAAACCTTGCAGATCTGTTCACAAAGACATTGTCTCAAAAGAGCTTTAAGGGTCACCTAGAAGGGATGAGAATGAGGGATATGTCATACTTACTTTAGGGAAAGTGGGAGATTATTGGAGTTATGGAAATATAATGCCCTGGAAAGCAAGTGTATTTACATGTAACTTAATTGTCTTCCAGTTACAGTTTTGTAATGAAAATATTTATTATTAATGAAACAAAAGAGTTTGGTTTTATATGTATAAGCATTATATATCTAGTCAAAAGGTACCGAGATTCTTTTGTAAGTGATATACATATATATAAAGATGTATGGGGCATATGTTTATTATTATAATCTAAATTAATTAATTCACAGTTGAATAGTCAAGTTGGTTGCTTGATTATGGTTTAGACTGTAGTGTTGCGATTTATCTCCATGTAAGTAAAGAAGTTTACTTCAAGGGAATGATGAGTTTCATTTCATGATAGTAGTTGACTATCGATAATGACACTATTAAATGAATCTAGAATCAAGTATGTTTTAAATAATAAATTGGGTCATTACTTTAATCTTAAAACATACAACTTAAGCATTCACTTATTATGGACTACAATATTAATGAGTGGTGAACTCCTATGTGTTTCATTATAATTCTTGATAAGATCATAAAGGGTTTTTATAGAGTATTAATCCAGTGTCTGGATGTTGAAATTATTGTTTGAAATATGTATCAGGAAATATTCAATCAAATAAAGAGTTTATATTGATATCATCACTTCTAGATATTTTAAGGAGATTTGGTGGTTAAACTAGTGTCAGTAGTTTGATGGACTAGCTACCCATCAAGCATTAACACCAAGATGAGATCTTGTGTGTGAATCACCATATAGAGTAAAATGGGAGATCTAGAAGGAAAAAACAACATAAGAAAAAAACGGTAATTTTATCCTTTGTTATGCAGATGACTATAATAAGGTTCAAAATAGGGTTTGTAATTGGATATGAAATATATGTTCTCATAATATTTAATAATTCAAGAGTTCAACTAATTGTATTTAATATAACGACATTTAGTTAATAAGCTAGAATTAATTATAATGAGATTAAATTAATTATAGGCTTATTGGAGCTTGAATTATCAAAGTCCAATAAGATTCTCCACTTAGCTTCAAGAAAGGTTATCAAGCTACGAAAGAAATATAAATGGAGGTTTTAGAAGCCTATAATTGATTGTTGGGCTTGCACTTATTAATGGTTAATTAGAAGCCCAAATGTATATTTAGGAATGGGTTAGAGTTTGGTTTAATTTGATTAGTTGGATTAATTAAATTAAAATAAAATTTTTAAGAAAGTAAAGTGTAATTTCGTTTTTCATTAGGGCTGAATGTGCAACTACACATTTGGCATTGAATTACTAAATAAAGATTGTATTTATCATGGTTTATCATCATTAAATGGAGTTATGAACTTACCATTAAATGATTTAATGGTTATCTTTTAATGATAACATGTAACCTATTAGCATTGATTGGATTAAAAACAAAAAAGATGTACATTGGATGGACCATCTTCCTTCTTTCATCATCAAAGTGAAATTGATAGGTCTCATTTAGGTTAATAGACTTTTCATAAAGTCATCTTAAAGACAAATGAGAAGAGTCTCATTTCATGGCTACTTTATGATTGATTAAATGAAGAAATGATGCATTGGATGGAAAACTCTTCTTTCCTTGGTTGTTAACCAAAAGTGTGAGGGAGTAAGAAGGGGTTCTTACATTTTTATCACTCTCTCTCTCCTATCTTGCACGAAAAAAAACAAAAATTGCATCAGAGTGTCTCATTTCTTGGTCTTCTTTCTTCTAAGAAAATTCTCCTCCAAAGTTTTCTTCTCCTTTCCCACCAAAGGATCTTGTTAACCAAGTTGTCCAAGAAGAATAAGTGATAGATCGGATTGGTTGAGGATACAATATCAAGAAGGGGAATAAATATCAAGAAGAAGATGATACATCACTTAGGAGAGGATATATTGCCGAGGATAAGATAGCGCAGCGAGGAGTTAAAGTTGTAGTGAAGGAGTCAGTAATGTAATCTCTATCTTGTTTATGTTTATTATTATCCTTATACCATATCATCTATAGATTTGCATAAAGATTTGGATATATTGCTTTCACTGTAATTTAGATTTCTAAAATGTTTTGAAATCTACCATTTCTTTAAATATGGCATGCTTTCTTTTTCCGATCCAACATGGGCTTGTATAAAAAATACCATATTAGCTAAGGAATTAGTACGGATGGCATGGAATATTATTTTAGGTTGATTAGGCCTTCTAAGCATAATTGTCTTAGCATTAAAATCAACTACTACCTAATTCTTGGATAACCAATCCATACCTAGAATCAAATCAAATTCATAAAAAGGCAATCTAATCATATCTGTTACATATTCATTTCCTTGTTCATAATAAGACAATTCCTAAATACTTGATTAACAAACATGCTACTACCTAAAGGACTAGTTACATGAATGTCATACTCTAATCGATCTATAAACATCTACTTATCAGACATTTCTCTAACACATATATAGGAATGAGTAGATCCAGGGACAATTAATGCATGCATTTCAGAATTAAAGAGAGAAACAATACTAGCAATGACTTCAGGTGCGTCCTGATCCTCACACTCTTTCAATGTATAAGCTCGAGCCAAAGTAAGAGGCATAGCTGGTAGATCCACAGTTTCCGATTAGGTACTCCAATTAGGTATGTTTTGACCAGATCCTCCTTGACCTCTACCACGTCCTCTATTCCTAGCAGATGCATGAAAGTCCTCTCGAATGACTTTTGACATCTCATACTATCTTAGAGGGAACTTGGCTATCAAATGCTTAGTACTGCCATAGTGGAAACATGGACCCGTAGCCCTCCAACAAATACCTCAATGATATGGAGAGCAATGAGGGCACTCTGGGGCACCAGGACCTTGGCCCCTAGAAACCCTTACCAGAAACATCCGACGAGGGAAAGTTTTGTTGCCTTCCCCAAGTCACAGATCTGTGAGTATTTTTTGATATAGAAGTAGTACGTTCTCGATTTTGTTTTCTCGAGGACTAGCCTCCTCTAGTAAAGCCCCTTTGTCGATTCCTTTCTCTTTTGATCATCTCTTATCTTTTAATGTTCATAGTAACTAGTACTAACCGATGGTAATTCACTTGTTGCAATAGAGTAATTACTACCAGATGCTCCTTGTTAAAGTTATGCAACCTATCCTCAAACTGATGACACCAAAACTCCTTAGTAAGTACTAGTTCAAGGGCATATTTACTGAATTGGTTGAATTCTCGATCGTACTCAGCAATCGACAAGTTTCTCTACTTCAAATTCAGAAATTACTTCCACTTCTCCTTTTTGTAGGGCTTCGTCACATACTTAGCTTCGAATTCTTAGGTAAAGAGATCCCAATTTAG
The DNA here is from genome assembly GCA_024703695.1 of Erythroxylum cataractarum. NCBI lineage: Eukaryota > Viridiplantae > Streptophyta > Magnoliopsida > Malpighiales > Erythroxylaceae > Erythroxylum > Erythroxylum cataractarum. The sequence continues at coordinate 49,727,312 of JANJEY010000006.1, forward strand.
AGGCATCAGTAACTGGGGATTCCTCAGAAAAAACTTCCACCACTTGTAGGCTACTCCAAGAAGGAGATAGATAACATAGTGCACCATTTGATCTATTGGACAATTGGTCTCATATAACACTCTCTTTACTTTCAGATTCCTTTTAAGATGTCCCAGTAAATTCCTCAACTCCATACTTCTACAGCTAATAAATTGGAGCTTTGGGTGCAGTCATACAATGCAGCAATGTCATCATATCTTGGGATGGCTTAACTAAAGCCTCTCCCTAAGCTAGAGGAGGAGGTGACACCTCAGCTTCTTCTCGATTGACCCCAGAGAGTCTAAATATCGATGGACGAGTTTGCTTAAGATGATTGCTCTTAGCAATCTCGCCAACGGCTTCACGAGATCTTTCCATCTTTATTTCTCTAATCAAAACATGGGATAACTACATTAGGCTAAAACATAAATTTTACACTCAAGTAGAAGCAGTAGTTAAGCGCTAGTTAAACCAGAATTTCCTAAATCATGCTCTAATACCTAACATTGTAACACCCATATTTCCCCTAGGAGGATATGCAAATGCCACACAAATAGAACCGAAATAATCTAAAACAAATGAAACATGTCATATTTGCATTCCTAGAATCTCAAGCAAAATCCAAACTAAAATATAGTTAGTACAAACTTTATACAAATTCAAATTCATACACATCAGATATAAGCCCAAAATCAAATTCAAAAATACATTTTAACAAACAAAGCTCAATCTTCTTAGGCCATTGCGGTTGTCTTGTCCCAGACATTATAACCTTCTCTTTGAACTTAGATGGGGCAAATCCACCGTGCTAAGCATATAGCTTAGTGAGTAAAAACTAAACTATATGTAACAATAACTGATACTGAACCATGTTATAACATAAGCATCTCAAAAATAATGAATTTCAATAATAGAACTGAACATATAGAATACAAAACTAATTATCAAAATGGGGTGTTAACCCATCAGATTCAATTTTAGATTTGCTTCGTATCAAAACTTATTATTGATCAAATACAAAATGAATTATACTGTAAATACAAGAACAGAAGTGGCTAACGAGACCTGTGTAGAAGATACCATAAATGGCATCATATATCAGGAGAGACTTAAGTTTCGATATAGGAGACACAAAAGTGTCAATAACGGGAGACATCAAAGTATTAATACAGGAGACACCGAAGTGTCAATAACAAAAGACACCAAAGTGTCACAGGAGCAACTGCAGACCCTTTTAGGCATGCTTATTTACCCACAACTAGGACTCAATAGTTTCCAAAACAAAAACAAGTACCCTGTGCCCCGAATTGATGATCTATTTGACCAGTTTCTAAGATTAATCATAGGTCAGGCTATCATCAATTGAGAATCAAGGAGTCTGATGTAAGCAAGACAGCCTTTAGGACCCGATATGGGCATTACGAGTTCCTAGTCATGCCATTCGGACTGACCAATGCTCTAGTTGCTTTTATGGATCTTATGAATAGGGTCTTTAGGGAGTATCTGGATCAATTTGTCATAATGTTTATTGATGATATTCTGGCGTATTCCAAGAATGAAGGGGAACATGAGGAGCATCTTAGAATTGTGTTGCAGACATTGAGGGAGAGGGAGCTCTATGCCAAACTCAGCAAATGTTAGTTTTGGCTTCATGAAGTGATATTCCTCGAGCATGTGATTTCGAAATATGGGATACAGGTTGATCCAAGAAAGGTTGAAGCAGTGGTAAATTGACATGCACCCAAGACAGTGACGGAGGTGAGGAGCTTTCTGGGTTTGCAGGATATTATAAAAGATTTATCGAGGGGTTCTCTATGATAACTGCTTCGATGGCGAAGTTATTGAGGAAGAATCAGAAGTTTATCCGAAGTGAGGAAGAACATAATAGAGAAAGCACAAAATAATAAAGAAGGTAGAGAGAGTGTCGTGGGTTTGGAGAGAGAAAAGAGTTTTGAGCTAGGTCTTAATTTTTCTCAACCTTCAAAGGAGATTTTAAGAGTGATCGAGAAGGGAAAAATATAGAGGAAGATAAGAGCCTTCTTTTGAACTAAGCATTTCTTCATTTGGAGAAGATTTGAGGTAAGAGCATTTTAAGGCTTCAGATTTTTGGAAGGGGTTTTCGTTTGAAGAGCTTAAAAAATGCATGGGTTTAAGAGTTCTAGGATCAATTTATACATTAGCTTCTTTGGGTTCTCATCTGAAAATTTCTATTAATTTGGGGATTTTATTTATGTTAAAAAAGGAATCAAGAAGGACAAGAAGAGCAAGAGGAGACGCACACTTGAGCAAACTACCAACAAGAATTTCAAGGTGGGTTACATTTTTATAATTGACTAATAAGCCATAAATGTCTTCTTTCAAGAAAAGTGAAATAAATGTTTTCAACTACTTCCAAATGTGCATTTAATTGTTCTTTAAATGTTTTGAGAAAGTGCTGCATATATTGTGCATAAATTTTGTAAATAATAAATGAAATAACTTGGAAAAGATATCATGTTATGAACAACCAAGTTTTTGATCTAATGCCATTTTAGACAACGAGTTTACAAGTTATGAAATTACATGCTATGTGGGTTCGTGGTGATCCCCTAAGTATCTCATGTGCACTTGTCTAAAGGCTTCTTCCGCCTACCTGCTAGTGGCATGGAGCTCTTTCATGGACTCTCATAAGTTCACAGCTATGCAAGACCATTATGTGAAAATCCTTAGTATATTCTGTTTTGGATCCACCCGAACCAATTTGATGTTTCTTGTGTGTTCATGATATGTTGGCAGTAGTGATGTATCCATGTTATGCATTAATGTAAGTTTTTGCATTGAAGATAATTATTTCAATGATTTTTGCTTGTTACCGATTATAAGATTATTACCCACGGGCTTTAAGCTCACCCCCTAATCTCCTCCCATACATTCAGGTGATGAGTAGGATATTGAGTAAGTCAAAAGGGCAAGGCAACACTCCTAGTTTTGATTATTTTGTATTTTTGAAACAAGTTTGTAAAGCAATGCTTTAGTTGCATTTTGAGCAAATCATATATCTTTTGTATTTTGAGATTTCAATGTATTAATGTAATTGTGGCTTGAAATGCCCACAAAAACTTTGTAAATTTTTTTTATCTTTTGATGCAAATGGAATATGTTTGTATAATTACTCATGACTCTCTCAAGTTTATACGTTGAAATTTTTTCAAGTTTCATAAAGGAAACTTCACTTTCTAACTTCAGGAAAAAAATTTGGGTTAACCTAAGCTGATTTAGGCAAATGTGTCCTATAGTAAGTTGTAAGTCTTTCTATTATCTTTCCAACGGTAGTTAGCATGAAAATTTTGGACGTCTGAGCTAAAAGTCAGGGTCCTTATAAAGGAAGAGGTGCAAGAGAGGAGTCGTATCTTCTACCTTTTGCTTCTTCTGTGATGACGTCATCTCCTTATGTGTTTTCCTTGTGATGATGTCATCTTATTCTGTATTTTGTATCGTTTATTTTTTGTTTCTTCTGCCTTTTTGCTTCTTCTGTGATGATGTCATCTTTTTCTGTGTTTTCCTTGTGATGACGTCATCATTTTCTTGTTTTGTATCGTCTGTGTTTTGTTTCTTTTGTGCTACTGTTCATGAACTTCTTCTATGTTACTGTTCATGAACTTCTTCTGTATTTCTGTTCATCAACTTCTTTTCTGTTACTGTTCATAAACCTTCTTCTGTGCTCTGTTCCTTCTGAGTTTCGCTTCTTTTAAGTTTTCTTCCTTCTATGTTTTGTTCCTTCTGAGTTTTACTTTTTCTGTGTTTTGTTGAAGCGTCTTCTTCTGTATTTTTCTGACGCATCTTCTTTTGTATTTTGCTGATGAGTCTTCTTCTGTATTTTACTGATGCGTCTTCTTCTGTATTTTGTTGACGCATCTTCTTCTATGTTTTACTTCTTCTGAGTTTTACTTCTTCAATCTTTCACTTCTTCTGTCTTTTCGCTCCTTCTACCTTTTCGTTTCTTCTGTCTTCTGCTTCTTTTGTCTTTTGCTTCTTCTGTGTTTTGCATCTTCTGCCTTTTCACTTCTTCTGTCTTTTGCTTCGTTTGTCTTTTGCTTCTTCTATCTTTTGTTTCTTCTGTGATTTGTTTCTTCTGCCTTTTCGCTTCTTCTTTCTTTTGCTTTTTTTGACTTTTTCCTTCTTCTATGATGACGTCATCTCCTTCTATGTTCCTTCTGTGATGACGTCATCTTCTTCTATGTTTTGCTTTTTCTGTCTTTCGCTTCCCTTATAGGTCTATCTTTTGCTTCTTCTGTTCCATTTCTGACCCTCTACAGAGAATAGAATCCGACCTTAGGATCTTCCTCAAAGTTATAGGTCTCCAAGCCTTTTTTGGAATCGTCCTAAGAGGATCTTAACCCGATAATCCTAAAGAAAGTTATGCTAATTGTCCCAAGGCTGTGCAAAATGATTAAGGTCAACATCTATTCGGAAATAGTAAAAGTAAGTCTTCCTGGTGGGGCATGCCACCCTTGCGGGACACATGTCCAGATGTCACTCAGGACATCGGGCTCGTGACCCTCAAGGGCGGGGTGTCCAACATATGGGCTTTGGCCTAATTTGATTTGGTAGCCTATATCATGCCATGTAGTTATAGTAACTATATGTATATATGTATATAAGTTATATGTATAATACCATATAAGTTAGATGAGACCTTAGTTAAACCCCTCACTTAGAATATTAGCACTAACGGATTTCTTTAATGTAGTGAGAACTAGAGTCCTTTTAAAGTTAGGGTTGTTGGGCAAACCTAAGCTTGCTCTACATGGATATGTTTGAACAATGGACATAGGAGTTCTAGATTAATAGGTCAGTTTTAACTAGAAGCGTTGGTTTGTTGGGCAAACCCAAGATCAATGTAGACAGAGGCAAAGTTAGGTAGTGTATATTAGATGTACACGTGTCAAAAGTTGATAGCTTAATGAGTGTGCACACATTAACAATTGATGGCACTAGATTCGATAGTTGCATTGGAGATGCAATTGGTATGATTAATACCTACGGTTAAACTAAGGTGGCTTGTTGGGCAAACCTAAGGTCATTCTTAGGGATATTAGATATCAACCCATTAGGAGAATTTCTTTACGAGTTCTATCGGATTTACATTGGGAGTTATGAATTTGTAAAAATATTGGGAGCCATAATGCGTGTTATTAAAGTCTTTATAGACATACATTTGAGTACATTATAATTTTTCTCTATTTGATGATAGGTTACTATTTCCTGAGTCAACACTCTGAGTACTAGTGTGAATTTAAGATCATTGCTGGAAGTTAATAAGTTGACTGGACTAAACTTCTTTGACTAGCTCAGGAACTCAAGAATAGTTCTCAAGTCTGAGAAGCTTGGTTATATCTTGGAAGAACCACTTCCTGATCCCCCTACAACTAATGCTTCTGATGATGATCAGAGGGCATATAGGAAGCATCCTGATGATAGCGAGATGGCTAGTTGTATTATGCTAGCCACTATGTCACTAGAACTGTAAAAGCAGCACGAGGCTATGGATGCTCATACCATAGTCTATCATCTTGGGGAGCTTTTTGATGAGCAAACAAGGTCTAAAAGTTTTGAGACTTTGTGATTGCTCTTCCGCTCCAAGATGGTTGAGGGGACATCTCTAGTGCAGTATGCACTTAAAATGAATGGCTACATCAAGTGGTTGGCCTCCTTGGGTTTTCTTTTAGATCATAAATTAAGTATTGACTTAATTTTGACGAGTTTAGCTAATAGTTACTCACAATTTGTGCTTAAATATCAGATGAATAATATATCTAGCATTATTCTCGAGCTGGTTAACATGCCCAAGACAGTTGAGCCATCTATCCATAAAGATAAGGCTGTGATGCTGGTGGGCTCTTCTAGTTCTAAGAAAAAGAGCCAAAAGAAGAAGAAGTCTGTAGCACCTAATAGAGGTGTTAAGAAAGCAAAGAAGACTACCTCAAAAGGAACTTGCTCCCAATATGGTAAGGATGGCCACTGGAAGAGAAACTGCAAGACCTATATGAAGTCTTTGAAGTAGAAGAAGGCATCTGATGCCCCCATCTACTTTAGGTATTTATGTTATTGATATCTGTACTGTTTCTGATAATAATATCTGGGTATTAGATACTAGTTGTGGCTCACACATTTATATTGACATGAAGGACCATAGGAATAGTAGACAACTCAAAAAGGGAGAGTCAAACCTACAAGTGGGCAAAGAAGCAAAAGTTGTTACATTAGCTATAGGAACATATGTATTGACGCTCCTTAGTGGGCTTATACTAGAATTGGACAATTATTTTTATGTACCTGTTTTGTCTAAAAATGTAATGTCTATTTCTAGTCTTAATAAAGCTAGATTCCATTTAAATTTCAGTAATAATGGTTGCTCAATTTATTTGAATGGAATGTTATATGCTTTAGGTACATTATGCAATGGTATATACATATTGGATATGTCTAATCCAGTTCTAAATATCAATAATAACAAAAGAATAAAACGACATAATATAAAATCATCTTACTTATGGCATTGTCTCCTTGGCCATATAAGTGAGAGACGCATGTCTAAACTACACAAGTGTGGTAGTTTAGGGTCATTTGATTATGAATCATATGTCATATGCTAATCTTGTTTATTAGGCAAGAAGACTAAGTTACCCTTTAAGGGAAAGGGTGAACAAAATAATGGACTTTTAGACCAAATACATACTGATGTATGTGATCTGATGTCCATACATGCTAAAGGTGGTTTTGTATACTTTATTATCTTTATCGATGATCATTCTCGATATAGCTATTTGTATCTTATTTGATACAAGTTTGAAGCCTTTGAAATGTTCAAAGAATTTAGAAATGAAGTTGAGAAATAACTTGGGAGAACTATTAAATCATTTCGATCAGATTGAAGTGGTGAATACTTAAGCCAAGAGTTTTTGGATTATCTTAGAGATAATGGAATATTGTCCTAGTGGACTCCACCTTACACACCATAACACAATGATGTAGCTGAGTGGAGAAATTGAACCTTGTTAGACATGGTGAGCTCTATGATGGGTTTAGCGAATTTACCAAAATCCTTTTGGTGGTATGCACTCTGTTTATGTATTAAAAAAAGTCTTATCTAAGTCGATTGATGTTACTCCATATGAGATATGGACTAACAATAAACCCTATCTATCTTATATGAAAGTTTGGGGTTGTCCTACTTGTGTGAAGAGGATTCAGTCAGATAAGCTTGAAGCTAAATCTGATAAGTGCCTATTTGTAGGATATCCTAAGGAAACTATAGGATATCAATTCTACCATGTTATCGAAAAAAAGGTTTTTGTTTCAAAACATGTTGTCTTTTTAGAGAAAGAGTTTCTTATAAGAGAAGACAGTGGGAGCAAAATTGAACTTGTGGAAGTTTAAGATTCTAAAAAAAACACAGATCAACTGCCTGGATCCAAGACTATTGTTCATGAAGCTGAAATAATAGTTTAACCTTCTGACACACAAGAATTTTGTAGGTCGGGTAAGATATGTCATGTTCTCGAGAGATACGGATTTCTAATAAGTGAACTTAATGACGTATTTCTCATAGAAGATGATGAGCCTACTATATATGAGAAGGTTCTGAAGATTTCAGAATCTGACAAATGCCTTTAAGCAATAAAATCCAACATGGATTCCATGTATGAAAACTAAGTATGGACTTTGGTTGACCTACCCGAAAGGATAAAACCTATAGAGTGCAAATGGGTTTTCAAGAAGAAATCTAACATGGAGGGTAATGCAGTTACCCATAAAGCTAGGCTTGTAGCTAAAGGTTATTGTCAAAGGCAAGGTGTTAAAAATGACAAAATGTTTGGCCCAGTAGCTATACTTAAATCCATTATGATACTCCTAGCCATTATCGTTCATTAAGATTATGAGATATGACAAATAGATGTGAAGATGACTTTCTTAATGGAAACCTAACCGAGGATGTGTATATGACACAACCTAATGGTTTCATATCCATGAATGGAGAAAAGCTATGAAAGCTTCAGAAATCCATTTATGGATTGAAACAAGCATCCAACAGTCGGAATATCCGATTTAATGAGATAATTAAAGAGTTTGGTTTCTCACAAAATCTGGATGAGCCGTGTGTGTACAAGAAGGTGAGTAGGAGTGCAATCGTATTCCTTGTATTGTATGTAAATGACATATTGCTAATAGGAAATGATGTCTCAGCTTTGCATTCAGTAAAAATTTGGTTAGCTAAGAACTTCTCTATAAAAGACGTTAAAGAAGCAACTTATATTTTGGAGATAAGGATCTATAGAGATAAATCTAAGAGGTTGCTTGATCTTTCTCAGTCTACATACATAGATAAGATACTAAAGAGGTTTAACATAGAGCAGTCTAAGAGAGGTTATCTTCCCATGATATATAGGATTACACTCTCTAAATCTATGTCCGAAGACATAAGATGAGAGGACTCGCATGAGTTTGAATCCTTATGCTTCGGCTATAGGATCAATTATGTACACTATATTATGTACTAGACTTGATGCATTGTATGATCTAAGTGTTACGAGCATATACTAGTCGGACCTTGGTGACAGTCATTGGGTGGCTATTAAGAATATCCTCAAGTACTTGAGAAGAATTAAAGATATATTCTTGTTATATAAAGGAGGTGATCTTATGGTAAGCGGGTATACTGATGCTAGCTTCCAATCTTATAGGAGTGACTCCAAATCCCAGTATGGATATGCATTCACACTAAATGGTGTTGTAGTTAGTTGAAAAAGTTCCAAATAAGAGACAACTATTAATTGGAAGACAGAGGAAGAGTACATTGCAGCTTCAGAAGTGGCAAAGGAAGCGGTTTAGACTAAGAAGTTCATAATGGAACTTGGTGTGGTTATAAGCTTCACAGACCTAATGTAGTTGTATTGTGACAAAAACGGGGCTATAGTATAGGCGAAGGAACCAAGATCTTATCAAAAGTCTAAATATGTACTTAGGCACTACCATTTGATTAGAGAGATCAATGGTAGAAATGATGTCAAGATAGAGAGAGTTCTCATCGATCATAATATAACTGATCTGTTGACTAAACCTATTTCCCGAAAGAGTTTTGCATCACATATACACGCCTATGGTATTAGATATCAAAGCGATTAGCTTTAGTGCAAGTGGGAGTTTGTTAGATAAGTGCTCTAAAGGCAATCACCTTTAGCACTTATTGTACAAATCATTTTATGATTAATAAAGGCATTTTTTACTATTTCGATGTTTACAAGTTTATGTATTTGATGTTGATCTTAAATTGATTTAATTAAGTCCTTGATACGAAATATAATATGAAATATAGTATGGAGGAAATCATAGTGAGATCATGATAATGAGATTCCTATCTTGTGTAATTATGTTAGTATCTAAATTTTCCCTAGTAATAGGATTAATGAGATTAGATATCATTAATCCGAATAGACTAGCACATATTATACTCCTTGATTAGATCAAGCAGTAGATCTCGTAAGCTATAGACATGGGTTGTTTAGAGTTAACATGTGGATGCTTACTAAAGGCAGTAAGTACATAGGATTTACCTACTATGAGACAATCATATGGATATTCTATTCCAGTGTCAATGATAGTCTCATAATAGCAATAGTGCAAATATCCTTTAAATTGAGGTGCTCAAGAATATCTTGGATATTGATCCTATGCTTTCAATCCATTCATTGGTGCCTTTTAGGGGTTACTCCTAGAGTGGTGATTGGGTACAACTTGAGGTATTCGGAAGTAATTTAGTAGCCAATAAAGGATTCACCACTCCTAATAGAAGGAGATGATACCCACGACCTCTTGTCGAGGTCATTACTTAGGAGTCTCTAGCTAAAGCATATATGTGTTGTGAAGAGAGTATTCAATGATATATAGAGTAATGAGATCCTCAAGACAAGATCTAATAACACTTGGACAAGATGTGACATAGTCAGTCTAGTGAGAGTTGATAGCTTGACCATATTTTGAACCAAGTTGGGTATAGATGGTGAAAGGACAAATTTCATGGCAACATTGTGTATGGAAGGGTTCGTAGTCAAACCACTGACTTTTTGGTCAATTGGGGGTTATGACGTGTTACTCGATACCGCTTTTGACTTACTTGAATTAAGTGTTAATTCAAGTGGCCAACATAATTGGGAACCGAATGGGTTACACACATGGGAGATCCGAAGAATGAGTAAAATGATTTTGAATAGTGATTCAAGATATGAGAGAGTGCTTTAGGATTGTATTATGATGTGATCGTGGTAGAAAACATTACATGGAATGGGTTAGAAACAAGTGTTGTTGGCTTCCATTAATGCAGGATGTTCATGGTCATTAACTTCCCATAACTTCCATTAATGCATGTTATTCATGGTCATTAACTTCCCATAACTTCCATTAATGCATGTTATTCGTAGTCGCTAACTTCCCATAACTTTCCAGTAATGATGGGGTTATGGAAGGCCAAATGGTGCAAAAAATTAAGATGATTTTTGTGCATCTTGTGTAAGACATAAGAAAAGAAAAAGAATGGTTCTTTCTCTTAGACGTACACTTTTTCTCTCTAAGTCTCTCAAGAGTTCTTGTCTTTGCTAACATAAAGAAAAAATTCTAGCCATCTCCTAGTGAGGTTTCATCCTTCTATCTTCTTGTGGACTTTCGTTAGAGACAGTCTACGTTGATTATTGTGGTTTACGACAACCTACTGCGAAGAAGATTAAAGAACGAAGGAGATCATCAAAAAGGTATGTAAACATCTTACATTTCATGTTTTTGTTTTTCTATATCTATATGCAGGAGTAGATCTACTTTTGAGGTTTCATTTTATTTCGGGCTGTATATATTTGATATATATCATATGAGATGCATGATTGGAACCTAACACTTTCTTCATTGAAACAAAATACTAAAGTGATAAGAAATTCGCTGCAAATCTTGCCACACTAGGATGACACAAATTCTTACTATTGGTAAATTCCTTTCTTATTAAACTCAACAGCCATGCACGATTATTAATGAAACTTGATCACCTTTTTAGCTTTTTACATACTCTCATCAATAATAGGAAAATACCTTTGATCTTCTATATTCTCCGACATTAGTTCAATGCAAAGTGCATCACAAGGAGTCCAAAAAAAGAATTATATCGATTCTATTACCTTCTTCCTATTGCTTTATAAGCGTAATCATTGTCAGTAATGAATTGAACAATATTTTCTAGCCCTACTTCATTCACAACTCCATCGAATATCTCAAATAGAGTATCATTATTTATAATGAGGTCAGATGCATTAATAGACTTCAAAAACATTGAGTCATTTGCATAATAAACCAAAAAGTTAATAATAGGCTATTAACTATTATCTCCTATTTCTCCAACCATCACATGTGATTGAACACTTATAAGTAGCCTAATTCACTCTTTTTTTGCTAAATAACTTGTTTATTTTAGAAACTGAGTAACTCAAAAGTTTACGTCTTAAGTAATCAATTGAAGGAGCTTTGTATTTCGGATTGTAAGAGGTTATAACATCCACTACAGGTTAATAATAGTAAGACTGGGAAGCATTGAATGATGAACTTGTATCATACCACTATTTAGCTACTACCATATCCACATTGTGAGCATCCCTTGATTGCATAATACTACGAATTGAAGGTTGGACTCTAGGAGTTGTTTGTGGTGTAAAAAAACTAGTCAATTGCCTTCTTCTTTTCATAACATCAGGTCTAGGTGTAACATTCACTTCTTGCTAGGCTTGAGATGGAACACTTCCACTACCATCTTCAACATTTCCACAATCATCACGAAAACTAGCAAACGAACTTCCACTACTAATTTAAAAGTCCAGCCTTTCCCTTCTATCTGTCTCCTGTTGATATTCGTCAATGAAAATTTTCATTTGTCACTACACATCATGACTCACTTTTTTACAGAGTTCCATATCTCCTTTAACACCAGCTGAATGCTTTTTTTAATAGGGTGATTCCTCCACCTTTCAAATGCTTATTATAAAACAAACAAATAGTATGGTTCCTCATACCAGGAACCTATGCAGCATAAGTCTAAACTAGATCGTTTTATCTTCTTGAAATGGTTTGATTATTAGTACTTGAACTACCTTCCATTTATTTGTAAAAATAAATGAATGCATATATCAAAATAAAGAACATATAATTTCATTACACAGTACTCATTTTCATCTTATATAATATAACTCATTTTGTATGATTACATCATATACAATTCAATTTCATCGAACACAATTCTCCATAATTCAAAAACTAACAATTCAATTATTCAACATACATAATTATACAAACATACATAAACAATTTACATTTTCAACAATCACAAAACATACATAAATAATTTTCATTTCCAACAATTTTGAACAATTTCAATTCAAAGTTTCAATTTTGAGGATCAAGTTGAAGGGTATGATTTACATAATCATTAAATAATGAATAACATATTTTATACAATTTTTCATATGCATCTATTCATAACATGAGGATCAAGTTGAAGGATATAACTTCGTTTGGAAAATTTTTTTTTCTTATTCAAACCTTTGGATCTTCTCTGCATTTCTAACAAACCATAATATTATATCCACCATTCTATATTTGGTTTTTAAATATATAAGTTAATTCTAAATCTTTAATGGACATTAAAAAATCTTCGTACAAATGGTTGGAGTTTAGCCTACAACATGTTCACAATGTGAAAAAAAGAAGTTCCTTATGGGTGCATATACATCACTACTTTCACACATTATCTATTATAAATATTTATGATAGTATGGGCATATATACTACCAAATAATTTAGCATATTTTATATATTGATTAAATGGAAAGAAATGGTAGTTTATGTTTCCAACTTTCTCCAATTTAATTCAAAGTTTCAATTATCACAAAACATATGTCGGACCCCGTTTCCAGAGCCCAACTGATGTCGGATCCCGTTTCTGGAATCAGACTCCTGAATCGTAAAACATGAACTTGATCATCTTGTCTTGTAAGGTTTATTTCACTTAACCCTAATTGTATGTTAATTTCTCTTGTACATCATAGCCTTAAGGCTCTTGCTTTATTTAAGACAAGAATCGCTTCAATCGGAGTTATATAACTTAAGATATGCTCCAAGACCTAAAAGAGTTCATACCTGAAACATGCTCTCTCCACCGACCCTTAACTTTCTTTTATTCAATTATTTTCAATTTAACTCCAAAAGCTACAAATTTTTATATGGAGAAATATACATGTCTTAGAAAACTAATGGTTCAAGCCTCACCTCATTTGGAGGTCATATGAGGGGTTTATTCCCAATTTAACAGACCATGCTCACTTCCAAATTCAAACTGAAACTCTTTTGGGAAAATTACCATAACTTTTTATATATAGGTCAGAATGTGTTCGCTCTTTCACCATTTGAAAGTAGACATCTAGATCTACA
>JANJEY010000006.1:49969434-49981875 GCA_024703695.1 Erythroxylum cataractarum
GCCCAATTTGCCCTTATACCAATTCTTATAACCTTACTACTTCAATTCAGAAATTTAAACTCTTAGGGATTGAATTGAGATTCAAATCCTTCAGATTCACACACTTTCATTGTTTCTTTCATGCCTATCAATTCTCATTTCAATCAATTCATATTCTTTGATTTTCATAAATCTCTTCAAATTTCAATGGCTCCAAATAGAAAAATTCCAAAATCATGTCGTTAATCTATGGTGTCAATTTAACAGTCATTTCTAGTACTGGAAATCTCATCGGCACCCACTTAACAAATTTTTATGAAGGAAAACACATAACTCACTCCAATTAAATTTTCCAAACCCAAAATTCCCTTTTTTCACAAACATTACACTGATAGACACGTATACTGGGAAAGGTCACGAGTGCATGTACAATCATATCATTTGCAAAAATTACTGTTCATATCAATATAGAAGCCATTTTATGCATAAGTATGCCGAGACACGTGCACACTCACAACCCGACCCAAATTTTGATTTATCCGGTGATGGGATGTTACAATTGATCTAAATTATTAATCTAGCTTAACCATAGAAACTGTATGATGAAACAATTATATATTTTTAAGGAATATCCTTAAAAAAGCAATTTAAAAACTTCTCTTATGATTGACTTTCATTTTTTCAAATTATTATCATATTGTTACCAAATTAATGTTATAATTATGATTTACAAAACAATATCATATATAGCAAAAGCCAATTGAAGATCCTATATAAATCAACCTAAAATTGAATTACCATTACAAAATAAGGCAAACACGAGGAAAAAGAGGAAAACCTTTTATTAATAAAAACAAATTCAACAAATTCCTTTGTAGAAGATCAATCACGCCAAAGAATATTAATGATAGAGTTTAGAAATCATCATAAAAGGGTTGATAAAAAAGACAAAAATATATGTTTTAAAAAGGTAGTCATGTCTAGTTTGATCATCTAAAGGTAATTACAAGAAAAAGATTGAAAAAAAAGAAAAAAAGATGTTACAAAGAGGATCTAAATGCCCACAACTCCATATTTCACCTTTACAGAAAAACACTGGTTCTCTTCATTTTTATAGGGACTAACCCACCCTATCTTCTCTACTCTAATTACTATTCATTCCATTATCCCTTATCAAGCATCATTTTTTCATTCCTTACCCACTCCTTTATTCCTATACCCTCCAACCAAGTACACTCTTAGCATAGCAATAACAATTTAACTATCACAATGCATAAAAATGTAAGGTATTTGCTTTGGCAACAAGGGAATACCATTCAAAAAAAATTTAAAAAACTACACTACTCATTAAAGTAAACACACACCCACTAGTTGATTTAGTATTATCTAAGTCAGTGACCCAATTTGCATCTCTATGACATTCTAGAACATCAAGAAAGCCAGTGTATTTGGTAGCATAACTTATACTCCCTTTCAAATATTCACATAATCTCTTTAATGCATCCTAATAAGTAATATTAGGATAATGCCACTATTAACCTAATCTACCAAGGGCATAAACTATGTCCATTCTAGTAGCGTTTACTAAATGAAAAAATGACCTAATTATTTGAGCATATTTGTTTAGGGAAACTCTTTCTCCTTTATTATTTTTTAACTTAATCATAGAGTCATATGGAGTAATCACTACACTCAAATAAAAATAATTAATATTTTTTAATAGCCAACTTAGCTTTGAATTTTTTTTATAGAACCATCAGTCTTTAGCTTCTTTGTAAAAATCCATTTAGAACCTATAATCTTGCAACTAAGTGGGAGTTTGGTCAAAATATAACTCTTATTAACTTAAAGGGGGTTATTTCATCATTAACGTCTTTCCAAAAATTAGGGCTTCTTAATAAGTCTTAAAGTCATACTTAAGTAAGAAAGTGTAGAAATCGTCAACAAATCCATTAACCTTTTTGCTTCTTTTACTTCTATAAGGATTAAGGTTATCGTTATCTAAAATACTAGAGCTACTAGCACTAATAAAATCACCATTAGAAGACTCACCAATAGGCCTAGAAACTTTGTCCTTCATAAGGAAAATAATCTCAAAGAAAACTGTTTCTCTAGACATGATAATATTATTATTTGAAATTTTATGAAATTTTCAATTTATTACTAAACATATATAGGAAGTAATATTTCAAGAATAACCAACAGCCACGGTTTGTAGTTTTAGGGGCAATCGTTCTTTTCTTAACTGTAGGACACCCCCACATTTTAAGAAATTTAATAGATAACTTTCTACTCTTCCATAACAAACAGGGACTTCGGTTAAAATCTTTACAAACAATTCTATCTATGAATTAATCAAACATAATATAAAATCTCTCTTGAACAATTTTTAGGCAAACCAAGATCAAGTAACATAGCATTCACCATATCTAAAAGAGACATATTTTTTCTTTCCACCAATCTGATAGACTATGGTCTATAAGGGGTTTAACTTCATATATAATACCATCTAAAGGTGATGCGGGGCTGATCTCTACTTTATAAATCTCACAGTTAAATGCACCTATTGAACTATAGTATAGTGTCAGTAAATATTGAGTGTCGATCCTATATTAAGTGTCGATCCTATAAGGACTACAGGTACTAGTAATAACCACTTTTATTATCTAAACAACAATTTAAGATGATGATTTCGTTTAAATTAAACTAAACTAAATTAAATTATAATTCAATGCATTAATAAACATAAACACATATAACACTAAGATTAATCAATATTGTATATTTAATACCTAGGCAATGAATCCCCTTGAGATTTTTTAAGTGTTAACCCTTTATCAAGCAATTCAATTGTTGATCAATGAACTGTGAAAATTTCTATCTTATGTTAATATCTTTCTCAATACTACTAGTAACTAATCCTTGGTTGATTAATTGAAACCTCTTTCTAAATAAAAACTCCTAAGACTATTTTATTTGATTCATTCATTTCACTCTTAGGTTGAACTATAATCTAGAGGATTTATGTTGACCTATCTATAAGTTTGTATGTAACTCCTTCAATTATGGTAGATCTATTCATATAAAAGAATTTTTTAATATCAAACATATGAAACCAGGCATTGAACTAATATCTCGAACATATTAATTTAAGAATAAAAATGCTTAATTGAATCATAATAAATGAATCAATCAAATCATATTAGATAGAAGATCAAATCACAATATCCATCTTAACTTACGGTTTGACATACCTAGGCACTAAAAAAACTAAGTTCATAAACATAGAAAATAAAACAAACATCAAAATTTCAGAAGAATAATTAAAATAAAAAGAATCAATGAGATATATATATATATATATATATATATATTGTAACATCCCATCACCGATGGGATGGGTAAATTGGTAAATGGGGTCAGGCTAGTAGTTGCATTGCATATTGTGATGTGAACATTCATTTGGCCTCTAATTTTAGAGGAATGAGTCTTTTGGCACATGCATTTATATATACATGTATTCATGGCAATTCCCGGCATTTAATTGTAAATATGATCTGTTTTGTAATTTCTGAGATAATTGTGCTTGAGAATTGGAATTGGAATTGTTTTAGAGTGATTGTCAATTGTTAGTTACCCTTAGCAATTTTTCTGGAAAAATTGGGAGAAAATGTCCAGACCGGAAATTTTTCGATTGACAGATTGATTGATTGTATAGTACTTGAATAACTGTCCAATGGCCATGGAAAGTTAGATATATGATTTTAGAAATTAATATGCCATTGGAAATTAGAGACAAATTGGACTGGAAATGATTGTGAAAAGAGAAGGAGATTTAAATGTATTGTGAGGAAAAAGACAAGAGGCATATTTTTTTAACCTTTAAATGCCTTAGGTTTAAAAATTGGGAGAAAAGAATTCCTTCTCTATCCTAGGGCAAGCTTGCTTCTTCCTCCTTTGCTGATTTTCGATCTTCCATACCAGATCATTGCTTGATCTTTAGCTTGCTTGCTCTTTCCTTGTTATTAAGATCAACCCTAATCCATGAGAAGATGAAGATTGTTGAAGTTTTTAGAGAGAGCTGTGGGTGATAGAGAAAGTGAATGGGTTAGAGAAATTTCGGAAATTTACGAAAGAGAGCTTGTTTTGGTAAGTGATTTCTGTATATATTGTTTATTTTTTAGTTAAATGCACACGTGGGTTTAATTATGAAAGATTGGGGTAGTTGAGAGTGAGTTATGGTTGAATTTTAGGGAGAGAAATGTAAATAGAGAATCGGAGAAGACAATCCAGGACCGCACGTCGCAACAAGAGGATTATTGGACGTCGCGACGAGCGCACACCGCGACGAGCGTACCCCGCGACGAGCGGTTCGTCGCGACAAGAAGGACATCGCGACGAGTGGTAAGTTGGATGTTGCGACGAGCCACTGTGTAGACGCCATGGCGAGCGTCTTTTCACGCTACGGCAAGCAACTCCAGGACGCCGCGGCGAGAGCCCTGAGGCCGTGGCGAGGACATTTTTTTGAATTGGTTTACTTTAGTTTTTGGGGCATAGCTGTCGATGTAGACCTCTGATTAAGGTGATGTTTGATTCGTTATGAACTAGTGAGAGGGGTCTACAATAAAAGTAAAGAAAGAAAGTTTGAAATTAAATGAGTGAGATCTTAAATATTGAATGAAAGTGGGGTTTAGATTGCTATTACAACCTAAGGGTTGTTTCTGGATCATTGGGGTATAATAGTGAGATTTCTGGATTTAAGGAAATGCTATTGGGGTTTTAGAAACTGAGCCTAATGGGTGAATTTGGATCTAGAGGATAGTGGCACTAATTTTGAGGTCTTTCTTGAGAATATCCTAGTGGGTATGACTTGGTAAGTTGACTGAATGATAGAAATGAAATTTGTGGAGTTCCAGGGCATGTTATTGAATTGCAATGAGCCATTATTGATCAAATGAGTGAAAAGTTAGACTTGGACAAAAGAAAGTAGAAATTGGGAAATAGCGCTAGGAAGGTCATGAACATGCATCGTGCATCTTTTATTTAAGACATGTGCATCATTGAATCTTTCTGATCATGCATTTAGTAACGAATGATTATTTGACTGTTCTAGAGGCACCGTTGGAACAACATTCCACGGATATTGCTGGGACTTCTAGGTTGCAGCTTGGAAGTACAGGTAAGTAACCTAGTTAGTTCCTCAATTTTTAACTGTTAAACGTTCTGTAAACTGTCTGTGAATATGAATTGTTATGTTTGAAATCTCAGACCGAAGGTCCGAGGGATTGAGAGATTGGATATGCTAATGTGATTGTTTATGAATGTTTCCATGGGAAAAATGTGAATGTATGGTAGAGTGGAATTGGAAATGATATGACTGTTTCCGATAAATTGATTCTGATTGTATGTGATAAATGAATTCCATAATTGATTGATTAATAACGGTTGTGACTGGAGCTGCTACCGAGAGCTACAAGCTCGACCACTGATACTGAAAAAAAAGAGCCTCGAGCTCGAAAGGGATTAGTACATACCCAGAGGGCTCTACTATCCCTACTGACGCATGGAAAGTAGTGCATATCCTGAGGGCTCTCCTACTTCCTAAGACGCGATTACTGTTTAATGTGACCGAAAAGGGATAGATGTGTTTACATCCCTCGAGTAGGGGTGAAACAAAACCGTGAGGGTGGCTCACCATGCCAAAGCGGACAATAACGAAGGTGGAAGTGGATTCCCTGAGGGCTCTTCTCCCCCTAAGACGCGTATACTGAATACTGTTCACTGTTTAAGCGCTCAGTCACAACTCAGAATAAAAAGAAAATTGGATAATAATGGGAAAAGATTATATGTATGGATTAAATTGTGGACTAAAAAAAGGGTTAAATGCTCATAATTATGTGATGACTGATTTGTGAAATTTTTGAGTTCTGCAATTGCATGAGAACCTGATAATTGTTATATGATGATACTGAATGTGTAATTTATTGAAATTGTGAATTGCTTGCGATATGCATGAATTGGCTGAACCATCGATGATGGTTTCTCTTTGAGTTCGCAAACTCACCCAAAATTGTAACTATTTTTCAGGAATTGAAGAGTACCCCGTTAGGCAACGGGAGTATGCCTACTGCATGTAATTCAGAGTTGGAATTCGGAATCAGTTCACGTCTGCATTTATATCATTCTATTATTTTGTAAATTTGTATTTCTGCAAGTTCTGCAAAATAATGTGTTTTATTTCAGTGGCCCCAATTGGCTAATGTTGTATTTGAAATGTGACCACTGAAATTGTTAAGGAAAATCATTGGGCCCGGTTTGGTTATGAATTTCTGTATATGAAATGGTTGAGCGCTTTTGAGTCCCTTTTTTTAATGACTGTAATTGTGTTGTGATCGAAACTATTTTCGAATTAAAACGGGCCCAAATAGTTTACTGAATTCAGCTTATACGATTGTTTTCAAAAATAAAAATGTTTTACTGAGTTTTTGAACCGTTTTGATTGCTCTAGCATACTACTCTCGTGAGGCAAGGACTCGGATATCACCCTCGATGTCGAGTTTGGGTCTTGCGAGAGTGGGATGCTACAGTTATTAGCAGTAGATGAGTTCTATAAGAGAGGAACAATCCTCAGATAATGGAACAAAACATTTATCTGCCTTATTCCCAAACACAGTAATGCAAGGAAGATGGAACAATTCAAGCCTATAGCTTGCTGTAATTTTCTTTATAAAACCATCACTAAGATCTTAGCTAATAAGCTGAGAGCGAACTTGGGGAAGATAATTAGCCCATAACAGAATGCTTTTCTTAAGGGGAGATCAGTGGGAATAAATATCCTACTAAGCTATGAGCTTTTGAAGGGTTATCACTCTAAGAGGAGAATGAGGAATTGCACCATAAAGATGGATCTTTCGAAGGCTTGTGACTCAATCAACTAGAGCTTTCTTTTTACTATATTAAAGGCAGTGATTATCCTCCTCTGTTTAGAGAATGGGTTGAGGAATGTGTAACTACTGCTTCTATGGCAATCTTGGTGGATCGAGGACCTACAAACTTAATCAAAGCAAGGAGGGGCTTGAGGCAAGGGGACCCATTATCCCCTTACCTATTTGTTTTATGTATGGAGGTTTTGTTAACTCTTCTTATGAATACTATATGAAGACATCCACAGTTCCAGTTCCATGGTAGATGTAAAAGGTTGAAGCTCACACACCTAGCTTTTGCAGATAACCTCTTATTATTTTGCAAGGCATAGAAAAACTTAGTTGATATAATCATACAAGTAATGAAGGAATTCCAAGAGATTTCAAGTTTAAGATGCAACCCTCTAAAGAGTTGTTTCTATTTATCTTACAACTCAAGTAGAGAGGTAGCATATACAACTATCGAGATGGGATTAACATAAGGGCAATTACCCTTCAGATATCTGGGGGTACCAATTTCTCAAAGAAGAATCAAGTATGGGGAGTGTAAACCTCTGTTGGACTTAATTCATGGCAGAATCAATCAATGGAGAAATTGGTTCCTTAGCTATAGAGGCAGGCTATAGCTAATTCAGACAATACTGAGTAATCTTACCACTTATTGGATCAACCATTTATCCATTCCCAAAAGTATCCTTAAGGAAATCGACAGGAGGTTTAGGGATTTCTTGTGGAGCGGCTTAAACCAAGGAAAAAACAAAGCGAAGATCAGTTGGGACAAAATTTATAGACCTAAGCAACAGGGGGGATTGGGTATCCATTCTATAAAGATGAATCATAAGGTGAGTAAGGGGCAGAATTTGAGGTGGTTATGCTACAAAAAGAAGGATTTATGGGTAAAATGGATACACAATGTATTCATTAAGCACAAGAGGATCTGGATACTACAGTCAAGGCAGAATATGTCAAGCACTCTTAAAGAAATTCTCGAAACCAGACAATGAATACAGAGTCAGGTGTTTCATAGGATTGGGAATAGAGAAAGCATGTCTTTTCGTTATGATAATTGGCACTCGAAAGGTCCTTCATATAAGGTGGCGGAGGTATAGGGCTTAAAATTGGGGGTGATTTTAACTACCAAAGTAAGTATGCTCATTCGGAATAATCGGTGGATATGGCCCTTCCATAATAATAGGAGTGTCAGTCTCATTATGGAAGAGTTGCTTCGATGTCAAGAAGGAGAGCAAGATGAAATGCAGTGGCTAGCAAATAACTCAAGGAAGTTCAACACAAAAGCCTATAACACAAAAGCCTGTAAAACACTATTACAGGCTACATAGAGCAGAAGGAAGGAGTGGGCAACATTAATATGGGATAGTGATCTTAATCCAACTCACTCATTCATCTTATAGACGGGAATCAATGGAGGGTTGCTTACAAGGGATAAGATCAGGTTCTCCATTAGTAATTTGAACTGTGAGTTACGTAATAAGGAATTGAAAAAGTTTAGAACATCTCAGGATTTGATGTAGGTATACCAGATAAGTTTGGAATCGGTTCAAAATAAGCTCAATGTGGTCTGACCAATAGATTCTTAGAGTGAAACTATTGATTGGCTAGGAAAAATTAGAGTGCATAATGCGGCTAATCTCAAAACTATCAGGTTAAGTTGGGTAGCTTTGGCATACTACATATGAAAAGAACACAATTGCAGAGTATTCAAACAAGAAAGTAGAAGCAACGAGATGGTTTTTCAGGTCATCTTCCTATATTGCAGATTGGCCATATTAGCTAGAGGAATAGCTGCAAATCTAATAAGTAACATGAAGAGTAGATGGGGATTGGAGTAATACCAGACTCAGTGGTCTCCCAAGTTCCCTCGATCTCAAAATGTAGACGATTACTAGGAACCATAATTCCCTATAATCTAGATTATATGAATTATACTAGTTTTGTCCTCTAGATTGTATATTTTTTCTTATAATGAAACCTATTAATTTTCGAAAAAAACATTCTTGTCGACTTGTAAATATTACGAAAATCTGCCTTTACCAGAATTAGGTACTAATAACAACATATAATCATACTTCAAATCAATGAAAAGGAGTCAAATGTGTGGACTTTTATCTTATTCCATTATGCATTATTAAAGTGAGTTGGTTTATCGTGAAAAAGAGAAGTTCATAAGTGAAAGGCAAAATAGACAGACATTAGTATCTTCATTTCCAGAGGCATAACTTGGAAGACAAACTCTAGACTCCTTATGTTTTTCGGTTATAACAACATAAATACCATGGGATCTGCTACCTTGTGATGGGAGATCTTATTGGGGGACTTTCTTAATCTCAGTTATCTGAACCAGTTATCTTGATTGGTTTCTGATAATTATTTTGGGCTTTAGTCGTGCAGAACAGTAAATTTAAAGACAATTATACTAGAGATCCACTCCATCCTTTTAATTAGTTTTTAACACCTGACAACTAAAATGTTAATTATTGAAGTCTTCAATTAAACATAAACAAGAATATTGTGGGGAAATGCACTGACTCATGCATTTCGCTTGTCATTGGATATCGCCAGGGTTAATAGCAGAGTTGAGATTGTTATTAATGGCCCATCATGCCATTTAATAAAACCAGGTTTCCACTTGTTTTATTGAAGAATTGTTCCAAATCAGATCTTGACTTGGTAACGCTGCTAGGCCCAGCTAGATCATTGGCAATTCCCATTCGCATGCACGTGCGTGTCTATGCCATTAAAGTTCCCATGTTTTAGTCAAACTGTTCTCAAGGTGACCCTCTTGATCAGTTTCACTGCTAGATTGGTCCCTATTTATACTTAATGAAGCCAGCTGATTCTGATGAACTTACAGCTTTGCGATTGTATCAGCAAGATGAACCCCAATTGAACTTGCCTTCATGTCCACTAGTCCAACATTCAGGAGAACAACTTTTACCAGCCGTGCCAAATTGTCACTTTCAAACATTACACCTGAACCTGCCGCCTTACAAAAAGATGGATAATAGAATTGACTTCAAATCGTGGCGGACGTACGTCAACTTTAACTAATTAATCAAATCCCATAAAAGCAAAAATATTTCAAAACAAAGACTTATAACATTGACTACGAAGAAAGGGTGTAGCAGTTATGTAAAGTATTCATTTGTGTTGCATCCATCAAGCTCACTGTAAGCTGACTTTCGACCTAGATGTTTTACATTACCAATGCAACATTTATATCTAAATATTATTGTGACCTCACCTCATGAGGCCTAAATCCGCTATACAATGCCTCTCTAAAGAGTTCGTA
The DNA here is from genome assembly GCA_024703695.1 of Erythroxylum cataractarum. Taxonomy (NCBI): domain Eukaryota; kingdom Viridiplantae; phylum Streptophyta; class Magnoliopsida; order Malpighiales; family Erythroxylaceae; genus Erythroxylum; species Erythroxylum cataractarum. Next base: position 49,979,647 of record JANJEY010000006.1, read on the forward strand.
AAGAAACATTCAAGTATCTGTTCTTTCACAAGGCGGTCGTAAGATTTTTTTTTTTTAATATACTTCAATTTATCTAATGGCTACAATTGCTAATTGACTTTCTCATGCTCATGCTATTGTAGGGAAGAGTCAAAAGCGGTAAAGCCCTTACATTCGTCCAATAGGCCTGTTTAGACCTTTTTTTTTTATATAAATTAATGATACATCTTGAAATGAGCACACAGAGGCGTTGAATCGCATGTGAAGAACCCGGTATTTAAAACGGTATTATTCTTCAAAACCGCTTGCGTCATGTCCTTTTAAGATAAGCAACCACTTGGGTAATGGTACAGAGGCAAGGATGGGAATCAATTAAAGATATCTCGGTTAGAGTTGGAGGAGAAGTTTTAAATCTCTTCTTCCCCTAAACTAGGAGGACCGAGCTAATTATAGATAGAATATTATGAGCACCATTGTTCACCACATACTTCGCCGAATCTGCTCTCTTGGGTTCTGTTTTTCTCTTACAGGCTCCTCGTATCAGTAGGTAAAGCAAAGGGAAAAAATTTCAGTAAAGTGAGCATCATTGTCTTGTGTGGTCCACCTAATTTAGCGTTATAATCACGCACGAGAATCTATAAGTTTGCCTTTTGATTATTGTTAACTCTGGAAATGGAGTCCAGATGCGTAGCACTTTCACGTAACATGTAACCCATTTTTCTTAATTAGCCTTTGCAACTGTCAACCTTAATTAACAGAAGGAAATGGCTATTTTACTAACGATTACAACATAGAATGGACCAAAATCTTGCTCTTCCTTTATCAAGCAATATGCAACAAACGCTGAAAACGCCAAACTTCAGACAAGTAATACCACGTCCCATTCATGCAGCCAATAAGGTCTACTACAAGGAAATCGTTAAATAACGACGGAAATATACCGACGGAACGTATAGCGTCTGTGAATTGCGACGGGACACCCTAATCCGTCGGTTAAAGCAAGAACATTTCCGACGGTCAAGAAATCCGTTGCCAAAGTTGGAGGGAAAATTTCGCGGGGACTTATAGCGACGGAAATATGCCGATGAATACCGTACTATCTGTAAATAGGGACGGAATTAAAATTTCGGTCGGCAAACTTGTCGGTTAGAAATGGTTCACCGACGGAAAAAAGAGGTCGGTATATTGCAAAACGTCGTCGGGAAGCTAGGTTAGAAAGCTTAATTCTGTGACGGTATTTTTAATTATACCGACGGATCATTCCGTCGCCAAAATTAAATTAAATCCGCCTGTGGCCGTCCCTCCTCTCTTCTCTCCCCGACGCTGCTCTTCTCTTTCTCTCCTCTCCTCCGGCGAAGCTCGTCTTCCGTGAACGTCCGACCAGCTGCTGCGTCTCTGGCGACCACAACGTCCGTCTTCTCAGGCGACCACAACGTGCGTCTCTCCTCTGCTGGATCCGAAGGTAAGAAAGTTGTGGGTTTGGGTTTTTTGGATGTGTTTCTGGCTAGATTTAATGCATTTCGTTTGGGAACTCATGTTTGATTGGTCTTGTGTGAATGTTTTGCATGTTTATAATGGAAAGAATTAAAGGATTTGTGTGTAGATAAGGTTGAGATGGTTTTTCCCGCAAGATGTTCGATGAAATGCATGAAGGATGAATAAGCTTAACGCCCTGTTTGGAAAGCCATGAATTCAATTCAATCATGGGATTGAATTCAATTCTATGGTTTGGAAGCATAAAAAGGCAATGAATTGAATTCCCGTATGAGTTCAATTCATTGCCTCTTTGTAAGTTGAATTCACGCTGAAATTGCGTGAATTCAATTACAAACCATCCCACAAGTGCTCGCTGCTCACGCACTTGTGGGATGGTTTTAGATAAAATAATAATTTATTAATAAATAACAATTTATTAATAAATATTTATTAATAGATAAAATAATTTTTTAAGTTTTAGATAAAAAGTTTAATTTTATTTAATTAATAATTTATTAATAAATATTATATAAGAGATTAAAATAAATTTAATAAATTAAAATAATTTATTTTTAAGTTTATATAATATACATTATTAGTGATTCTGTTAACAAAATATATATTATTAAATTATCTTCAAATTATATAAATTTAAATTATAGTTATTAAATTATTTTTATTAAAAATAATTTAAATAAATATTAAGTTTTAGATAAAAAGTTAATTTTTAAAATGTTTTATTTTATTTAATTAATAATTTATTAATAAATATTA
>JANJEY010000006.1:50003230-50029374 GCA_024703695.1 Erythroxylum cataractarum
GATTAAATGGATCCCGATGAGATCGAGATATGTCCCGATGAGATCGCGACATCGATATTGCTGAAAAAGGTTTCCAGTGGTTTTTCCATACCGGGACCCGGTAGGCCGGTAGGACCAACCCCAGTGTGACTGGACCACTTCAGCATTTATATATATATATATAGAGAATTAATTAATTAATTAAGTAATTAATATATATATATATGAGACTAACGTGGAAGCTTCATCATCCATGCATTTAATGAGTCTTTAAAAGTTAAAGACAAATGGCATAAGATTATAAGATGAAGGATATAAGGGTATGGTCGTTGGTTTTGATAAAAGGAAGAAGGGATTTTGCGAAAACCTAAGAGAAATTTGTTTCTCCTTCATCATCGATCAAGCTCTCCTTCATCTCCAAGATTTCTTCTTCATCATTCTAGCAGTCTTTAATTTGTTCTAGCTATTCCCGGGTCAAAGGGTTTGTCCCGGTTAAGTTCTCCGTTCTCTGCGTGGATACCGTTAGAGACGGTCTCCTTTGACCGTTATGGTTTGAGTTTGTTATATAGACACATGGATCTTGGCTTTCAGGAAGGTCCCGGAACAAAAAAATTTTGTTTTCCGCACCGTGTGCATGTGATGCACACACCAAGATTTTCCTACATAAGAATGTGTTGCTTTTGTTAAGGAAGTGAAGTTTGGATGAAATGCAAGTTTTCACAAGGATAAAATTTGTGTTCTAACTTCCATGAAAAATCTGGAATAATTTGGGTAGAATTAGTCAAAGTTGCCTTTATGAAAATTGTAGTTTATCTTTATAGCTTTCCAACACTATAAAGTATGTGGGTTTTGAATGTGAGAGTTGAAAGATGTGAATTTTTGAAATTCGGGTGTTGTCTATGATGGCAATTCCGGGACAAAAACTTTGAGTAAAGTTTTGACCCTCATAAGTGTAGAAATTGTTCATAAGGTCTTCATGAAGGTGGAAGTTTATCTTTTTATCTTTTCATTGATATAAAGTATGACCATTTTGGACAATGGAGTAGAAAGATATGATTTTTAGAAGTTATGTTACTGTTTTAGGAGGACATTAATTAGAAAGCCACTTTGAGGTGGATTCTGACTCCTTTAGAGGCTGAATTGGTTTTTAAGTCCTTCATGAAAGTTGTAGAATGTCTTTTTAACTTTTCATTGATACCAAATTTGGAAAATTTGGATCTCTGGATCAAAAGATAGGAATTTTGGAAATTAGGTAGTCCAAAAAAATCACAGTGTCCTCGCGAGTGCGACGCAGTGCACCCGCCTGGTCGCGATCGCGACGCGGTTGCCTCGCGAACTGATCGCAAGGGTGACATGGTCGTGATCCCGCCCTGCTCGCGATCGCAACCCGAGCCCTTTTCCATTCTTTTGCTTGTAACCTTTCCGTCTGACCTTCGATTGACCCGATTTTTTATGCGTTGGATTCCTAAGACATTCCTTTACCTGTTCATAAAAATATGTAGGTTTTGATATTATTTTGAAAAATATTGATTGAATCAAAGTGAGAGGATCGGTTTAAAGAGTACGAGTTGGATATGTTTCTGAATATACTTCAGTATCTTGGCGATATCTTGAGCTATAGAGCTCCAAATGAGGTGGTTATTATTTCTAAATAAACTAGAGACATGAAGCTACAATTCATCTGAAGGAATTGAATTTCAATTCGATCTTTAAGAGTTTCAGTTTCTGGAGTGAAGTTGAGTATAATGCACAGTCTCAGTTTAGTAATTCCGCAGTGTAAGTTCGCCCTTTTGGGCTTGAGATGTTATGAGAATGATGAGGAACCGATGATAGCTAATGAAAGTACTTTGAAGTAACTCTATAAAGAAATCTGCTCATGCTTTATAAGGGTTAAATGAATTAACCCTACAGAGTAAGACGTATATGTTTCATGTTTTCGAAGAGTGTGAAAACAAATTTACTAAGGAGAAATGAAGAAGATCACGTTTCATGATTTCGCAAGGTTTGGATTGTAGACTCAAGCGGGATCCAACACTCATGGTATCAGAGCAAGAAGATGAATCAGTGTCGTTTAAAGAATTTTCATAAGTTTAAGTTCACGTTAATGATCCGAGGTTGGGTTCCAAAATCGGTGCCCAACAGTTATGCTCCTGTGATTGGATGGTAAGAAATTTCTGGCATTTCACTATCTTCTCCTGGATCTTCCATTATTGTTGAATCCTCATGGGTTTTAATCTCCTCCATGTCTTCAATCATGAAAAACTGTGGTCGAACACACTGGTGACTAGGTGAAAACTTCTCATCACATACCTTTCTCTCTTCATTCCCTAGCCCCTTGCGCTGACAATCTGCAAAAGTTTGGATTCCCATTTTTTTGGTTTAATACTGGTCCTAATACTCCTGAATTTCCCGGACTCGTAAGTCTAGAGTTGAAACTAGCCACACTCTTTTGGGGTAGAATTTGTCAACAGGATTGTTGATAGCGTCCTTCTGCCAACCTAGCCAAGTTGATTACATCAATGAGGGTACGTGGCTTGTTCATTTTGACATCTATTTGAAGCTCATCCTTTATTCCCCCAATAAAGCTACTAATAAGATAACTCTCATGTAATCCATCCACTTTGTTTGACAGCTTCTCAAATTCTTCTTGATAGGTCTCCACTGAATTCAGTTGTTTCAATCGTTTCAATGCTTCCCCGGGGTCTTCATAGTCTGTGGGTCCAAACCTCTAAAGGAGAGCGTGATTGAATTCAATCCAAGACAGAGAAATTTTGAATTTAATAAACCATTGATATCATTGCAGAGCTTTTCCATCCAAATGGAATGAGGCAATGGACAATTTCTCATCCTTAGGTATGCCATGGTATATGAAATATTGTTCAGATTGGAACAACCATCCTTGAGGATTTTCTCCTTCAAATCTTGGAAACAACAACTTGCGTTGGGGTTTTCTTGTGCCTGAACCTTGAATCCTAGAGTTATCAAAGCTGGTTCGAGAGTTTCCTTCCCCTAAAATTGGGTATTCTCCAGTATTTTGCCGTGTAGGAGTTACTACCATTCTAAATGCTTGAAACTCATTAGTGATATTCATCACCATTGTACTCAATTGGTCATAATTTTTGTTTACTCGTGTCTACAACTGGTTGTAGTTGTCACTCACTTGAGTTAGGATAGCTTCCTATTTAGAAAGTAGATCGGCTACTTCATTACGAAAATCAGTTTTTTCTTTCTGACAGGTTTCCATATCGAACGGCTCTTATACCAATTGATATAGTGAATTTTGCTTCCTCTAAGACAGAATTTAGGAAAGGAAATTTAGATAGGAGATCAGAGAGAGGATATATTTCAGATAATTAATGATCTTATTTGCTTTCAGCTACCAGATTTATAGCCTTCAATTATAGTGAATTTAGGAAACTAATTACTTGGAGACTAAGAATCTAAACCAATTCAACTTCCTACTGCTGATTCCCAGCCTATCTAAATGGAAACAAAACAACTATTGCCTACTGACTATCTTATTAAATGACAAAGTAAAGCAATAACCAAAACTTCACTACTGTCTCTCACTACTCCACGTGTCAAGGACCATAACAACTCCACACGTCCTCTACAATAACTCCATGCGTCCTCTACCCCTGCATGAAGGCATTCCACTCGTGCATGACTTTCTTCTGGAGCACGACTTGCTTGTCCCTCTTCCAATTGTGCATGAACAGTAACAATTACTTCTTGAAGTGCATGGCGCTAATAGCTTTAGGCATATTGGTTGGGCTAAAACGAGTGAGGAATGGATCAAGTTGAACACGAATGTGGAGAAACAAACGTTAAGTCAGACTGCTTCTGCCGGTGGTTTCCTTCGCGATAGTTCTAGTGTTTGGTTGGGAGGGTTCTTTCATCATATTGGCTTTTGCTCGCCTCTAGATGCTGAGTTATGGGGTTTTTATTCGGGGTTGAATCTGGCTTGAGATTTAAGTTATCGGCAGGTTGAGCTAGAAGTTGACTCTTTAGTAGGCATTAACATTCTTTCCTCTTCTATACTACTTACTTGGTGAAGACTATTCATGTTTTATTAGCTAAATCCTAGGCAATTCATATTCGTCATGTGTTTCGTGAAGAAAAATGTTGCGCTGATTGGTTGGCTTCTACTGCGGAGTCTTTTGGCTTCAGATTTAATAGTTTGCAGTGTCCTCTCTTGGGATATCTTGCTATCCTCTTTGAGGATATGTGTGAGATTTTAACTCTAAGGTCAACTGTTTAGGCTTTGTTTTTATTCTTTTATATATAAAAAAGAACTAAACAACTTACTTATTAAGATTTTAGTAAACCGAAACAGAAACCCAATATAAATATTTTTTAGCTTTTATAAAATTTGAAAATTAGAAAAAACTAAAACTAAAATTAAAAAGTAAAATTCAAATAAACATATTTTTATTAAAAATAAAAAGTAAAATATATAAAATCAAACGCCTTAAAATTTAGCCATTTACGTTTAATTGATACAAAACTTGCATTTGCCTTTGCCATATATAAATGAGTGCTCCTACTGCTACTAGCCTACTAACGCTAGGGGCACTTGAGTAAAGTAAAAGTAAAGCAATAACATGAGAGCTGTGATGCGTGCAAGATATCACGTAAATTGCTTCTACTTTCCGCAAGAACAAATGATTATGAGATACTTTATTATGCACGAAAATTTCAAGAAAAAGTAAAAATAAAATAAATTATTTATAATACCACTATAAAAAAGGTTTTAGGCACGTAGAAAAAAGGAAGAGTTTCGTAGGGACAAATATCTTGTAGTTTGTTGGCATCGGAGACGGAACAATAATAATTTCGAGCTTGCTCTCCACAATTGACTGACATAATCTCATTAAACACATGCAGCCCGCAATAGATTTTATTGGCACGTCATCTTCTAGACCACTTTGATCGAAACTAGTAACTTTGTGATCATGACACGTATAAAGTTTCCCACAATATCCTTCCCATGCCCCCAGACTGGTTATCTAGTTTCTTTCTATTTTCTGGTCAACATTTATTTGTTGATTGTTCATGAATCAAAATTCAAAAAGTCAACATCCAACAATGCCAGTCCCCGCTATAAACAGGTAACCCAAAACACAAGGGAACCAACGAGCAATGGCGATTCTCAATCTCAAACTTGGTATCGTTCCTACGGAGTTTAGCCGCTCCCGCCGCGGTCTGTTGCCGGTGCGTTCGCCTCGGGCAGGTTTGGTAACAAAAAGAATTAATGCAGCAGATGATAAAACGACGAAGAGTGAGAAGAAAAAGCCTGAAATTTGCACGGCCGACGAGCTTCACTACGTGGACGTAGCCAATTCTGAGTGGAAAATTGCCCTCTGGCGTTACCTGCCTTCTCCTAAGGTATTGGGCGGGGTGAGACGGTTACATTCTGATCGCATATACGACGTAGCCTCATAACAATAGGTGTAGTAGCGGCGGCAGCAGCAGTGTCATGTGTTTTATTTTTTCCCTTTAACATTAATGCTAAAAGTAAATATTTGAAGTTTAAAAAAGAAATAGAAATAAGTTATTCTTTTTTTAATCAATTCTCTAAGGAAGCATCCACTGTTACTGTTGCCGGGAGTCATTGACACTGTTATTGCTGTGTTGTGTGTCATTGACACCTGACAGGCACGTCCAAGGAAGCATCCATTGTTACTGCTGCCGGGAGTCGCTACCAATGCAATTGGATTTGATTTGTCGCCTCAGGTAACCTTCTCCTTTTTCTATTATATTTATATATCTCGGATCGGCTTCGGATGCTGAGAACTCAAAACTTTCACACCAATATTTAGGAACACTCTGACCGCGCAAGTATTATTCAAGCTTAACGTCTCAAAATTATTATTCAATAAATGAATAACAAAACTCTTTAAGTTGGTGGGTGCTTCGTGGAGTTGGGGTGGCGTCTGAGGTGGTAAAGGGGGGAGTATGTTGGTGGCCGCCATGGCCAAGACAAGAGATAGATGCACATAGTTGAATCCCAAGAGTGGAGAAGCTGGAATTTTTGAAATTAGCTAGGATAGGATGTCAACGCTAGCAGCAGTGCTGCAGTGGACCCATACTCAACAAAGGAAGATACATCCACAACGCAACCTGACGGGAGCTTAAGCTTCCTAGTCGGATGATTTTCTTAGATTTTTTCATTTCCAATAGAAACTTTACGAGCAAAAACGCAACTTTTGCCTAGACTTTTAAACGATACAAGTCTTTTTTGTGGAATCGTCTGTGATTGTGATTGAACTCTACCGTCTCTGATAAGACTGACTATTATGCAATACAGTCGTCATTTGCGCGTTTCATGTCAACCCAAGGATTTGATACTTGGATTCTTGAACTTAGAGGAATTGGATTGAGTGCACATGTGATGGAATCTAAATCTGGCAAATTGCATTCCAAGCTATTGGAATCTGTAATAAATTTTCCCGAAAGACTCTCAGGCTTCCTGGACGGAGGTTAGTACAAATAGCTGTGATATTGGACACTGTGAAATTTATGTTGGTTTAAGGGCGTTAACTAAACATGTATGCTTGCAGGACAAAACTCTTTTATCACAGGCCTAAGTAGGGATTTCAGCCAAAAGCTTCTGAATTTTATTGAAGAAAGTCAACAATATAGCAGGCCGTCATTTTTTCATTTCCACGAGCGTGCGCCAGTGGACGACTTTCTTGAACAATTTGAACAAATGAGAAAGTATAATTGGGACTTTGATCACTATTTGGAAGAGGATTTGCCAGCAGCGGTGAGGTGTCATTTCTGTTGGTGTAAATATATTATGTTTCTCGCCTGATAATTACTAGTCCATTCTCATTCATCTACACTGGAGTGTTCTCTGTTCTCTACTAATTAGTCCTTAAGTACTTCGCTTACTCTCCTTTCTTGGATCTTCCTTCTCTCGTTGTCTTGTCTTAGATGGAGTACGTAAGGACTCAATGCAAGCCCAAAGATGGAAAGCTGCTTGCCATTGGGCACTCCATGGGTGGCATTCTTCTATATTCATTGCTCTCACTATGCTGTAAGACAGTCTTCAGTTTACGCTTCTTAAATGTGCTACCGTTGAAAACCATATAGTAATAATCCTTATGGAGTTTCTTATTAGTAGCAAGTGAATGATGTGCTATGGCATGATGTTTATTACCTGTTTTGGTTACCTTTATTATTGATCATCTCATCTGTCTTTGGCTTCCTTTAATTTCTTACTTCGGATCATGATTTATGTGGGGAAAGTTGAGGTTTAATATGGCATTACTACCCAAGAATCAACCAAGTTATGGCTTTATATTTGATTAAAAGCCTTTTCAGCCTTTAGAGGCCGTCAAGTGTATTATGTTAGTTGGGTCTTTCATTCCCTTGACATTAAGTTCATATAGATAATTTATTAAGAAGCCTTCTATTGAATTGTCAAATATGCAAAGTTTCTTCATAATTAAATTCAAAAGAACTCTGGATTATCTGAATTAGGATTTCAACTTGTTTGGGTCATGCAGTCAAAGGCTAAATTCAACTGATAGCCTTTTCCTATTTGACTTGCCCGCTCATCGGCTGTTGTTTATTGTACCTGATGTATAACGGAGACTTGAATGTCCTGTATAGCAGGATATACAAAGGAACACTTGATTACTAAAAATTTCAATTCCTCCAATACTAAGTCTAAGCACAGATGGTGCATTTTGTTGGTGTAGAAGTAAACTCCAGCAATTTAAACTAAAAAGGCACCAATTATTACTGGAAGTTAAGGAATGTCAAATCCCATTGTATTTAACTAACATGTTTAAGGTCAAAAGATCTAGTCCAGTTCCTACTTTAAAGGCTATTAATTTACTTCAATCCTTTGGCGTCTGAATTAATCTGCATTGTTCGCTATTCATTGCTTATTATTACTAGTTGTCTACTAAAGTTTGATGTTTAATGTTTAATGTTTAATGTCTGCAACATTACAAGTGACCTGTGTTTATTTCATGAAAGAAGTATGATGCAGATATTTCGTGTTATGTTTTTGTTCGAAAGATATATTTCATGTTTTGTTCTCTCCAATGATAATATAAATACTGTTTAGAATTTGAAGCAAATAAAACTCATCAAATTGTAAAAATTAGTTAAATAGATCACGTAACTAGGCGTGTTTAACCTGATAAACTAATATTTACTGTAGCTTTCCAAGGAAGGGAATCTGGATTGACATCTGTCACTACTTTGGGGTCGTCACTTGATTACACATCTTCACATTCTACACTAAAATTGGCCATACCAGTTGTAAGTGATAGGAACATCTAGGTTTTCTAAAAACTTACTCTTCAGTTATGTAACTAACTGATTCCAATCTATTTTTGGTACTCTCAGGCTGACCCTGCAAGGGCTCTTAATATCCCTGCAATTCCAATTGGAGAATTCATCTCTGTCATTCATCCTCTTGTATGCCATCCTCCTTACATTTTATCTTGGTTAACTCATCAATTTTCTTATCCAGGCATGATGGATCCACAGTTGTTTGAAAAACTTGTCCTGAACAATTTCTGTAAGTAATGTATTTCATCTTGACTAATAAATACTTTAAAGTGTTCCAAACAAAAATGTTTGAAGTTACTTTGGCACCTACATATTAGGAAAGTATAATCTAAGTGAATTTGCAAGTGTAGACGGTAACAACATGAGGGGGCATAACTAGTATGATACTGCCTGGGGAATTTCATGTCATTGACTTTTTCGTTATCATTGCATCAACTGTGATCAAACCAATAGTAACGTTGGCGCGAAGGAAAATGATTTTTTTCTCTCAGCTGATGGTGAACCTGAATATGCATTGTGCCTTTTCTTTTCCGCAGACTACTACTCTTGTGTTGTTCATATGCATTATTATGAAGATTATTTATAGAGGAATCTTATTAATTCATTGGTGATTTTTGTCGTTGTATGTTGATGTTAACCGATTGCCCTTTGATCAGTTTGAGGTTAGTTAGATAATAACTTACATCAGGGAACCTAATTAATTTATCAGAGAACGTTGGTGGAATACTAAGATACCTCTGTTGATCTAGTTTATTACCTATTTTTCTTTCTTTTTGCTAACTTTTACCTATATAACTGTCAAAAATCACAATCTTTGAAAAAGCATCTTGTGACTTGAAAATCGCTTTTGAACCTAATTTTTGTGTACCTGTTATCATATCTTTTATACATTTAGCTGTGAGTTCCGGTTCTAAATAGCATAGCAGTAGCTATCTGTCTGCAGCATTGTCTCTACTAAGCTTAAATCGGAAGTTGAATTCAGTAATTGTGCCCATTGTTTGTATGCCGTTTATGGAGCAGTTTAAGCTTCTAATAGTTTTATGTGGTTTATTTGCGCTATCCTTATTAGCGTGGTGATTGATCTTTGGCAAGTTGGAAAGCACTAACAAATTCCATGGACTGGGAATTAACTAACGAAACCTTTAGACAAACTTCATGAGCATTAAAGTACTGGTGTTTAAACTGCAATTTCTATGCCTCCTTGCAATAAGTGCCAACCCTTTGCAAGGGTGAGAATATAGAGTGAGAAGCTCTATCTTCTCTCTAGAGATTCTCCACCCATGTATCCTTGAATCAACAGCTTCTGTTCATCTTGAGTTCTTGCTCCAGACCTACACCCCTTCTGCTTCTGTAGCTTCAGCTTTGTTCTCTTCTCTCCTTCCTCAACCTACCTTGTTTTCATTCTCAGCCCCTCTTTTCCTGCCCCTCTATTTTACCATCTGCAAAACTAACTTTCAAACTTTCATTGAGGCTAGGGTTAGTTTTTACCTTTTCCAATAATGACCTAACCTAGTCTTTGATGTCACACTCAACCAAACCAACTTCCCTCTCCTCCAGCCTGCTCTTGTCCCCAACCTCATCCATGACTCATGTCACTCTGGCTTTGTTAATACTATCTCCTCTCCTATTAGCTTGTTAATACTATCAGAATCCTCCATTCCTTCCCCCTCTATAGGGACAGTCCAAGACTCAGCTTTGCACTCCCCCTACTTAGATAGGCTCTCATTCAGGTAACCCCAAAGTGAGTTGGAAATAAATAGTGGGAGATGCCTTGGAATAAAGTTACATTACTACCCACCATCAACTTAAGATGGTGTAAACATAGTAGTCCCCCTGGAGATCTTGAGAGATGGAGCAAACAAGTAAGCTTCTACTCTAATAGGTTTTCTCATGGAAAGAAGGCCAACCTTCCCATTTTCATACAAATGGGCTATGCAGAACTGGAAAGCAAGAGGGCTGAAGGACATCTTGCTTACTGAGGACAGTTAATTCCTCATTGTGTTTAACAAAAAAGTTGAATCACAAAACATAATTGAATCTAGGCCTTGGCATATTAACAACAGGCCAATTTTGTTATAGTTATGGCAACCAAGTATGAAGCTCAATTTGCTGCAGCAATCCAGGGTACCTATACATAATATTCTGTTGGAATATTGGTCTACTAGGGGACTCAGTTACCTAGCTAGCTACATAAGACAACTATTGGAATAGATGAAGTTATGGCCTTCTTTAAAAGAATCGACTTTGTGTAAAATGGTGGACAAAGGAAAGAAGCTTCTTTAAAAGTGTGAATGTCCCTACTTATTTGGAATGTAATGGGTATTCATTGTGACAAAAACCTTGTGGTGCTCAAGGATTACATTAAAGAAATAAAGCCTATGTGGATAGTTGTTTTAGAGACAAAACTCAAGAGGGGTAGATGTAACAATAAACTCTCATTCCTGGGACACTGGAGGATAATCAAAAATCATGATTTCCATCACTATGGTAGCGTCATTGTAGCATATGCCTCTAGTAGAATTAACCTTAAGATCCTGGATAGCTCAGAACAACATATTCATGCAACTGCTTCAATGGTACATGAAAGAAAGGATTTCCTCATTACTATCATATATGGTTCTAACCATACTTTCCAAACATGGGCCTTATGGGACAAATTAAAGAATCTCCAAATCTCGAACAACTCACCGTGGATACTCATTGGAGATTTTAATAGTACAGTGTTCACTTTTGAGGCTGATGGAAACTTTAGTATTAGAAACTTTATAGAGGAACTCTGGAAGTCTGTGGAAACACAGGAACTTACTGACTTAGGATTGGCTTGTAATTTCTTTAACTGGAATAATAAATAGACGGGTGGAATATTCGTAAAAAGCTGGATATGGTCCTTGTTCATGATGTATGACTTGAACAATTTCGTGATGTCAAAGCCACTTTTGATAACCCTTATTTTCAGACCACTCACTAATAATCGTTTCAAACCTGAATGAGGCTTTCACTATGAGATCCTCCCTCTGCTTTAATAATTACTTGGTTGATAATGATGGATTTGAGGATGCAATACTCAATAGATGATTCCTCTTCTACATGCTAGCCTCTTCTAGATCACATCACAAAAGATGAAGCTAATGTCCTAACACAACCTTCCAATCCTAAAAAGCTCTTGGACTTGATGGATGGAATTCTTTCTTCTTTCAAAAAGCATGGCACCTTATAAAAGACATTGTTACAGAAGTTGTCCTGAAATTCTTTAGCAGTGATAAGATGCTCAGAAACTTCAACAAAACATAAATCTAACTAATACCAAAGGTACCCAATCCATGTTCCTTACAAGACTATAGGCTGATATCTTGTTGTAATTGTAACATCATATACAAGATAATAGCTAAGCTTATTGCTTTAAGACAAGTGTGTTGAAAAATCTCATCATTGATACTCAAAAGAGCTTGTATTTCTAGTAGACTAATTAGAGATAATATTCTACTTGCACAAAAACTGTTCAAAGGATATGGAAGGTTAAATTCAACCAAAAACTATTGTATTAAGGTGGATTTTCACAAAACCTTTGACTCAATATAGTAGAATTGCACAATACACATTTTGGAAGCATTCAGATTCCCTAATTTGTTTGTTAACTGGATCTATCAAAGCATCTCAACCACCTCTTATGGAGTTCTTTTGAATGGAGAACCAACAACCTTGTTCAAGGGAGGAAAAGGGTTGAGACAAGGAGATCCCATTTTCCCTTGTCTCTTTATTCTTTGCATGGAATCTCTCCCGAGACTTTTACACCATTATATTAAGCTTTATAGGAACTTCAGGTTTCACACCAAGTGTAAGAAATTAAATGTCTCATGTATAGCATTTGCAGATGACTTGCTACTATTCTCTAAGGCAGATGACAAATCAATATCCATTCTCATGTCAGCCCATCAAACTTTCAAAATGATGTTTGGTTTGGGTGCAAACAAGAGTAAGAGTTTTCTAATGGTGTCTGTTGGAGCTAAAAACCTAGGGCCTTGGCTTTCAACAATCATGTCTTCCTATAGGAGAATTTCCATTTACATATTTGGGATTACCAATAACCACAAGGAGGCTAAAGCATAGGGATTGCGTGCCACTGCTAAAGAAAACCAAAAAAAAAAAGTCACTGGAGTAATAGATCACTCTCCCATACTGGAAGAGTCAAGCTCATAAATTTTGTTCTTCGCACCCTATACATCTATTGGACTACTTACATCGCCCTTTCCAAAGGGTTGATCAGGATATTGAACGTATGCTAAGGAATTTCCTATGGTCTAGTAAGGCCTCTAAGAAATCTCACTGTAATGTGAAGTGGACTGAAGTGTGCCAAGCTAAAACTAAATGGGGGGCTTGGTATAAAATCAGTCTCATTTGTCCACAAAGTCTTATTAGTCAAACGATTATAGAGGATCACTAATGATAGAGAAGTCCTATGGGTTAGATGGATCTACCAATACTATCACAAGGGGAATAGCTTGTGGGGATTGGAATGCAAAACCACTTCATCATGGTTCATTTTTCGACTCCTAAAGCTGAGAGAACCACTCTCTCCATTAATAGCTTGTAGAATAAGGTATAGGAAAGAATCTTATTTCTAGTTCAATAATTGGTACAAACTAGGTCTCCTATATAAGACAGAACTAGCTCAAAGCTTAAGTAATCTCTTCCACTCAAATGCTAATGTGAGCTTAATAGTAGGGAATGACAACTGGTTAATCAATTCCTCTTTGGTATTAAACGGGTATGTGGAAGATGTTTACATCTGGTTGAATCACCCATCAGGGTCATTCACTAATGCTTCCTGTTCAAAGGCATTCCATTCTTCTGTTATTCAATTGCCTTGGTATATAACAATATGGTGCAAGCAAGTCCTACCTATAAGTTCCTTCCAAATATGGTTGGCGCACCAAGAGAAACTGGCAACCTTGGATAAGCTGAAGTTCCTCCTGTTACCTATGCAGCATGGAGAATTAATCCATTTCCCATTTATTTTTTTAACTTTGATTACTTGTCATTCATTTGGAATAACATACAAGTCTATGCAGATCTATTAGAAGAAGCATATCTTACTTGATGCTACTCAAGATAATAGAGGAAGGTATAGGGCCTACGAGAGCTGACAGAACCATTTCAAACATTGCATTTTATAAGCTCTATGTACTACATTTAGAAAGAATGGAATGCTTGACTATTTCGAGGACTCAGGCATATAAGGGAGAAGGTGTTGAGGAAGCTAATTTTAGGCATAAGAGAGCAAATTCTTACTAACCAGCTTCAAACAATTTGGCAGTCCTGAGCTGGCTAGCTCCTGGAATCTGTAAAAACAAGACTCTCCAGGCTCTCCTTGCAAGTAGATGAAGATTTTAGGGGCAAGGTTACTACGGTGAAAGGATTTAGTGTAGTGTTACCCAGTGTTATCCAGCTTATCCCTAGAAGTATGTCTTAGTTTTACTGCCATTATGTGTATAACGGACTGGTAACCTTTTGACTTCAATATAGAACTCGTTAATATGTTGTACCAATTATATTATTCTTTTGGAATATATTTTGTCTGCCTCCTTGCGGCTCTTCAATAATTTAGAAGGTTTGATCATAATCCACAGGCACAGTACCTGCTAAACTTCTCTTGCAGCTAGCTACAGCATTCCAAGAGGGTGGATTACGAAGCCGGAATGGAACTATTTGTTACAAAGACCATCTAAGCAAAAGCAATGTTCCTATACTAGCAGTTGCTGGAGATCATGATCTCATTTGTCCACCCGTAGCAGTATATGGTAATGTCTAGTCATGTGATTTTTGATTGATTTTCATCTACAATCTAATTCTCTTTCCCGCTATTACAATGGAGCAGATACAATAAAGACCATCCCTGAGCATTTGGTTACTTATAAAGTCTTTGGAAAGTCTGGTGGTCCACATTATGCTCATTATGATGTTGTGGGAGGTCGACAGGTACGAGCTAATATGATGGTTTTGAAAGATATAGATTTTTTGTTTCTTTTTCCTTTCCCTTCACAATTCTTAGGGCATCAAAAAGAGACAACAAAAAGAGATGTGATTGAACCACATCTAGTTGCATACTCAGCAAGCTAGGAAAATGTAGAACTTGATTTATGAGCAACAATTTTATACATCATATCACTTATTCCACGCAATAGTAACCAATTTTTTTCGACAGGCTGCACACCAGGTATATCCGTGCATAGTCAATTTCCTCAACACTCACGATGTTTGACTTGATTTGAGCATACTCAACTTTAGCTGCCTGGCTTCTTACCATGAAGGAAAAGTTGGTGACAGATCAATTGCTTCGTAAATTCTCATAAAAGGAATCAGGCGCGGTTTGTATATATTGTAGTGCCTGTATATGTTCTTGTTGTACTTACAGTACGTAAAGAAAATATCAAACGTAGCAGTAGAGGGGAATAGCAGTCCGAAACAAATATATAATCATTGAGGAACTGATATCAATTGTTTTCAGAGCATGTATTGCTTGTAGAATCAGTGTTGTTTGGAAAATGGTTGAAAGAGGCTATTTTCTGTATCAGATGAACAAGATTTTGCACCTCATTGTGCAGCCGTGATAAGAAATTCGATCTTACCACTCTCCAGTAATCAGAATAAGCAACACTCCTTTCCCATCCCCTGAAATATGGATTGTTTGGAATTGATCGAGTAATAATATTAACATACTCCTTTGACATATCAAGGCGTTGCAAAAATTTTCCTCTATTGATCCTGTGACTAATGCCACTTGAAACGACTGGCTTTAGTCGCTTTGATGAGTAACCTGAGGCTCGATAGAGTCAATGAGAAAAATAGCACATCTCGTCTAATCCAAAAAAGCCTATTCATTTTGTTATTTGGTTTTTTATTTGGAATTCATTATGGAGCAAATTTCCCATCTTATTTTTGTGGGAGTTGAACATAAAACATAAACTAAAGAGAGGGGTCGAATCTAATTTGGGGATGTTAAAGTGGTAGGAAAAGAATTTTGGAACTATATGTTTACTTGAAGAGTCTAATCATAATTAATTGTAAAGTTTAAGGGTTAAATACCAAATAAGTTCTTGATGTTCCTGATTTATCTATATTTTATATGTTACTAAGGTTAAATAGGTTGTAATTTGGTATCTTTATCGCATATTTTATATAGATTATAAGAAGTTTTCTTAGGTGTAGTTTATTATTTTATAGGTAATAATTTTGACAAGAAATCTTAGAATTGAGTACTACTTTCTCCATAATTGTCCAATTGAGGATATTTAGGAGTTAGTTGGAAGCCAACAATATAGTCAAACTTTTCAGAAGGCATTGGAGGTTAATTCAAGTCCGAACATATTAAAAATAAGAGAATTATCTAGCAGAGGTCAAAGTGGTCAAAGGAGACAAGCATATGTCTTTTGCAAGGCTCAAGAGCCAAATAATTAGTAGCCAACCAATGTTGGCATTGGAGGTTAGTTCAAGTCCGAACATGTTAAAAATGAGAGAATTATCTAGCAAAGGTCAAATTGGCCAAAGGAGACAAGTGCTTATCTTTTGCAAGGTTCAAGAACTAGTAGCCAACTAATGTTGGTTACAACATGGTGTTAGGTACCAATCTTAAAATGGATGGGAGAAATTGAGAAACAAAATCTAACCAGTGTTGAATTTTAAGTTAGTGTCAAATGCTAGACTTGTCATGGTATTTATGCAAGAAGTTCTAAAAGTTAACCAGGGTTGATGTTGGAAGCTAGTTCAATGTTGGTTCTTGTGCACAATTTTTTAGGACATGTTAAATCACAATTTTAAACAACTTAGAACTCTATTTTGTAACCTTAATTATAAATGTTATCATTAGGTTTAACCTAGGAATTTTTAGAGGTGTTTGGCAACCACTTTACTTTAGTTTTCATAGTTTTATTCTTTTTTTAACATCGAAGGGGGATTAAAAGCAAGATTGGAGGAGACTATGACAATATCTTTAATCTTTTTTCTTTTCTTGCGATAAGATTGATTTGTTTGTGTTTTTTTTTTCATATTTAGTAGCTAAAAACCTTAGGGTTAGGGATATAACTTGTAATAGAATATTCTTAATTATCAATATATAATTTGATTATTTGTGTGTTGAATTTATTCTCCTTATTCTTAATTGTTGAGTTTGTGATTGGTCATCGTAGATTCAATCTTGGGTATTATATGGAAGACTATGAGGTGAAGTATGATTTATTCACTAAGAGAATAAACACCCTAGATATAAAGATAAGGATATTCTAGAATTTTGTGATAACCAAAATAGATTAACTATTCTTATGGAATTTGATTATATTGAATTGCAAATCGAGACGTGATAATTACTTAGTTGAATATACATGTATAGTTCAAGGGAGGGCAAAAACACTTTAGGCTAATTGTTATTTCAACTTACATAATAAATCTTGTAAGATAATTGTAATTCTAGATAAGTGAAACATAAAGCCTTAATGTTTATCTTATTTATTTCTTGTCACTAATTTAGTTGTATTATTTTTGTAGTTTAGTAGTTTCATTATCTTTTATCAAATTTCATTTCTTAGTTTATTGATTACTAAATTTAATAGGTATAGTGATATAGTTCATATGAGATTAATAGTTGGGATTTACTTTACTTTTAATAACCAGCTACAATTGACTTTATATACTTACATATAGATTATAGATCAAGTTTCATTATCAAGGACATATACAATTGTTATTTTTGTTAACATCAATTTTTATTTTATTTTATTTCACTTTTGTTTACTTTCATTTGTTTTAGGTAGTTGATCCAGGATAGGAGATATAGGAAAGACAACTTGGACAACCTATTTCAATTTAATCTTGAAACTGAGTGGACCTATAGAAAAAAAAATAGAGCTAAAAGGAGAGAAGATATAGTTGTACATCAAGATAATATTGTTGTTGTTATGGAGCAACAATAACCAAAAAGAATGTGTATGCAGGACATCCAGTTTCCCATCATAAATGCAAACCTCTCATGCATTAGATACATCAAAGAGAAATTATAAGCTAAAATAAGTACATCTTTACTTCCTATCAACCTTTAGTGGATCATAGGATGAAGATGCAATCAAATTCATTGAGGAGTTCTATTTAGTATCCTAACACTTCCATTGAATGGACTTACATAAGGTGAGTTTTGGATGAGGTTTTTCCTTTATTGCATAAGAGATCGAGTAAAGACATGATTAATTTCAATAAAGGTGTATGTTTTTAAGGAGTGAGGTCAAGTTTGTGATGCCGTTATATTGACATTTTTTTCTTTCATATAAGACCACCAAGCTGAGGATGTAGATTCAGAGCTTTTTATAGAAGGAGGGAGAAGCATTCCACGAAGCTTGAGGGAGATATAGAACTATACTTCTCTAGTGTCCACATCATCAATATTCTTTGTAGTAAGTGATGTTGTTCTTTTATAAAGGCCTTACAATCACATGTCAAACTTTAGTTGATACTACATTTAAAGGGACTATATATATAACAATTATCGAGGAAATAAAAGAGATCATCAAGAATTTGACAAGGAATTTGTCAACCAAATTAATAATGGGAAGTCAAAATCTTCCCCTTATAAAGTTCAAACATCTTCAGATCTAGCATCACGAGTAATTAGCCTTTCAAAACATATGAAGATGTTTATGAACTGAGACATGGGAAATAGAGAAATGTGTTACTAGTGTTGCATGTTTGAGTATCTTTCCTATAATGCATTAATGTTAAGCCATTCTTGAATTATAGTAAGGAAGAAAACTACGAAACAATTTATGGAGGAAAAGAAACTATAAGGAATGGCTCTTTTTAACACTTAAAAAATAATATAGAGGAATCACCCAAAATTTTCACAAAATAAGCAAGGATTTGGAGTAGGTAGACTTATAAGACCACATGGATTTTAAAACAGACCTTAAATTTAATATCCATCACTATCACTAACCAATGGCACGGAAGAGATTTACAAGCATTTCATGTCTTTTATAGGTGCAAAATTAGGAAAATTAGACAAACTAAACATAATTAAACATTAAATGGGTAGAATTGAAAGGTGGTACAGTTTAATTGTGCCCTAATTCATAACCTGGATGTATAAGCAAGCCAATTAAGTAAGGTGGTAAATGGAAGAGGTCTAGATAAGCTTTCTAGTAATACTAAGGTGAACCCTGGAGATCAAATGTTAGCCATTATTCATAGGAGTGGTTGCAACACTTGATTATGATGTTGTTAGAGAAAAAAAAGTGAGAAAGTTAGGAAAGGCTAAGAAGAAGAATGAGGAAGATGTGGACAGAAGGGAATTGATTCTTATTCCATCTTTGATTGGTTCTACTGAAGATCAAATACCTAGACACATTATGAAACCTTATGTGTCATCAACTCCATTCTTTAATAGGAGCTTAAGCCTTTTTCAGGAGAGACCCATAGAGGGCTAAATATCCTGACGCTAGTTTGGAGGTGACATCGACGCTAACAACCCGGATTAAGTGTATTTTAATAGTTT
Organism: Erythroxylum cataractarum; assembly: GCA_024703695.1. Lineage (NCBI taxonomy): Eukaryota > Viridiplantae > Streptophyta > Magnoliopsida > Malpighiales > Erythroxylaceae > Erythroxylum > Erythroxylum cataractarum. Next base: position 50,022,057 of record JANJEY010000006.1, read on the forward strand.
TGTTATTTCTTTCTCTTATTAGAAATTGATTGTGTTATCCTATGTTAATTGATTTGGGTTTTATGTATGGATAATCGTATTTTCGTTATTGTTTGATTATTTGTGTATGAACCAATTGAGTTTTGTGAAAAAATGATTTTAATGTGTTCATTAAATTGTTTATTTGCAAACTCATTGCCAGAATTTCGATAGAATCCGTAATTATTATGTTGAAATTCATATGTAGCGACTAATGATTCGTAATCATTAGGGATAATATAATCTAGGTTAAATAACACATCGTATATAATTATTGTCTTGATTAATTAGTTTTCCTAATTCATAATGCTACTACCCAATTGAATCTAGATATCGTATCCTAAGTTATTTGGTATCTAGGTTTAATTAACAATCATATACTACCTAAGGAAAAACTCGGATTAATTATTAACCCACGATTAATAGTTACCAGGAGAAGTTTGAGAACAACAAATCAATGAAATATGTTTAATTAGGATGTAGGCTGAGATTGAATCAAAGAATCGGTCCCTACCGAATTTCTCACTTTTATCATTTTTCGCATGTTTTCTTTAATTTGATTTTATTAGTTTAGATTTATTTTATTTTCTTATTTTTTAAACCAAAACCCCCTAAACCTAAACACCAATTAATTTCATTTCAACAACTTTACATACACTCTCTGTGTAATCGACTTAGATTCACTACTGCTATAATAGAAGTCTAATTTATTTTGACTAGCGTTACGATGCGCTGTCATTTTTCCTTAGGTTGAAATTAATTAAGAAGAGCTCGTTAATTAACCATAACTATCAGAAAACCCAACAAAAGTTCTCTAACTTTATCCGGACAGTCACATTACTAGTGAGAGAAATGAAGCAATCTAAGCAATAATCACACAATATTGGATTATTTATCTTACATTACATTATCCCTAACGATTTAATACCGTTAGTTGCTACATATGACTTCAAACATGACTATTACGTATAGTATTCAAATTCTAGCAATGGATTTTCATTAAAAAATGATTCAATAGAACATCAAAAGCATTCTTACACAACAGTTCGAAAAAGAGGGAAAGAAAATGATACACAATGATGTATGCTTAAATGTGCTCTTTGGCGTCGATTGCACCTCCGATCCAACATCAGGTGAGTTAACCCTCCATCTTCTCCATCAAGCTCCAAGAATTAGCCAAGAATGTCTCCGTCATAATTGAGAATCGACATAAATGAAGGAAAATACCAGCTGTTTGGTTCAGCCTAAAAACTCCATTTTAATATCTAAGAATGAAGGAGAATCAATTGTTTTTCACTCTCCTTCTTAAAGACCGAAGAGAAATAATGAAGAAGGATCAGCTGTTATCCACTCTCTTTTGCTCCAGCCATCCACCAAGATGATTTATACGATAAAAGCTAGCTTAAAATCAGTGGGATAGGTGGCTTAACCGAAGAGAACAAGGTGATCAAACTGCTCCACTCTCTCTCAGTTCTTCACCTTTTTCCAACTGTCCACTTGTACTTTATTATCCCACTTTAGCAATTGACATACTCCTCCCTCTTATGTATCTTTAAAAGCAAGGATTTTAAGGAAAATGGGACATGTGTCTTTAAAAACTAAAGAGTAGAGCTACTGTCTACTCTCACAATTTTTCCATTCTTTTCCCACTCACTTTGCCATCACACACCACTTTTTCTTTCTTTCCAAGCTAGGTTAAGCTAGCTTAAATGGACATGGGCAGTTGCATGAAATGGGACAGTATAAGGTGCCTCTTGGTAGGTTAAAATAATCCTTGTAATTCTTGTTACAACCTTGGTCTTATGGCTGTAACTTTATATTATTACAGTCACGGTCTCCATTTTTATGCTATGTTTTGTCTTTTCTTCTTTTAATCTTTTTCTTCTTCTTGCTTCGTGAAGACAATAGAGTCTAAACATTGAGAAGATGGCTCAATAAGTATGCTTTCAGGTCACTTTAGCTCCTTCACTTCTGAAATGTACCTAAAATCAAATATGAGCTAAAATGAGTATCCGAAGTATTTTAAGGCATTAATCACTAAGTGTAATGGATTAAATGTATCAACAATTAAGCACATATCAGTGTTTATGAAACAATGTTTTCAAATCCTATTGATGAAACTCTCAAGTGGCAAACTGACAATGATTTGGCTCAAAACAAATTCTTTTGACAGATTGATTCTAAACTTGATGGTTTAACTCAACACACTCAAGCTACTTGCCAACAACTAGATGGCATCTTTCCTGAAGTTCGAAGTTTATATAAATCTTATAAGGCTAAGTTGACCTAACTAGATCCGGATCTTCACCGATACATTGCTAGTCAGTATTTTAACCTTGACTTCACCACCGAGGAGCAAGAAATCAAAAAGGTGAAATAAATCCTTCAAAGAATGGAACTTGATATGCAAAAAGAACAGTCCAAGACTATTTATTGAGCTTATCTTACATCTTTTCATGTATTTCAACCCATTTATTCTACACTAACATACGCGGAAATAGCTGACTATAAAACGGTATTCAAAATGAACTATCCTTTAATCAGACAGCATATCCATCCTCAAGCACCTAAACCCAAATATACCAAATATAAACCTTCAAAATCTAAACCTGATCAGCCTTCTGAACCTTCACCTTCATATACTAAACCAGCTAATCCATGGAATAAACCTTTACAAATCAAAACTCCACCTTATTTGCCACTAAAGCCTTACCTTCCCCATCTACTGGAAAAGGGAAAGCTCCTCAAACAAAGTTCATAGCAACTCTTGCACCAGTATCTGTTCCTGTTATATCTGATGAAGAATGCACCTCTAAGCATTCTGATATTTCTGAACAAACCCCTGATGAACAATCTTCCAAACTATCTGAACCATCTTCTGATGAGCCTGAGCAATTATCTAATCTAGCTCAGATCATGATGACCATGCCTGAACCTCTAAAGATGAGTCAAAAATTAGTGAAACTGAGTCCACAGGAATTGAACCCTTCAAAACTTCACTACCACCAGCACTAGCTCCATCAACCAAACCTACCTCAGGTCCCTAATTTACCGTCAATGACCTTCCTCTTAAAAAATGGAGAGAGCACCTCCGTGAATTCATTGCATGGATTGACCTATAAATAACTCGACCAAATAATCCTTTAAGGGATATTTTTTCTGAGTCTACTTCTAGTTTTACTGGTATATTACGAGAATGGTGGCAAAGTCTTGATGACTATCGTAGACTTTAGTACATATAAGTCACATATGTTGGCTTACTTCTTGGTGTAATTCACAAAGAATTCATTGGTTACTTTCAGCTCATTAACAAACAAGTCAGACAAGAGTATTTTGAGATGAAGTGTTGTTCTCTAAATAAAAGAGACCTATAAAAACATTTTCAGCGTATAACAGAATGTTATGATCTTCTCAATGGATTCAACGATGTTACTCTCCATTATACTTTTATTTCTTCTCAATGTTATACTTTTTCTCATCAATGTCCTCATAAGACATAAAAAGATATCAAACTTCTGTATTCCATTGAAACTATTATGCCCATTCATAATAATGGGAATATTAACGATTATTGAAGAACAATCAAGTGAAGATGAAGAAACAAAGTTTGTTGTTCCTCTTGGTTCCTCTAATGAGGATGATAACTCATCTACTAGATCTTGAGTTTTGATGATGACATGCTCTATATGTTACAACAACAACAACTATGTTCCAAGCTTGATCCTAAACCTATTATTCATCACTATGCTCAAATCCAGTTACTTCCAAGATAAATATGATTAACCCATTAAAGCAATTGGGTACATGGATATTGGATCTTGCAGAAGCATTATAAATCCCAACATATTACCTCCTGATGCATGGAGTCCCCATCATGAATATTTTACTGCTGCTGATAGCAATTCCTTTAAGATTGGGCTTATTATTAAAAAGAAAATAAGAATTCCTTTCCTCCCTGACTGTGTAGTATAAACTAAGGTTCTTAGTAGTAATCCACTGGCTCAAATATTCTTATTGGAATGGATATCTATTGTAAGGCATCTCCAGTACAAATTTTACCTACAAAAATCAGATATCATACCAACTTTAGTTCTTACACAGATCTTATAAATGTGTTTGAACTAACTAATGTTCCACTATGAAGCCTTGAGATATTAGTTTTTAAAATATTGCTTTGAGAATCATGCATAGTTCTCTCATTCCAATCCTTTATAGAAGAATCTTCATTTCTTCATTCATCTTGCTTTCAAGAAGAACAAAAACATCAATCCTACTAAGGCTACTCTTCTAGGTATGAACCCTGATGATTTGAAACTCATGCAAGAAGAATATGCTATCCTTCTTTAACAAAGATTAATTGAGCTCACTAATTATGATTGGACTTGTCAAGCTTTTATGTCAACAAAAGGTCTGAACAAAAACGAGAGAAAAAGAAGTTAGTCATTGACTATAAACCTCTCAATACTTTCCTACAAGATGATAAGTTCCCATTGCCGAAAATTAGTATTCAAGTACTATTTCTTAAGGAAGCTACCATCTTCTCTAAGTTTGACTTAAAAGTTAGATTTTGGTAACTTGGAATTAACCCTCCAAAAAGATACAAAAGGGCCTTTTGTATTCCGAATGCCCAATATCAATGGACTATCGTACCATTTGGACTCAAGGTTGCCCCCTCACTATTTCAACAAGCCATGGCAAAGACTTATGAGCCTATTCTCTATAATGTTTTGGTCTACATTGATGACATCTTGTTATACTCTAAGACCATGAAGAACATTAGAACCTACTCCAATCCTTCTTGAATCCTACAAAGCAACATAAAATTATGCTTTCAACAAAAAAGAGTCATATTGGGACAACCTAAATAGAATTTTTAGGTATGAATTTCCACAATAGATATTGTCAGCCCGGTCCATATATCGCCAGTGAATTATTGAACTTTCCTCTTGACAATCTCATTACTAAACATATTCAACAATTCTTTAAAATTGTCAATTATATCAGAGATTTCATCCCCTACGTGGTTAATTATACATCATTCTTATTAAAATTGTTGAAGAAGAATCTTCCACCATGGGGAAAAGATCAAACCATAGCTATACAACACTTAAAGAAAGCTTGTCAAAACCCACCAGCTTTAAAAATTCCTGAGAAAGGTAACGTATTCTGCAAATAGACACTAGTGATCACTATTAAGGTGATGTATTAATTGAAGATATTGATGGCAAATGACACTACTGTGACCATGCCAGTGGACAACTTAAAAAATCTGAAAAGCATTATCACGCAAGTTATAAAGAGATTTTAGCAATAAAAAAGGAAATTAAAAGGTTCAATTTCCATCTTAGCCCTTACCACTTTTTGACAGAAATAGATAACATCGCTTTTCCTAAGATTCTTGAGCCTAAAAGGAACATACTACCAGCTAATCCATTGCTTTGATGGCAGGAATAGTTCTCTCGATATAAATTCATAATTCACCATATCAAGGGACATCACAATATTCTTGCCAACTTTCTTTCTCGACCCAAAAAGTAAGTATAATTGATCTCTCCTCTTCTCTCCATAACAACACCTCTCCTCCTTCTTATCATAGAGTTTCCTCCAGTCTTTAAAATTCCTTCAAGTTTTGAACCCAATGGAGAAGGTCCTGCACTACCAAGGCCTAACAACATTAAGGCTAATGACTTGTTCATCAACGCCCAAAGCCCGCGGCCTCCAAATTAGAATGATTCCAAGATTGACTGCTTTATCCAATTCATGGATCACCTTGAAAAAGATGTGAATTTGATAGAAGATTCTGACAATGAGAGTGGTGGCCCACATTCTTCCTCTGCTCCTCTTTAAAGATTCCTTTTTATCTTGTAAAAGAATCTTTAGGACTCGGTGTTTCCCAATCATTCTTCTTTTTATTATTTGTTTTTTAAAAGTTGAAAGAATATTTTCCTTAAAGTTTTTTTTTTTATTCGCTTGTTTGGTTTATAAAAGCAAGATTTCTTCATTGTTGTCCTAATGTTGTATTAGGAGTTTAAATGGTTTAAATAAAAAAAGGTTTATGTGTTTTTTGTCATATGGCTTCTTTCTAAGTTTCTCTATCTTGAAAGCTTAATTCTTAAATGATGTTGTCATAGTCATACAGAAAAATAAGTATGCTCTACACTTATCTCTTCATAAAGGCCTTCTAAATAAAAAAGTCTTAGATCATATATCCTCTTTGAGGTCATTAAACGGGAATAGATTGGAAGTATAAGATTTCTAAAAGGCAAATCTTGAAAATTGTTGTCCGTTGAGAAAGAAGGCTTGTGTCTCAACCAGTGTACCTGAAATTGAGGGGGTGTTTGGTTTAAGGGTTTGGGAATAAAGGAATGGAATAATTGTAAAAAATATTGTTCGTTTTGTGGTTTTCAATTCCAAGGTAATGGATTTATCCCATTAAATTTGGAAATCTATTAAACCCTCCAAAATAGGTGGGTATCAAGTTTTCATTCCAAGGTCTTCTCATCTTCTCACCATCATCGAACTGTCGTCTTCTCATCTTGTCCTGCTCTCTTCTCTGATCAGTTTCTTGGCTAAGTATCTGCTCTATTATCAAATTAATTATTTGACTAGCTTTTGACAATGATATAAAGCTGTTTTTGTCATGTATGACATGCTAATCTCTGACAATGGTAAACAGCTTTTTGACTGCACTTGGGGTCGTCAATTTTTTCTTTAGTTGTTGCTAGGAGCTTCTCCCTTTATTCATGTATATGTTTATGTTTAAGACATGTTAGTTATTTTATACATGATTAACACCGAAACTAGCATGTATAAAATATTAGAGACATGCAGTGGATTTGTTTATTGTGTGAAACACCGAAACATATTAGAGACATGCAGTGGATTTGTTTATTTTGAGAAACATGCTTTCTACATTGAATCACACGCTTTCGGAGCTTCTCTCTTTAGTCAATTTCTCTCTTTAGTCATGTATAACAAAGCAATTTGATTTCTAATAACATGAATCTAACGTTATTATAAAATGATTTTTTCTTTTTAATTTTTTACAGTAAATCCATATTTATAATATTATTGCTTATTCTATGAACACTCATATTTGTTAACGTAATAGCTACCTTTAATTTCAATGTAGAAAATTATGGCACGTACCCCTTTCATAAGTAGACGACGCAAATTAATTCGAAATGCTCGGATTATGGCAACATTGGTTAATGTATTCAATCTAGTTTTTGTTACTTGGTATCAAATGTTGTTGATGCATTTGCACATTACGAGACCCCCATTGAAAACCAAAGAAGAA
>JANJEY010000006.1:50038770-50052684 GCA_024703695.1 Erythroxylum cataractarum
AAAGAAATATGCTTTTCATAAGACAATAAAGCTCAACATGCTTTTGAAACACTCAAGATAGCAATGGTGACAGCTCCTGCTTTGGCTCTCCCTAACTTTTCTAAGGATCTCCTGATAGAGATAGATGCTAGTGGCAATGACATTGGTGCAATTTTGACCCAAGAGGGCCACCCATTATGCTACATTAGCAAGACATTTCTTCCAAGAACAAATCCCTTTCAACTCATAAGAAGGAGATGTTGGTAATACTATCGGCTCTTAAAAAATGGGAGTCATATTTAGTTAATAAGCACTTTATCATTCACAAAGATCACCAAAGACTCAAGTAGTTGGAGCAAAGGCTTACCATACCAACACAGCAAGCATGCTAAGGTAATGCAATTTGACTATGAAATTCAATATAGGAAGGGTAATGAAAATCAAGCTACAAATGCTTTATCACGATTTTCCAGGGTAGAAGTCTATGCAGCAACTATTAAGGGTCCTACATTTGATTTCTTGCCTCAAGTTTCGGCCACTTGGAAGTCTAATATTAGGCTTCAACCAATTATTGATAGCAAGCTTCAAGGGAATCGACAATTTCCAAACTCTACTTGGCACAAAGATGAATTGCGGAGGAACGGTAAATTAGTTGTTAGGGCAAATTTTCTTTTGAGGCAACACTTAATTCAATTCTTTCATGCTTCATCCTTTGGAGGGCACTCTGGAGTTCATGCTACTACGAAGAGAATTGCAGGAATTCTCTACTGGAAAGACCCTTGCAAAGATGTAAGAGAGTATATCAAGAATTGTACAATTTGCTTGCAAAATAAGAATGAAAATGTGGCTTCTCCTAGATTGCTACAACCACTGCCAATTCCTGAGGGTGTTCTCACTGACATTAGTATGGATTTTATAGAATGATTACTACTCTCTATATGCAAATCTATCATTCTTGTGATTGTTGACAAATTAACCAAATATGCTCGGTTTATGAAGTTGCATCATCCCTACTATTAAACCCCTAAGTCCAGACTGCGGGACCGTACGAGTGTTGGCGAGTCTTGGCCAATGCTTGACACGTTAGTTGGCACAGGCGTGTTGATGAGGGAACAAAGGTGAAGTCTTGCAAGTTAGTAAGCAAAACCTGAGGAAATTGCGAAGTAGGCGAGAGATGCGGTAAGTATCGGCAAAGATCTCGAGAGTATGGCACGCATTGGCGGAAATCTTCGACAAGATGTGAGATTCGAATGCAAGGCCGTGTGGAGTTTACGAACTAAGTCATGCGAGACCCGAGGGTACACGAGAATGCACTAAGGCCTGTGAAACCCCGCAAGGATGCGTGAAGGCATGCAAGCGCAACGAGACGCATAAGCACTTGACTTCAATGAGGCAGGTCGATGGTATGTGAAATATGCGAAGTTTTATAATAACTCGGATTGTGATTTATACTTAGTCATGGAGCGACGAAACTGCACCATAAGTGAGCTTGATCATGGAAGATGGACTTGTCCATGGATGTGCATTGATGGACTTATGTGCGGATAGGCTATGGTGAAAACACATCAACAGTGACATGGCAAGCTGTGGATGATGTGGCACATGATAACATGGATGATAAGATCACAGTGGATGAACATCAGCTTTAAGAGATAAAGATCAGATGGAAGGATCATCTAAAGATAGAGGAGAATTTCATGGATAAGGATAATCATTTCTAGATAGGGTAATCTTTTATCTTGTTAATGTGATGTAACTTAATCCAATTGGATAAGATAGGATATGATTGTGATCTTAGCTAGTAGAGTTCTATTAGGACTCTTAGTCATCTGGAGGAGTCTATAAATAGCACATTAGAGTTGAGAGCCATAGAATTCAATCAATGAGGCATTCATTGAGAGAAATCACTCAAAGAAGCGAGCTTTGAGAGTTGAGAGCTTTTGGGGGAGTTCTCATTGTAAGGGCTTCGAGTAGGGAGTTCCTTGTATCTTTTGTTAACATTTTGTTGAGAGTTAATGAAATAGTAGCTACGGCTATTATATATCTCTTGTTGCTTTATTTACTTTGTTACATTTGTGTTCTTTTGTGTGTGAGAGAAACACTTTAAACACTTGTATGCGCGTGAGATATTCGAGGGCTAATGGAATTGTTCGGCGACATGCACGTGAGAAGGCTAAATTTTGCTTAAGCAAACCTAAGCGAAATTGCCACACGAAGGTGGGCACGAATTGCGGTAAAAGATCGAGTTCAAAGCAGACCTTCGTGACACCAACCATGGTAAGGATATGGCCAAGGTCTCTATTGATTCAGTATACAAACTTCATTGGGATGCCATCTACTATAACAAGTGATTATGATCCTATCTTTGTTAGCAATATTGTGACGTAACTCTTTACTTTACAAGGGGTAACACTTCAAACATCTACTACCTACTACCCCTAAACAAATGGGCACAAAAAAGTGGTTAATCATTGCTTAGAGACATATTTGCAGTGCATGACAAGTAATCGTCCAATAGCTTGGAGTTAGTGGTTGCCTTTGGTTGAATTTTGGTATAATACCACCTATCATACTGCTATCAATTTGACTCCTTTTGAAGCTCTTTATGGATTTCCAGAACCAATTCATGTTCCTTACTTTCCTAATGATTCTAAGAATGCCACAGTGGATCAATGGTTGCAACAATGTGAGGGTATTGATTAAATATTTACGGAACCAGCTACTTAAAGTTTAAAATCAAATGAAACAAATGACTGACATCAAACTTATTGCACGAGAGTTTGCTATCAGAGATAAGTTCTATCTAAAAGTTCATCCTTATAGGCAACGGAGTTCTAAGTGGCAGTCGATCCTATTGTAAGCTTCAAAAGCAGTACTATGGTCCTTTCCTTGTTGATTGGATAGGAAAAGTGGCTTACAAGTTACAATTACCTGCAAATGCTCAAATTCATAATGGTTTTCACGTTTCTTAGTTGAAACGAGCTCCTGCTGCCAGTGAGGTTCAATCTTCCCTTCCGCATTCCATATGTAGCCAATATTGCTTTCTCAGGCTGTACTCAAGCATCGAATGGTTAACCAAGGTAATCAGGCCACAACCCAGGTCCTCATCCATTGCCAGGGTGATACTCCAACTAAGGTCACGTGGGAGTTTGTTGATGAGATGCGATTAGTATCCTGATATCTTTTTTCCTTGAGGTCAAGGAAAGTGTCGCAAGGGGGTAATGATATGATATATTTTATAGAGAGAATAAAGGATAGGAATTGTGAATAAGGTAGGTAAAGGATGCTGTATAGGAATAAGGTAGGAGAATTAGTTAGAAGCAGTTCAAATAGGAGACTCAAGACCAGATGAATCATCAGAAATCAGTTGTAAAACTTTATCTTCTCTCTAATAAAGATTCCTCTTCAATCTCTTAATTCTCCTCTTAATCTTCTTATCTTCTCTTCTTAGTTCTTAATTCTTTTGTTATTGATTCTGGACCATATCAGAAACTTAGAACATAGTTTCTGGGCAGGTAAGGATTATCATAAATGAAACCGTGTCTAAAAGTCGTGAAGAAGATCTTCATTAATATGCAGTCAACTGAAACTTTCTTGACCATAACATAAAAATAAATGGAAGTACCAATAACCTAGACGAAATTTCTGAAGGGAAATCGATAAAAAATGAAAAACAAACCAAACAAATATTAAAAGAGAAACAAAGAGAACAACAGCGCATTATAAAAAATGTGTAATAATCATTATGCATATCGAAAAAAGTGAAGGCAAAAATCCCAGCTTAAAAATCTGAAATGCATCAAAAATCCCAATAAACTATTAGAAGACCCTAACCAACTTCAACAAACTAAAACAGAAAAAGGATTTCCTTACAAGAAAAATAAAACATAAAGAAACAAAGAACAATATTGAAACAAGTAGACCATGCAAGTGTCAACACTTAGTGCACAACAAAAATGGGGAAGAAACTCCAGTACACAGTAGATGGAGAAAAATTACCTCCCTTTCTCTATCCCTCTCTTTTCCTCGCTCCCTCTGAATGAGTTTGTCCCCATCTAACTTGCCTCTTCCATTCAGATTCCTCCTCGCAACAACACAATCTACAGACCCAACAACAGTATCTGCTGACAACCCAATTCCAGGTCCGCACCACACATCCTGACCCGCCATACAACTCCCATGATTAAAGCTACCATTACTATTCCCATCATTGTTGCTGTTACTGTTACTGCTACTACCTACACCAAGACCATGTTGGTAATGGCTTCCTTTGTTAACATTCTCATTTGTCTTTCTTTTCTGTTGTTGTAGGTTCTTTTTCTTCTTCACCGTTTTCCCTTCCCACTCCGCCGACGACCGTATCACCCCCGGCACCGACACTTGTTGCGCCGACGACGCGGTGCATCCAAGGCCTCTAAAGGTTGAACCTTTCTTCTTGCTTGTGGTGGTGGTGGACTCACCGGCGTTTGTTGAGAATGGGGAGATAAAAAGAGAGGAAATTGTCGACTTGGATGAGCGAGAGATATTTGGGTCTGGATCAGTTCCTGTGGAAATGGGGTGCTCATGGTTGAAATGGTTTCTGGATTTTCTTAACAGGTTTTGCTCCGCTATCGTTGACGATGATGATGCGCTGCTTTCTGTAAAAGCTGGCATGATCTTGTTCTTTGAGAGAGAGAGAGAGAGATGACAAAATGGAAATGGAATGCAGATATTCGTTATCAAGTCCAAGAGATAGAATTTGTTTGGTGTTTGTGACAATGTATCTGTGAGACAAAGTAAATTGGTCTTAAAGTGGGGAAAAACAAAAACTGGTTTTTATTAATTCTGGTATTTGGAATATATATGTTACTTTAGGTTGTCAACTAGAGCGACGGAGAGCGACGCTCACTGGTTTTAGAGTCACTCAGTGGGCAAGAACTGGTTTTATTTTATACTATAAAACAAATAAAACCAGTTCATGTTTATGTTTAATTTCAAGCGAGTTTGTTAGGTGAGCTATGGCTTGTCTTATTGTTGAACTTGAAGGTGTGTGTGTGTGTGTGGGCATATGCTTATTATCAAACAGCAAACGCAGACGGACACTATCCCTCGATGGAATCCATTTATTAATACCTTTTCCTTTTCCTTATTTACTTTTGTTAGCCACCAAGATTGATGCTAACTTGTCAATGAGAAAAGCACAAAAAGCTTTTAAGAAAAAGCTAAACTCATCCTTAACTTATTAATTAATCTCCCTCTCTTTTCTATACCGTTACCGTATATATGAGGCGTGGGGGAGGAGAGTGGTCTACGGAAAAAGTCAGATTTGTGCGTTACTATGGAGTATGGACGACATTTGATGGGGTCCCATTTGAGAAAATCACGTTTGTTTGTTTGTGAATTGGGATTTGGGATCATAAGTGCCATCAGAAAATGTACCCTTACTGGGGTATCTTTATAATAGGCTTAAATAGTAGCAACGCAATCATGCCAGATCTTCTGTATAAAGCATGTTTTGGTAGGGTCCTAAGTTTGGTAATTTACAAGAGCTCTTTTCCATGCCCTGCCGCTTTGGTAGGGTCCTAGGGTTGGTAATTTACATGCGCTTTTTCCCATGCCTTGCCGCTTTCCCAAATCCAACCATCCTTAACCTTTTAACCATGGCGAAAGTCTCAGAACATGAAAAACTCGAAAGTCTCGGAACATGAAAAACTCACACCAACCAAATAGGTTACTGTGAGTGGTTAAACACTCTCATTCTTTAATCAGAAGTCTTGAGTTCGAATTTTATGAATGGAAAAAATCGGTTTAGTCAGTACTTTACTCTTTACGGACTAACCCGGTGTGAGCAGGGATTAGTCTGAGAGTGGATGACTTAAAGACGTCTTCTCATGAGTTGAGACCCTCCTAGAATACCTCATGGGCGTACCCAAAAAAAAATGATTCCTCCTCCCCCCCCCCCCCTACTGTATTGTGTTGCTTCAGTATAGAATGTTTAGATAGAGATGCCTATTGAGCACCTAAGTTCATTGTCAAATCTTCAAGAGATTAAGAAAAAGATCACAACCCTAGGCTTCACACGGTTGCAGAAAGGTAAACCACAAACACAATTGTAAATTTGCACTCACTTTTATTACTTTTCTTTTACAAGAAATGATAAGAATTGTTATTGGTTGTCAAGCCGAATAGATGCAGAAATACATATAGGCGGTCCTTGGGACTAAACCATCTTGTCCTTCGAGACGGTAATAGCTCTAGCAAGCCTATGAGCTATTTTATTCACAAACCATCTAACAAAGACTAATCGCACATCTCTTACCTCAGTGAGAAGGGATTTATAGTCTGAAACTAGCAGTCTAAAAGCATAATCATCCATATAGCTAGGTTCAAGAATAACCCGAACATAAGATTGGGCATCGGACTCCAGAACAGCAGGCGACCACCTTACATCCTTAATCTAACTCAAGGCTTCTCGAATTACCATAACCTTGACAATTTTGGCATCAAAGTTACCAAGGACAGCTACCTACATAACGCTAACAAAAGATCCAAGTGAATCACGCACGACAATACCCAAGCCAACAAAAAGATCATCAAAAAGCGCTCTATCAACATTCAATTTTAGAAGGTCGTGAGTAGGTTTAGACCATTTTTCTGGAGTGAAAGAAACAGTAGAAGTAGAGGGGGGCTCATTAGCTTGTAGCCAACTATTGAGGAAATTAATCGCATATCTAGCTACTTGCATCGGGGCTATGCGTTTGTCAATCTAAAACAACGCATTTTGGGCTTCCCATATCGCCCATAAAGTCACCACCAAATTCTGCAAGTCAGATCTATGGAGCACATCTAGCATGTTCTTAAACCAGTCACGAAATCGTACACATTGGTTGAATCGAAACCCAACGGCGGATGACAGCCAACAAGCCCTTGTAAAGTCACAGCACACCAGTACATGAAGTTCATCTTCCTTATACGAGTGGCAAAAGGGACATAGGCCATCAACTTGGAGATTGCAACGCTTGAGCAAGGTTACACAAGGAATAGCAGCATTCAAAGCCCTCCAAATGAAATTGAGGCATTTAGGTGGGACATGCAATGACCAAACTTTCCTCCACATCTCTACTTGGGCTTGGAGTTGCGAGTGTGGCTGGATAAAACGCAATCGGCAGTAAGCACTTCGAACCGTAAACAAAATTCTATTGTCAAATCTCCAAAACCAATCATCCTCCCCACCAGTCCGACTTAGAGGGATTAATAATATGGCAGCAACATCCAAAGGCTCAAATGCCTGGAAAATAACATCAGACTTCCATTAGTAGTTGGCTATGAGTTCCTGTAGCATCCCGTCCCCATAATAAGGGTAGGACCTGAAATTTTAGTACATGTGAGCTCAAAAAGAGATTAAGGATATCATTTTCTTGCTCATGTATAATGTTAGCATATATGCACATAAATATTGAATCTTTGCACAAAATAATAAAAAATAAGTGTACATGCATTCATTGATAACTTTCGGGTATGATTGTTTTTAAATGTGATTTTATTGAAAAGGAGATGTTTTTAAATGTGATTTTATTGAAAAGGAGAAGTAAAGGGAGTAGAGAGAGTGATCTTGGTATGAAATGTGATAAGGAAAGATTTGGAAACAAAATTGGTTGTGATCTAGAATATATTCACTGAGTGTGCTTCAGTCTTTTAACCACAACATTTTTTCTAGTTGTCCAAACGAGATAACTCTTGATTTGGATTAACCTAGAGATATATGGCTACATTTCGTATGAAGACATCGAATTTCAATTTTGTCTCTAAGAGTCTCAAAATTTCATGAAGTTGAGAACTAGCTACAGTATATTAAGAGCTAAATGTAAAATTCATGTTCTAACTTCGGGAGAAAATCTGGATTAATTTAGATAGATTTTGGCAAAGTTTCCTTCTTAAGAGTTGTAGATCTTTCTGTTATCTTTTCAACGGTATATATTCTAGAATTTTTGGACATGTGAGGTGAAAATTATGATCTTTATATGTGGAGAAGCAAAAGTAAGACGAAACAAAATAAGACGAAGCAAAAGTAAGACGAAGCAAAAGTAAGACGAAGCAAAGTAAGACGGAAGCAAAGTAAGAAGATGCAAAGGTAAGAAGATACACAAGTCAAAAGGAAGAAGATGCAAAAGATATAATTTGTCTTCAAGGTCTTCATGAAAGTTCTAGCTCTTGATGTTCTCTTTTGAACCATCTAAAGAACGCCATAATCAGAACTTTCTAGAGAAAGTTATAGCTGTTCCCCCAAAACAGGTTTAGTATGATGGAGGACCAAAACAGATTGGATTCTTTTGATCATAACTCTTTCTCTAGACACCCAAATGACTTGATTCTTGACCAATTGGACTTGTAAGACATTTCTCTACATCTATACCAAAAATCATAGTCCTTGGAATCCAATTGAGAAAGATTGAGCAAAAAAGTAGAACGAGTACAGTGAGTGTATTCTTCAATAGTATGAACTGATGTTATTCTACTAAACATACTTCAGTATTTTGATGATATCTTGATCTGTAGAGTTCCAAATAAGATGATTTTTTATTTTTGCTAAACTAGAGACATGGAGCTACAAATGGTATGAGAACTTGGAATCTACTTCAGTCTCTAAAATGTTTAAATTTCAAATGGAAGTTGTGCATAATATATTGATTTGGACAAGAGCAGTCAAAAAATGTTTGAAATGTATCTTTCGAATCACTGACCCGAATTGAATGATCTTGGTATCACTAGAAACTTAAGACAATGGAGGACATTTTTCTAAAAGAAAGTGTTAAGTTAGAATGTTCAAGGGTACTGTTGGCAAGACACTTAAGTATAAAAGACACAAGGAATAAATGGAAGGGTAAATAAGACAATTCTCAATCATTAAGGGCATAATTGGAAGAAGAAGTGTTGTCTTGCTTATAAATGAAGAAGAAAAACATGAATGGAAGGGAGAGCAGAAGAGAATAACAAAATAAAAAAGAGAGAATTTCATGAAAAAGAGAGAGAAATATAAAGAGAAGAAGAGAATGAGAGAAAGAAGAGAAAACAAGTTAGGGTTTCAATTTCCTTAGCCTATAAGAGAGATTTTGAGGTTGATCAAGAAGAAAAAAAAGGTAGAGGAAGAGAAGAGCTTCCATTTGAGCTAAAGATCTCTTCATTTGGTGAAGAACCAAAGGGATTGAAGAGACCTATTTCAGTTAGATCAGCTCACGAAGTGCACGTTAAAGATACACTAGGAAAGAGCCTTAGAGACCTCAGGTTGTTTGCAAAGAGAAGAGACATTCTGAGCAAGTCTATAAACAAGGAAATCAAGGTGGGTTTCATGTTTATAAATGAGTAATGAGCCAGTGATGTTTTCTTCCAAATCAAGAAATTAAAATGATTTCAATTACATCATAAAGGTTGCTTTTATTACTTTTGAATGATTTGCAAAATTGCTACATGTTTCGGTATATGAATTTTGTTAATGAATTTCAAAATAAAGATGGAAATGCATTGAAACATTTTATGTTATTCCTTGAAAATGTCATGGCATTTTGTATGCTTTAAAAAGAAGAAGAAGCATGAAAATATGATGTAATGATTTGAGCATAAATTTGCTTGTGTTTGGGCAAGAGAGGAACGTTTCGTTAGTTACGTGCACGTTGACATCTAGCCTTCTCCCTGCTGCTCGCTTGAGGCCACAAGATCCTGAGAAATCAGACTCGTTTTGTTCACGATATAAACTTTGGTTTATCCGTTTTGTTCCACAGAACTCTCGAGCCATTTGTTTGTGCATTGAATCTTTGCATAGTTATGAATGGTGCATAATTGAGTGTTGTGATGATATTTTAACTATGAGTTGAGTTATAATTGCGAATTTGACTAAGAATTTCAGAACGAGGAGTTTTATAAATTCATTATGCTTTTTATACGACAAATGAACATTTCAACGATTTTGCTTATTCTTCATTATAAACTTGTTACCCACGAGATTTAAGCTCACCCTCACTCTCCTTCCCCTATTCAGGTGATGAGGAAGAGATCGAGTGATTAAGAGTACAAGGACGTTAATTCAAATTTTGCATATCTTGAAATTTAAGTTATCTTTGTAAAATACAAGGATTAGTCACATTTCAAGAATTTTTAGTTCATGTAATTTTTGTATTTTGAGATTTCGGATTATGTTGTAAGGTGACTTGAAAGGCCATTATAGCTTTGTAAAACCCTTTTGTTTTGAGGGTATTGAAATGTAAATGATGAAAATTATTTGTATGTAATATATTAAAGAGTATGATGTAGTAAAGATACACTCAAGTATTATGATATTCGCAAGAAGTTGGGTTCTGAAAATAGTGCCTAATATGCAGCATCTTTGGGAATATGGTGTTCAGACATATGATGTATCTCTAAAATAGAATTTTGTGTTTAGAGTGGCATTGATGTGGGCCATTAGTTATTTTTCGTCATATGCCATGTTGTTTAGATGGAGCACAACAGGAAAACAGGCTTGTCCTTATTGTGACTACTATTCTGATGCCTTTTATCTTTCAAATGGAGGCAAAGTTTGTTAGTGTGACAGTCACAGGAAATTTCTTCCTCTAGATCATCCATTTAGATGCAATAAACAAAAGTTCATTAAAAATAGGATGGTAAAGACACCTCCTCCCCCTTACAAAGCTGCTGAAGAGATTTTGCTGGAGTTCAATGAATTAGGCTTGTTGAAAGTTACAGAATTTGAAGCTGATGAAGTTAATACAAGCATTAATAAAAACTTTGGTTGGAAAAAATGAAGCATCTTTTGGGATTTGCCATATTGGAAAACTAATTTAATACATCATATTCTAGATGTGATGCATATTGAAAAGAATTTTTTGATAATTTGTTTAATACCGTATTGAACATTGAAGGTAGGACAAAAGACAATGCAAAATCATGAGTAGATTTGCAACTTTTTGTAAAAGGAATGAGTTACATAAGGATCTTCGCACCGGTAAATATCCGAAAGCATGTTACATTTTGGACAAAAAATAAAAGGAAATATTGTGTAAATGGTTGAAAAGTATAAAGTTTCCCGATGGTTATGTTTCAAACTCGACAAGATGTGTGAACATGAGGAAGTACAAATTATTTAGGTTGAAAAGTCATGATTGTCATGTGTTTATGCAAAGGCTAATTCCAATCGCATTTCGGGAGTTGCTACCAAATAAGGTTTGGGAAGTGATAACAGAAATAAGTTTGTTTTTTAAAAGTTTAACATCATTCGAAATCAAGTTCACTGAAATGGAAATACTCAAAAAGGAGATTCCTATAATTTTGTGCAAATTAGAAGGAATTCTATTGGACCTCGTTTCTAGAGCCCAACAATCCGAAGTCATACAAAGCCCGTCATCCTGTAAGGGTGGCGTGCCTACAACAGCTAAACCTTAAACAAGCTTATTACTTCAACTCAACCATTTTAGCAATACACAACCGAAACTACTTCAATCTATCATTTCATTACCAAAGCAAAAGAGTTTGAAAAACTTTATTTATATATCAAACGCCATACCATTAGATTAATACAAAATACAGAATACATATGATACAATTGAATGCTTATACTTAATATAATTCTAAATACCAAAAATTTCAGAACTAACTTAATTACAAAAGTCTCTATTTTTGGTGTTTGCCAAACTTTGCAAGGATCAATATTGTTCTGTTTTTTCTTCACCTGCGGAGTGGAAGGTAATGCAGTGAGTTACACAGCTCACTGACTAACATATTTATAACTATTGGCAATTGACCAAAGTCAAGCATATGTACACGTATATATATAGATATGTATTTAGCAGTTTAAACATTCATCAAATTTAGCTTAAAACTCATAACACATAACACTTAAAATGCTTCACACTTAACAATTTAAAGATTCAATGCACAACAAACGGCTCAACGGTTCCATGGAAATAGAATGGAGAAATCAAAATGTACCCCATGAATAGAATTAGTCCATTTTTTGGAGCTCATATGCCACATATGGGCAGCCTGGAGAAGGCTCTTATCGACATGCACGTGACGAACAGAATGGTTCCATTCTTGCCCAAATAAAAGCATATAATCATGCTCAAAATCATTTTATCAAAATGCTTACACTTTCAAGCTTTTTCTTCTTTTCGTTTATACAAAATGTTATAACCTTTTTCATGGTATAACATAATCAAAATCATCATGCATTCAACACATACACACACATAGGCAAGAATTTTCTCAAACACACAAAACTATAAATACATTACCCACCTAATTTGCTTGCAAAAATCCAAGTCAAGGTTGTCTTTCTCCTTGCTCTTGGGTAGGATTCTCTTGATTCCCTAAAACAAACCAAGTCTCATTTAATAGGAATCTAATAGAAAATCCCACAATGTGAAATCACTAAAATTTATTCTAGAATACTTAAACCCAAACATTTTCTGAACTCTATGAACTAAAATCCTTTCAAAATCTAAAAGTTTCAAAATGATCTTACCTTCATTCTTCACCAAACGAAGGAATCTTTAGCCAAAGGGAAGCTCTTCTCTTCCTCTACCTTTTTCGCTTCTTGAACAGCTCCAAAATCTCTCTTAAAGACTAAGAAAAATTAAACCCCTATCTTGTTTATCTTCTTTCTCTCCTTCTCTTCTTCTCTTTGTATTTCTCTCTTTTTTTCTTCAATTTTTGTTCTCCTCTCTTCTTGAAGTGCAAGACAACACTTCTTCCAATTATACCCTTATTGAGTGAGAAATGTCCCATTTATCCTTCCATTTATGCCTTATGTCTTTTTATGCTTAAGTGTCTTGTCAACAATACCCTTGAACATTCTGACATAACTCTTTCTTCTACAAAAAATGTTCTCCCTTGTCTTAACTTTCTAATGACACCAAAATCAATCCATTTGGTTCAGAAATCTGAAAGTTAGAGCCCAAACATTTCAGACTATTGTTAGACTGAAACAGTACACTATTCTCAACTTTCATCAAAAAATTGAAAGTCTTAAAGACTGAATTAAATTTCTATTTCTTCATAACATTTGTTTCTTCATGTCTCTAGTTTATTTTGAAATAATAATCATCTCATTCGGAGCTCTACAGATCCAGAAATCATCAAAATACCGAAATATGTTCAGTAAAAGATCCAATTCATACTCTTCCAATCGATACCCTTACTTTGATTCAAACAATCTTTTATTAAATCAATATCAAAATCCATAACTTTCATGGAGAGGTAGAAATAATTGTGTTAAAAATCTATTGGTCCAAGAATCACTTTGTTTGAACGTTGGATGATGAATTTATGGCCGGAAGAATCAAACAAGGTTTTGTCCTCAATCATATTGAACCTATCTTGGGACAATTGGCAAAACTTGCTCTACAGATATCGAATCAAGGTCATTCTTAGAAGGTTAGAAAGAAGACTTCAAGATCTACAACTTTTATGAGACCTAGAAGACAAATGTTATCATTTGTAGGGTCAAAAGTGGACCAGACAATAGGGTCAGACTAAACCATACAAAGGGTAAGACAAATTGGGAAAATTGTCATAATTTTCCCTACAGATATTGGATTTGGATAGTTTGAAACTTCAAGATCTATAACTTTCATGAAGACCTTGAAGAAAAACACTACAAGAAAAATGTGGATTAGCGACGGAAATTTAGCGACGGAATAATTGCCGTTGGCAATTAGCGACGGAAAGCATATTTCCGTCGCTAAAATTGAGTGATTTAGCGACGGTACTACTTTCCGTCGCTAAATATGGAGGGAATTATTCGCGGCAAAATTAACGACAGAAATTAGCGACGGAAAATATGGTCGTTGGTAATCACTACAATTTAGCAACGAAAAATTAGCGACGGAAAATATAACGTCGCTAAATTTGGAGGGAATTCATCGCGGCAAAATTAGCGACGGAAAATATGGTCGTTGGTAATCA
>JANJEY010000006.1:50091610-50101658 GCA_024703695.1 Erythroxylum cataractarum
AATGTACCCGGAAATACCATGAATGCCTGCCAAAATGTCAAAAAGACATAACCTAAATCGGACTAAATTTGCTTAATCTGCTAACCCCTAATTTGGGGCGTTACAACTAACTACGTGATTGCTGGTGCCAATAGAGTTCCTCTTGTAAGAGGACTTGTTCCAACTCAGTATGAGGATATGTTTCCAGCTCTCGGAGGGAAGCAGAGTTCATCTCGTCCAACGATTTTTGAATACCCGTGAGTCATGCCATGATTCTATTTTTATGAAAAAAAATGTTACCAAAAGTCGAGTGATTCCAGCATTGCAGATTGTCTCTCAGGCTTCTGACTGCCCCACAGAAAGCAGGCGTTTGAGGGTTTCAGTGATCTTTGATTGTTTGGGCAAAGTTGTCATAAGTCAACCAAGTGGATTGAAAACGAAAAGGCCACAAAGAAGTAGACTGGTGGGTTATTTGAGGAAAAGTCACTAATAGGGGGCGATGGTCGGACTTAAGAAAGGGCAGGTGGGTTACAGTCATGTGAGGGAAGGAGGTGGTCCAGGAAGGTGAATTGAAAGCTTTATCTAATCTAGCAAAGGTCTGGCCATGTCGCCATGTGAAACGGGATTCGGTAAAGCCCAGGTCCTGAAGGTGGCAACATTGTACACAATCTCGAAATTGGGGATTAATGATTGTATGGTTTCGAACACCTCCTCTTTTGTTAGTCCTTTCTAATTTGACATTAAAATCTCCCCCTATGAGCCAGGGGTGAGAGGTAACCCTAGCAATATTCCTCAAATGTTTCCAAAGGAAGTGCTGAAGGGAATATATAGGACTCACGTAAATAGCTGCACAATTGAAAGAAGTGTGCGCCCATTAGACATTAACATGGATAAACTGTCGATGAACAAGAAGAATTTTAATAGTAATGTCAGATTTCCATAATAGCCAAATGCCTCTGGAAAAACCGTTTGCTTCCACCGATAGGAATTTGGGAAGTTCAAAGTGTGGATAACCTTTTGGGCCCATTCTTCGTTAATTCTAGTTTCAACTAACATTACGATCATAGGGTTGTAGGTCTGGATGAAGTTCTTGAGAATTGGCCTAAACTTCTTTCCGCCGGCCCCTTGACAATTCCAAAGGAAGATGGGCATAATGATCAGGATTGGGAGGAAGGGAGACTATTCCTAGTCTTGGGTGGATTCAACGATCTCAATTGGCTCAGCGTAAGTTGTCATCTGAGGATGTTGCGGATGTTTATCCATTGGCGAGTCTATTATGCCCATGACGTCTATAGCCGAGTTTACGTCCTTTTCAGGGTTCGCTGGTTTGGAGGGAGGTAAGAGATGTTAGGGGATAGGCGGTAGATGAAGCGTGATGTCTGTGGTCATGTCTTCATCCATGGCCCCTTTGACCAAATTATCATTCATGGATAGCGCTAATAAAGGATCCTAAATAATCAACTTGGTGTGTGAAGGAATGAGAATGGCTTGGAGGTGGGCATTAGGGTTGGGTGGCCTGATTGTCTTCTGCCTATCAGGAGGGGGAATTAAAGTGAGTGTTTTGGGTTGGAAGAGGCTGGGGGAAGTGGGCTGGGGGTTGGAGGGGTGGCCTTGGAGATAGTATCCGTAGGCCTGCTCGAAGAAGGCCCTAGGGTGTTGTGACTCGGCTTGTTTTTAAAGGAATGGAATATGTTGGGGTAGAATCGTCAAAGGTTCTAGGGTGCGTCGACTGTTGCTGGCTTGCGTGGAAAGGAGGTGGTGTGGGCTGGGATATGTCAAGGGAGTCGTTATCTGACAATATTTGGAACCGAGAGTCCGAGAAATGTTTGAAGAGGTGAGTCCTTATTTGTCTTGTCTTGTGGCCGTTGCTCGGGGGGTGACAGTGACCTTTGTGTTAGACTTGGAGTCAAGGGTCGTACGTTGCCTGTTGGATGTTCGTTGTTGGTGGGTCCGAGTGACAGTCTGGAGGGAGCACCGATGGGGTGGCTTCGGTGTTAACGTTGGTGGTCGGAGGAGACGTAGTCCACGAGGGGCAATTGACCGCACCGTGGCTGACACGACCGCAAGAGAAGCAGATTAGCGGGAGGCCTTCGTAGCCCACTTTGATACGTTCTTCATCTAATTCTACAATGGATCACAGAGGCTGGTTGATGTCAATGTCCACCACCACCCTAGCGAATCTTCCTCGCTGGGACTGCTGGGTGTTCACGTCAATTTTGATTGTTCGTCCGATGAGGTTGCCTAGTACGGTGAGTATGGATGGGTGATAGCAGGCAATTGAAAGTTTGGGAGATTGAACCCAAGCAACGACGTGGGAGACTTGTCCTAAAGAAAGACGAAAAGAGGGGGTCCACGGTTTCACAGAGAGGGCATGTCCGAGGAGCACCCATAGTCCTTGTGTGAGGGCGTTGGTGTAGTCCTCAATCTCTAGGAAGTTGATCATGAAAAAATCGTTGTCAATGTCAACAATCTTCATCGTCCCAGTCGGATTCCACATTGAGGTCAGTCTATTTTTTAGCAAGGTGTACCCAATTCATTGGACTATGTTCCACATTGAAAGTGCTCTACCGTTCACAATCTAAATTTCCAAGAAAATCACAAGCAACTGCAGAGTCCTCCTTCTGTCGATGTCTGAAACCCCTACACCTGATCATGTTGGTCACACAGCCAAAAAAGTTTGCCTATGTGAATGAGAAGAATATCCACCTCCCCTTCCAAATTCGACCAAACCAGTACTGCCCAATTATCATGCAGCGGTCACCGAACAATTGAACCTTGATCCAAGAAAACTCGAGTGGCCCATCGAAGACCTCATTTAAATTGAAGAAGGAGACATAAACATAGTCCCTGAAGCCTTCGGGCCAGACATCAAATTATCCAATTCCTTCAAAGGCAGACTCAACAAGCAATGAGAAAAAGCGATGAAGATTGTTCGGTGACCGCTGCATGATAATTGGGCAGTACTGGTTTGGTCGAATTTGGAAGGAGAGGTGGATCTTCTTCTCATTCACATAGGCAAACTTTTTTGGCTGTGTGACCAACATGATCAGGTGGAGGGGTTTCAGACATCGACAGAAGGAGGACTCTGCAGTTGCTTGTGATTTTCTTAGAAATTTAGATTGTGAACGGTAGAGCACTTTCAGAGCGTTTTAGACAATCTAATATGCCAAAAAATCTCACTAAATTTGGTTCAACAAACAATGCAATGATACTTGAAATGAAGAACCAAATCCATAATGGCAGACCGAGTTTTTCCAACAAGAGGTTTGCCAATGGAAACCTTAGTCGAATGAACGAAACAGATAGCTAGATGGATAAAATTAAACACTGATGGAGCGGTAAACACAGACTCTTGCATAACGACGATTGGAGGACTAATCTGGGATAGTACAGGACAATGATGTAGAGGCTTCATGCAAAATATAGGAGAGTACTTGCCACTAACCGCTTAACTCTAGGAGATCTTCTCCATACTAAAGTTGGCATAAGATCTCAGCTTTCGTCAAGTGATAGTCAAAGTGAATTTTTTGGAAGTAATCAATATTTTATTTTCATCTAAAAAAGTGTTGATTGGCGATCATGTGTTGGTATTGAGCATCCACGAGTTGCAATGTCGACGATGAACACTCTATATACAGCATGTCTATTAAGAAGGGAATGTAAGCGCCAACAGCTTGGCCAACCTGGCCTTACTATAACATCCTAGTCTCTATATTCTCCAGCAACCTCCAATGGCATGTCTTGAGTTCCTCCACAAAAATCAGCAAGGGACCTTATATGCCGATATATGCGTTATTTTGTATTAGTCTTTTCTCCTGTGTAAATAAAACAAAAAGAACCAAATCCATAATGTGCCGGTACTTGAAGTGACTGACATTTTTTAAAGAATAAATTGACCACTTTGTCAATTCTAAAATTAATGTTTAGATTAATGTTATCTTACCATCTGTAGAATAGACTACCTATCGGCTTTTCTCTTTTTATCCCTCGCCTATTAACTGTTTCCATTCCTCTGTCCGCACCAATATACATGCAATATACAAAAAGAAAGTGCTGCAATATTTCAAACATTGAATCCCCTAGCTTGTAATTCTTCTCCCACTCTGCTTATGGAAACATCACGAGCTAAGAAAATTGTGCTTATGCAATATAAAGATCAGTTATCTGCTACTATTTTGCTAGTCTGTCTCTTCCAATTTGTCAGCATCGTCATCATCAAAATCATTATCAGAGTCATCATCAAAATCATTATCAGAATCAGACTCTAATAATTCTTTTGGATCCCTTTTAGGGGCTTTTAATCCTTCCAACAATTCATCATCATTGATTCCAACCAGTTTCCTCTCCAAAATTCCCTCAAAGATTGATGGCAGTGCCTCCAAATCTCCTTCATTGAGTTTCTCTATTCTCTTCTTTAACTCTGAAAATTGAATATAAAACCATATAATTAAATGCTTTAATTTCAGTATCTAATTCAGATTTCAAACATATAGTTTTGACCACTTTTTGTACAAGTTTCAGAGGCTCAGTACCAATGATGAAACTTGGCCTAGCTTTACCATGGAAATTCTCACATATACATACAGGCACCAGAAAAACCTTCACTAAAAGACTGAACTCAAAACGGCAGTACTCAATATTGCAAACAAATGCTTTTCTTGGAATTAGCAAAATAAATTTAACAGGAAAAGATTTTTCTATGCAAAGGCCTGCAATCATAAACAAGAAAACGGTTTCAATAAAAAGCAAAACAAATTTTCAACATGACAAGTATCAGCTTTTTACAACATTTTCCCCGAAAGAAACAGAAACCCATGAGTGAAACAAGAAAATTGAGTAATTTTAAACGAACATATCAAGTTTTCATACCTTCCTTGCTGATGATGTCATCATTTCCGCTGGACGCATTCGGTTTTCGTGTTGAGTCAGACTCAGATGAGTGCGAACTGAATCGAGAAGGATTCGAAGCAGAAAGTAGAGAGAGAGATGGATTGAGTGCTGGATTGAACTTGGAAGCATTGTGAAAACAATTGCGAGTATAAAGATCGAAACTTTTCACTAGAGCTCTTTTCATGGCTGCAGCTTCCTTTCTATTCTCCTCGGGCAGGTTTAAGGGTATTTTTAGGGTTTATGCTTATACGGGAAGCATCAAGCAAGCACGTGCCCCCTAACCTTAGGACATATTCCCCCAATTAATCACTCTATCCAATCATGGATATAAGTAGAACTTATTCTTATCCAATGTGTGAATGGGTACAAATAAAGTCTGGGCAACATCTCATTAGTAAATTAAATTTTAAAACATAAATTATGTCTAATTATATAATATTACTGAAAATTATTTAAAATATTAATTAAATAATTTAAATTTAAATTTTTAAAATTTAAAATACTATTAAAACACCTATCAACAATTTCTAATAATCATAATATAGACAATTTAAAATTTAAATTACTATAAAAACACCTATCAATAATTTCTATAGACAATTATATAAGTTTATCATTTTATGCAATGTTTTAAAAATCAGATTAAAAGTTAAGTCAGGAAGACAATAAACTTAAGGTTTAAAGGGTTCAATCGGTTAGACTATCATAAAATTGATTAAAGATTGAAAAAATTAAATAATTTAAAATATGATCGAAAGAAATTGTTTGTAAGAATTTGAAGTTTAATTAAACAAATTGTTAAATAAAAATTAATTGATTTATTTTAATCAATAAAAACTTATTAATTTATGAAAATTGGCCGATAAATTATAAACTAATCAATTTTTAACAAAAAGAGTTTTTAAAGTAAATCAAACTAGAAAGTTAAAAATCGAGTCTAAAAGTTGAAAGATTCAAAGTTTTTACAGTAGAATTGATCAAACCGATTAAATTTTTTAATCATTTAATGTTATGTTTAAAATAATTAAAAATAATGACCTTTGATTTTTTCGATCTCTCCCGTAACAAACGCCTTTTCATGACTTTCTTTTCAAGCCTCTTCAAAATTTTCTATATTATCAGTATGTTCCTAGGCTTTATATTACTTTACATAATCGAAGTTTCACATTCTTCACTCAAATACAAAATCCCTCGGAGCCAAAACATCTTGGTTTCACATCCACATGAAATTTCTTCCTCCAAATCATCCATTTATACACAATAAACAAAAATTTATTAAGAATAGGATGGTACAAACACCTCCTCCCCTTCACAAAGCCAGTAAAGAGATATTATAGGAAATTGATGAATTAGGGTTGTTGAAAGTTACAGAACTTGAAGCTGAATGAATTAATAAAAGCATTAGTAAAAACTTTGATTGGAGAAGACGAAATATCTTTTAGGATTTGCCATATTGGAAAATAAATTGATACGTTATAATCTAAATGTGATGCATATTGATTTTTTTTTTAAATTTGTTCGACATCATAATGAACATTGAATGAAGGACAAACGACAATGTTAAAGCATGAGCTGATTTGAAACTTTTTTGTAAAAGGAACGAGTTAGGTAAAAAAATTTCACCGGTAAATATCCAAAAACATATTACACTTTGGACAAAAAACAAAAGGAAAATTTGAGTTAATGGTTGAAAGTCTAGAATTTCTGATAGGTACTTAATTGAGTATTTAATTATTTTATAACACTTAGCGATTAAGGACATGATATTGCTTAAGATACTTAATTTGATTCATATGTGATTTTAGGCACAATTCAGATACAAAGAAGTTAAAGTGAGTCAAAAGTACGATATTTGAGCCATTTTATGAAAATTAATATTCATTTGTCATCATGGAGCAAGACGAAGAAAGTTAGAAGACAAGAGGAAGACAAGAAAATTGGAACAAAAAGAAGAAGAATCATAAAAAGCATGCAAAATGCATGTTTTTTCCATGCAAGAACATCAATTTAATGGAGCAATAAAACAGTAACAGTCCATGAAGAAAATATAGCAATTTGAAAAGAAGCAGAAATGACGACGCAATGGAGCATGAAACGATGATGCAGCAACTAGGAAGCATGAACAAAACATAGTTTGCGTTTCACACAGGCATTGTTGTGAATGTAGATATTATGCGTGAATTTAGACGTTTTCAAGAGCAGAAACCTTGTTTTAAAGAGGAGTGAATAGTAGATTGGACCAATAATTAAATTGTCACATCACAAATAGTAACTTGTGATAACAGGAGCGTAGAGAGGAGGCGCAATAGGGAAGAGGAGATAGGGGGTCTTCAGTTGGGGTTATTTGAGTGGGGATGAAGCATTTTCGTTGGAGAGACCCATGAAAGACTAAGTTCCCGACATTGGTTCGGAGATAACATCGACATCAACGACCCGGGTTAAGTGTATTTCATAATTTTGTTGTTTCTTTCTCTCCTATTAAATTGATTGTGTTATCCTAGCCATATAGATTTGGGTTGTCTATGGATAATCAAAATTTTGTTATTGTTCAGTTATTTGTGTATGAACCCATTGGGTAATGTGAAAATATGATTTTAATTCATTCGTTGAATCATTTATTTACAAACCCATTGCTAGACTTCTGATATAATTTGTAATTGTTATATTGAAATTCATGTATAGCGACTAATGATTCATAATTATTAGGGATAACATGACCTGAGTTAAATGATGCATCGTATGTGGTTGTTGCCTTAACTAATCTGTTTTCCTAATTTGTAATACTACTACCTAATTAAATCTAGAGATAATATCCTAGGTTACTCAATAGTTAAGTTTAATTAATAATCGTATCTTGATTAGACACTACCTAAGGGAAAACTCAAGTTTAATTATTAACCCACGATTAATAGTTGCTAGGAGAGGTTTGAGAACAACATATTAATGAAATATGTTTAATTAGGGTGTAAGCTGAGATTGAACCAAAGAATCAGGTCCCTACCGAATTCCTCACTTTTATCATTTTTTACACTTTTTTATAATTTGTTTTCATTAAGTTATTTTTATTTTATTTTCTTATCTCAAAATCCAAAACCCCTCAAAACCTAAACACCGATTAATTTCATTTCAACAACTTTACACACACTCTTTACGGGATTGACCTAGACTCATCACTCCTATAATAATAGTCTAATTATTTTATTTTGACTAGTGTTACGACGCATTGTCAATTTTGGCACTATTACCGGAGAGTGCGGCGTTTTAGTTTTTGTTTGTGATTTTAATTGGTGTTTTGTATATATTTGTTCGTAATTAGTTTCTTTTTAGTTATTTCTTGATCTTTTCAAATTTTGTTTGATTTTTGAGTTAAAAAATCTGACATGGATAGAAGTAATTTCTTTTATAACTCTTATTCTAAATCCTATAACTAAACTTGGACTGATCAAGCTAACTTTAGTTATGGATGGGATAACCGTCATAATTACTTCTGTAATAGTTTGCAAGACACACAACAATTTTCGTGTAGATCAGAAGCTTCTTGTCACAACTCAGGTACATCTTTAGAAGAATTGATGAATGTTGTGATTGTTAACAATCTCCAATTTCAATAGAGCCTACAATAATAATTGCAACAGTTCCAGCAAGAAATGAGGCATATAATATTTAGAAATCAAAACGTGGCAAGCTAAATAGGTGAGATGGCAGCAAAGATCGACTACCTAGAATCACATATAAAAGAGGACCAATCATATCATCCCGAGGTATACCTAATGGAAGTTAGTGCTGAAACCTTACAAAGTGATGAGAAGCTTGAGAATTTTGAGAGCAATACTCAAGGAATTGCATGTGAAGAAGAAGATGAGGAGGAGCTCGAACCAAAAAAAGACATATCATTTAGATCGGAGATGAGTACTAAGTTCATGATTATTTTTTAAACTAACTCTTCACCTTTACATAGCAGATTGGAGGAACTAAATGAGGAAGAAAAAGGCGAAGAGTCATTTGAGATATTTCCAGAGTATATGGACTCAACTAAGATTAAAAATCAGAGGATAGGGAAGATGCTGAATATGACAGATCATCAATTGAGGCCTATCCTGAAGAATCTCACGTAAAGGAGTCGCAGCTGACATCTGAAGAACACAATTTTGTCACGTGAGGAGGAAACATGGAGTCGAGCTAGCAACCCTAAACAAAGGCACTTCTTAGGAGGCAACCCAAGGGAAGTAAATTTATTTTCTTTACATTTTCACATTTCTTTTTATATGCATGCGTGTTCTTTGTTGGATTGTTTCTTGCATGTTTAAATTTTCAATCAAAATGAGAGAGAATAAAACAAACAAAACAAACATTTTCTCTTTTCTGTTGATTATGGGATTTTATAGTCATGATTAGAGTGTGAATTAACTAGAGAATTTTGTAGCAACTTTAGCATATATTTTTACTCTTGTGATTGGTCGATGCGCATTATCTTTTGAAGAGTAGTGACTAGTGGTAGACAAAGTCGGTAAGATTTTGAGCCTTATTTAACTTACACATTCAAATTAGTCTCATTCTCTTTTGATAATATGTGTCCTTCATGATATGTACATCCTGATTTTGCCTTAAATTTCTATTCGAGATCACATTTTTATCATATGCATTAACGTGAATATGATTAGGCATTCTTTACTTTTTCGAACTACATTAGCCAAATAACCTACCCATTATATGATTTTCTTTTTTGATAAGCCCCTTTGAGCTTTATACCTTTCTTTTTATATAAACCACATTTTATATTTTTAAACTTAACCAAATGCCTTACCCAAGTCATAAAACTAGTGGAACATTTGTAATTAGTGAGTTTGTGGATATAAAAAAGTGTAAGTGTGGGAGTGTACATATGTATGGGTTAGTTAATGTTGAGATGTTTTGTTATGTCTTATCATTGAAATTCCCATATTAATGTAGTTTCTTTTAATGTTAAAAAAAGAAAGGAAAAGAAAGAAAGAAAAGAGAAAAGCACAAGAAAAGAAAATAAAATGAAATGAAAAAGAAAGAAAGAAAGAAAAAGAAAAATAATGATTTTAAAAAATAAATTTATTAAGGAGGAAGTACAAATGAGTTTGCAAAGTTATTCATAATTAATGCATCTTCCTAGAGTTGTAATGAATGTGTTATTTGAGTATGTTGAATATGA
>JANJEY010000006.1:50101758-50119690 GCA_024703695.1 Erythroxylum cataractarum
TGTTCATGATATGTTGACAGTAATGATGTAACCATGTTATGCATTATCGTGAGTTTTTCCAATGAAAATGATTATTTTAATGGTTTTTACTTGTTATCAATTATACGATTGTTACCCACGGGCTTTACGCTCAACCCCCAATCTCCTCCCACACTTTCAGGTAGTGAGTAGGATTTCGTGTAGGTCAAGAGGCAAGGCAGCACTCCTAGTTTAAATATTTTGTGTTTGAAGTAAGTTTTGTAAAGTAAGGCTTTAGTTGCATTTTGAGTAAATCATGGATTATGTATCTTTTTGTATTTTGGGATTTGATGTATTAATGTATTTGCGACTTGAAATGCCCGCTAAAGCTTTGTAATTTTTTTTAATCTCTTTATGCAAATGGAAGATGCTTGCATATTTATTCATGACTCTCTCAAGTTCGTATATTGAAAATTTTTCTGTTTCATAAAGAAAACTTTGCTTTTTGACTTCGGGAAAAATCTAGGTTAACCTAAGCTGATTTAGGCAAAGGTGTCTTATAGTTGATCGTAAACCTTTCTGTCATCTTTCAAACGGTAGTTAGCATGAAAATTTTAGACGCCTAAGCTGAAAGTTAGGATCCTTTTAAGGGAAGATGTACAAGAGAGGAGATGCATCTTCTGTCTTTTTGCTTCTTCTGGGATAACGTCATCTCCTTCTTGGTTTTCTTTGTGATGATGTCACCTCCTTCTGTGTTTTGTATCATCTATGTTTTGGCTATCGTCTGTGTTTTGTTTCTTTTGTGATGATGTCATCTTCTTCTGTGTGATGTCATCTCTTTATGTGTTTTGTATCGTCTGTGTTTTGGTTATTGCCTGCGTTTTGCTTCTGTGTAATGAAATCATCTTCTTCTGTGTAATGACATATCCTTCTGTGTTTTGGCTATCGTCTGTATTTTGCTTCTTCTGGGATGATGTCATCTCCTTTTGAGTTTTCTTTGCGATGATGTCATCTCCTTCTATGTTTTGTATCATCTATGTTTTAGCTATTGTCTGTGTTTTGCTTCTTCTGTGATGACGTCATCTTCTTCTGTGTGATGAAATCTCCTTTTGTGTTTTGTATCATCTTTGTTTTGGTTGTCGTCTGTATTTTGCTTCTTCTGGGATGACGTCATCTCCTTCTGAGTTTTCTTTGTGATGATGTCATCTCCTTCTGTGTTTTGTATCGTCTGTGTTTTGGCTATTGTCTGTGTTTTGCTTCTTCTGTGATGACGTCATCTTCTTCTGTGTGACATCAACTCCTTCTGTGTTTTGTATTGTCTGTGTTTTGGCTATCGTCTGTGTTTTGTTTCTTCTGGGATGACATCATCTCGTTTTGGTTTTTTTGTGATGACATCATCTCCTTCTGTGTTTTGTATCGTCTGTGTTTTGGCTATCGCCTGTGTTTTGCTTGTTCTATGATGACGTCATCTTCTTATGTGTGACGTCATCTCCTTCTGTGTTTTGTATTGTCTGTGTTTTGACTATCATCTATGTTTTGTGTCTTATATGTTGACATCATCTTCTTCTGTGTGACATCATCTCCTTTTGTGTTTTGTTATCGTTTTTGTTTTGCTTCCTCTATGATGACGTCATCTTCTTCTATGTGACGTCGTCTTCTTTTATGTTTTGTTCCTTCTGAGTTTTACTTCTTCAGTGTTTTTGTTTATGCCTTTTTGTTTCTTATGTGTTTTTGCTTTTACTTTTTCGCTTCTTCTGCCTTTTCGTTTCTTTTGTGTTTTTGCTTCTGCCTTTTTGCTCCGTTTGTCTTTCGCTTCCTCTATTTTTTTCTTCTACTATCATTCGCCTTGCCCTATCTTCTGTTCTATTTATGACCCCCCTTCAGAAGGTAGAATTCGACCTCAGGGTCTTCCTCAAAGTTGTAGGTCTCTAAACCTTCTTTGAAATCGTCCTAAGGGAATCTCCACCCTATATCCCAATTATCAGTTAAGTTATTTATCTCAAGGCTGTGTAAAATGATTAAGGTCAACGTCTATTAGGAAATAGTAAAAGTAAGTCTTCCTGATGGGGGCATGCCACCCTTGCGGGACACACATCTAAATGTCCCTTAGGTCGTTGGGCTCGTGACCCTCAAGGGTATGGTGTCTAACAAAATCCTAATCAACTTTCATATTTAGCCAAAGAACATAGATTACTAATTTCGCGAGCTAATGACTCTTCTCAACCTAGTAGATTATGTTCCAAATTAAATTAATTTTAATCTATCTAAAACATTGACACATTGGCACAATTTACAATATGTAACCTAAACAAACTATCATACCATATGTAAAATTAACACTCAAAGTAAAACATACAACCCTCCCCACACTTGAATAACACATTATCCTTAATGTGAGAAGGAGGCAAAAAAACACACATGGAAGGAAGAAACATAAAATAAAATAAAAATAAAGACTAAATTTAAAATAAAAGGATTATAAATAAAGCCTCATAGTGATGGAGTCGGGGATGGTGTCGGAGGTGGCTATTGGATGCCTTGAGCCTCGAATTATCGATAAATTCGGTGTATATCCTAGCTCTAGCTTCATTGTGTTTGAGTCATCTCCTTCATTCTTCTAGATTCTACACAAGTGTATCTGTAATTGCCTTAGTGTTGGCCAAGATTGTATCAAGCACTTTCTTCCAACCAGGTTCTTTTGTATCTTCTTCCTTTTTGGACTCCTGGCTAGTTGGGCCCTCTTCTGCCTGCTGAGGCAGCATTGTGCTAGAACTTGCCTAACTAGCCCTGATCTTCTCATGAGTCTTTTGGTTGATGTCTTGGAGTTCCATGTTATGGGACTTAAGGATGTCAACATGCCACTAATGATGGTGATTTAGAAAATCTAGGAGGTAGACAGTTAAACCACTACAATCACGTCACAGTACTCATCAATAGTAGAAACCAAGTACCTTATACCCAAATTGTTAGTCCTCTTACGTAGAGTCACAAAAATAACATTAAGCACATGTGTGGAGGTGCACACTGGGTGTTGTGATCCATGCACCATAATCAAAAAGGTTCATTTATTGAGCACTTATTGAATTTTGATTTGTCAAAAACCAATTGACATATGAATTTATGCAATAACAAGTACTCATAGGTTCGTATGATGTTATTGTGGGCATTCTTATCATCGATTTTCTTTAACCCAGTGAGCTCATTCCAATAGCAAGAAACTCAAAAATCATGATGTTGATCGATAATAGAAGATTTGAGGAACCTACAGATATCACACATTATTTCAATGTTTAGCTCATAAGTTCATCCCCACAACCTAAACCACATTTCCTTAAGGTTACTAGGTTCGTAATAAAGGGAAGTGAAGAATTCGAGAGTGAGTTCCTGGTAATCAGGATATTGAAAGTGTATAAACTTTACCCACTGAATTCTTTCTGTTATATTTTCTACGATATCTCACAATTCTAGCCTATTAAGCATATCAAAATCAAAATATTTGGGGACTATTATTTGTTTAACATTAAAGGATTGGAAATGAATACCTTCCTCCTCTGTTTAGATTGGGAAGGGTGCTCCAAAATTTGCTACCTTATTCCTTCCCCTCATCACGAGGCTTATTTCGTCCTGATGATTGGTTACGCTTCGCTAATTACTTAATGCGCAGCATACTAGTTTGCAAGTAGGTGGAAGTTGGAAAAAATTGAAACTTTAGAGTTTGGTTAGAGAGAAGTGAGAGTGTTTAGAGGTTTTAACTTAGAGAGATAAAGTTAAAATGAAAGTGAGTGAAAAATGAAGTGTGACATGAATATCTACGTAAAGGAAGTGTGAAATGGTAAAATTTTAGCTAAAATTCACGTGGACAATTTTACCCCACCATAGAACTCAATTGTGGCCAATATTTTCACCAATTTTTGAATTTTTTTCTTCTATCCTTCTACACATTCCTGTGATCACTTCCTAACTCTTTATAGCTCTTTCACCTTTTATTTGCTTACTTCCTTAATCATCTAACTGATGTTGAAGTTTTATGCCTTTCTGACCATATTTGGAAAAAAAATAACCTAACTATAAAATTCCAACTACTAAAAGATAAAGGAAATAACATGGAATTAACAATCTATAGGTTGCCTGCTATGCAATGCTTCTTTTAATGTCAATAGCTCAATATTCTTCTTGTGCTCAAGGTGGTTCAAATGAATAGTGCAATGGTGGCGCAGTCATCGATCTTACCATTTTTATATGAGCTATTATGCCCTGGGTTCCACCTTCCTTCTACTTCACCTTCCTCTGCTTTCTCCTCCATGACCGTTTGTTTCTAAATGCATTCCCAGGATCCTCAATATTTTCCTATTATCCTTAAAGTTCGATTTCGTTGATGTTAACTAGAAGTAAGGGAGAATTGCTGTCATTCTTTGACACAGTAAAAGTTATTTAATGCTTTCCAACCCTCAGAGTTAAATTAACCCCCATCAACATCAATTATTAAGCGAGCAATAACCAAGAACGGTCATCCAAGGACCATAGGGGTTTCCACATCTTCTCCAATATCCAATACAAAGAAGTCTACGAGGAAGGTAAAAATATCAATCTGTACTTGCATATCCTTAATGCCTGCCATCTTTACTAGCATCTTTGTGGGTTCTAACTCTTTTAACCCCAATTTTTGACTAAAGGTATAGGACATCATATTAATACTAGCTTCCAAATTTGCAAATGCCCTGTCTATTTTAACTCCATTGATACTGCAATGAATGTAAAAATCCCCTACATCCTCTTCCTTCTATGTTATATTAGGGTTTTCTTTCGCTATGTGCTCCTAAACCTTTTTCTTGATTAATTACCTTAGTATAAGCCTCGTTTGTAGATGTTCCATTATGTCCTCAACATTGTTTAATTCAATCTCAGAATTTCTCATTGCCTTACTTGAAAAGGAATTTCATTGAACTAGAATAGGGTACAAAAATCCAGGTCAAGGTTCCTCGATTGGTTTAATTACGAGCTCACTTGGAAGGAATTCCATATTTGCTTGTCCTTCTCCCTTGTCTCCATCTTCTTTCATATGTTCGAGTTTCTTTTCCTAGATCTGAGTAATGGCCATGATCAGTTCCTTTGGGTTAGATTTGATATTGCTTAGAAAGGGTCCTGTAGTCCGAGTAGACATTACCTCTACTAGTTGACCTACTTAGACCTTCAGATTACGTGTATAGCAAAAATATCAATATGTACTTACACATCCTTAATAATACCCTTTGGTCGATGAACTTTTATATCCGTCATCTTCACTAGCATCTTTACGGGTTCTAACTCTTCTAACCCTAATTTTGGACTAAAGGTATAAGGCATGTTATCAAGTTTTTGGCACAATTTTCGAGGAGGCGATTAGTTTAGTTCTTTTGTTTAAGAAATTTTATTTAGTTTTTAGTTTAATTCTTTCTTTCTGTTTCTAAATTCGTGCTTTTACACGAACATAAGAGTCACGAGAAGTTTGAGTCATGCAACTGAAACCTTAGAACTAGATATCACTCGATTAGAATGATTAATTAGGAAAGCTTGGCGAAAAGAAGAAGAAGAAAGCACAAAAACATTAATAATCGAGGAATTTTAGCAAGATTTGGGTCACAGAGCAAGCCAAGGATGTTAACAATGAACCCTTATGGATTTCATGAGATTAGGGTTCAATGCAACTAACCAAGGAGTAGCTAGGCCACCCTTACAAGTAGTGTCATTCAAACAAAATGTGCAATTCTATAGACTAACGAATGAAGATCATAATGCACATATATTAAATTTCCTTGAAATTTGCGATATCTTTCAGTACCATGGAATGTCGAAGGATGCGATAAGAATTAGGCTTTTCCCTTTCACCCTAAGAGATAGAGTAAAGACCTAGTACCATTCTCTCAACCCAGCCAATGTTACCACTTAGGATCAACTAGTTCATGCTTTTTTAGACAAGTGTTTTCCCCTTACCAAGACTATGAAGATTATTAAAGAGATTACCAACTTCCAATAAAGTGACAAGGAATCAATCTACAAAGCGTTGGAAAGATACAAGGATTTGTAACAAAAATGCCCACACTATAACTAACCAAGGAGTTCTTATTGCAAACATTCTATAATGGAGTACCCCCATATACGAGAGGCACGATCAATGCATCTTTAGGAGGATCACTGCTGAGAAAGACGGTAAATGAAGAAAAAGAATTGATAGAGGAGATGTCAAGTAATAGTTTCCTATGGACAATCCAGCAGAGTAGACAACCTATTACCTTTCGAGAACAAAAAGGAATCGTATTTGTTGATCAAGGATCTAAGTTTGAATATTTATGGGGATAATGAGCTAATAAATAGGACACTGCTTACCTTTTCAACATATAGCCTTTTGCTTTAACAATCAAGAACATTAGGTTTTTCTTTTTATGATTATAGTTTATGATTTATAGAAATGAAGAAAATACCAAAAAATAGGCAACTGATAGTTGCTTAATTGATTATGAAATTATTCCATAAAACTTAGTGATTATTGACATAAAATTATTTAAGATACTCACTTTGAATCATATAGGATTTTAGGCACAATTAAGAATCAAAGAAGTTAAAGTGAGTTGAAAGCACAATATTTGGGCCATTTTTTTATATTAATTTTCACTTGTCTTCATGAAACAAGAGGAAGAAATTAAAAAATTAGAAGAAAATTAAAAGAAAAAAATGCAAATAACGTGAGCTGTATGGATTATGCATACAATTATATTCATTAACAGTTGGGAATTAAATAAGATGAAACGGTAGCGCTAGAAGTAGATGAAGGCAGCTAGAAGGAAGCAATCTATGACCAAAATGACAATGCAGATAGGAAGCCAACAGACCAAGATGCAAAGTCTAAGTAGCAGAAATGCAAATGCCAGGAGAAAACGACAAGTTGTCTATATTTCATTCAAACATTGGCGTTAAACATAGCGTTAAAGGAGGACACATCA
Source organism: Erythroxylum cataractarum (assembly GCA_024703695.1). Lineage (NCBI taxonomy): Eukaryota > Viridiplantae > Streptophyta > Magnoliopsida > Malpighiales > Erythroxylaceae > Erythroxylum > Erythroxylum cataractarum. The sequence continues at coordinate 50,108,694 of JANJEY010000006.1, forward strand.
ACATTTTGGCCAAGACATCAAGCATGAATAAAATGTGAATAGGAGTGTGGGCAAACAAAGCTAATTTGTCAGATCAGTGAATAGTAGAGGGTAGCTTGCGATAGAGAAGAGAGGCATTGCTAAGGTGGTCTTTAGTTGGGTTACTCAACATGGGACTGAAGCATTTTGTTAGGAGAGACCCATGAAGGGCAAGACATCCCAACACTAATCCTGAGGTGACATTGACATCGATGACCCAAGTTAAGTTTATTTTACTGTTTTTGTTGTTTCTTTCTCTCATTAGAAATTGATTATGTTATCCTATGTTAATTGATTTGAGTTTTTGTGTATGGATAATCAAATTTTCGTTATTGATCAATTATTTGTGCATGAACCCATTAGGTATTATAAAAAAATGATTTTAATGTGTTCATTGAATTGTTTATTTGCAAACCCATTGCTAGAATTTCAATGTAATATGTTAACATTCATGTGCAGCAACTAATGATTTGTAATCATTAGGGATAACTTGAACTAGATTAAATGACGCATCGTATGTGGTTGTTGCCTTGATTAATCAATTTTCCTAATTTATAACGCTACTACCTAATTAAATCTAGAGATCATATCCTAGGTTATTCAATGGCTAGGTTTAATTAATGATCATATCTTGATTAAAAAAATATTAGGAAAAACTCGAGTTAATTATTAACCCACGATTAATAGTTACTAAGAGAGGTTTGAGAACAACAAATCAATAAAATATGCTTAATTAGGGTGTAGATCGAGATTGAACTAAAGAACAAGGTCCTTACCAAATTCTCTACTTTTATCATTTTTTGCATGTTTTCTTTAATTTATTTTTATTATTCTAGTTTTATTTTATTTTCTTATTTCAAAGTTCAAAACCCCTTAACCTAAAATTTAATTAATTTCATTTCAACAACTTTACATATACTCTCTGTGGGATCGACCTAAACTCACTACTACTATAGTAGTAGTCTAGTTATTTTACTTTGACTAGTATTACGATGCGCTGTCAATTTTGGCGATGTTGTCTGGTGCTATGTTTTTAGTTTTTGTTTGTGATTTTAATTGGTGTTTTGTATATATTTGTTTGTAATTGGTTTATTTTCAGTTATTTCGTGATCCTTTCATTTTTCTATTTCGTATTTGTGAAAAAAATTTATGGATGGAAATAATTTTTACTTTAACTCTTATTCTCATTCCTATAACCAAGGTTGGACTGATCAACCTAATTTTTGTTATGGATGGCATAACCATCAGAATTACTTCTATGATAGTTTGCAGGACATGCAAAAATTCTTGTGTGTACCATAAGCTTCTTGTCATAACTCAAGTACAACTTTGGAAGAATTGATGAATGTTGTGATTGCTAATAATCTCTAATTTCAACAGAGCCTATAACAACGTTACAATAGCTCCAGCAGGAAATAAGGCATATAACATCTAGAAACCAGAACGTGGCAAGCCAAATGGGGGAGATGGCAACAAGGATCAACTACTTAGAGTCACAAATGGAAAAGAAGTACGCATATCAACCCGAAATATACCTAATGGACGTTAGTGCGGAAACGTTATAGAGTGATGAGGAGCTTAAGAATTTTGAGAGCAATACTCAAGGAATTGCATGTGAAGAAGAAGTTGAGGAGGATCTCGAACTAGAAAAAGAAATATCATTTAGCCAAGAAGTAAGTATTGAGTTATTGGTTTGTTCTTGCTTATTTTAAGTTTTCAATGAAAATGAGAGAAAGAATAAAACAAAAAATAAACATTTTCTCGTTTTTATTGCTTCTAACACTATATAGTCATGATTAGAGTGTGAATTGACTAGAGAATTTCGTAACAACTTTAGCATACTTTCATTCTTATGATTAGTAGATATGCATTATCTTTAGAAGAGTGGTGACTAGTGGTAGAAAAAGCCGATGAGATTTCGAGCCTTATTAAACTGAAACATTCATATAAGTCTCATTGTCATTTGATAATGTGTGAACTTTATGATATTTGCATCTTGATTTTTTTTAATTTCTATTCGAGACCACATTTGTATCACATTCATAAACATGGATATGATTAGGCATTCTTTGTTTTTGTAAACTACATTAGCCAAATAGCCAACCCGTTATATGATTTTCCTTTTTGATAAGCCACCTTGAGTTTTAATTGCCTTTTCTTTATGTTTTAGCCACATTACATGCTTTAACCTAACCAAACGTTCTTCCCAAGCCTTAAAGTTAATGTAACATTTGTTGATTGTTGAGTTGTGGATGTACAAAATTCTAAATGTGGGGGGTGTACATATATATAGATTGGTTAATGTTGGGATGTTTTGTTATGTCTTATCATTGAAATTCCTATATTAATATAGTTTATTTTAATGTTAAAAAAAGAAAGAAAAAGAAAGAAAGAATAGAGAAAAGCACAAGAAAAGAAAAGAAAAGAAAAAGAAAAAGAATGATTTTTTGTTTAAATAAATTTATCAAGGAGGAAGTGCATATAAGTTTGCAAAGTTATTCATAATTAATGCATCTTCCTAGAGTTGTAATGAATGTGTTATTTGAGTATGTTGAATATGAGGTAGATGTTGGCTTGAAAGATTCACTCTTGTGGTTTCAATGTATTGTTGACATAAATTGTATGAGTGATTCCTTCGAATTGGTATATGTTTTATATGGTTTGCGTGTGAGAGCTTAAATGAGTTGTGAAATATACATATTACACTTGTCATAGCTGACAATACCCAGTTATGTATGAGCGTGAACTTGTGCATTTGATGTTATATTGAGTGTTACATTTGTTTCACTAGCTTTAATGACTTTCATGCTAGTTGATCCAAATATATCTCACCTCACTTTTGCCCACATTACAACTATAAAAAGTCCTTCGATTTATTATATTTCATGTGAATATTAGTGGTGGAGAAATGAAATGATATGCAAAGTTGTTGAATGACATAATCATGAATGGTGTTGAGTGTACCTATGGATATATTTTAGTTAAACACATCTTTCGAGTCTATCATTATATTACTCAGTTTTTGAAGATGATGAATTTCGATTGATCATTGGTAAAAGCTTGGAATGTTGACTTCTTACTATGAATTTTGAAACTTATTAATCTTTGTTATGTTATATATTCTTGGAAAATATGGGAAATGAGTAAATGTTGTTTTTGGGTCTATGAGCTTAATTTTGATGCTTTGCCCGAAGATGACCAAAAGCTAAGTGTGGGAGAAATTGATAGGTGCTTAACTAATTATATAATTACTTTATAGCACTTAGCGATTAAGGACATGAAATTGCTTAAGATATCACTTTGATTCATATGTGATTTAAGGCACAATTTGAAAGCAAAGAAGTTAAAGTGAGTTAAAATTATGATATTTGGGCAATTTTGAAGATTAATATTTACTTGTCTTCATAGAGCAAGAAGAAGAAAATTAGAAGATAAGAGGCAGACAAGAAAAATGGAACAAAAAAAGAAGAATCATAAAAAGCATGCAACGTACATGTTTTTTCCATGTAAGAACATCAATTTAATGGAGAAGTAAAACGATAGCAGTCCATGAAGAAAACGCAGCAGCATGAAGAGAAGTAGAAACGATGACACAGTGGAGCATGAAACGTAGTAGCGTGAAATGGCGATGCAACAGCTAGGAAGCGTGAGCAAAACGCAATCTGCATAACACAAACATTTTCAAGAGCAGAAACCTTGTTTTAAAGAGGCGTGAATAGTAGCATGGACCGACAATTAAATTGTCACATCACAAAATTGTAGCTTGCGAGAACAGGATCGTAGAGAGGAGGTGTAATAGGGGAGAGCAAATGGGGGGGGGGGGTCTTCGGTTAGGGTTATTTAAGTGAGGCTGAAGCATTTTCTTTGGAGAGACTCATGGAAGGTTAAGTTCCTGACACCGGTTCGGAGGTGACATCGATGCCGACAACTTGGGTTAAGTGGATTTCATATTTTTGTTGTTTCTTTCTCTCTTATTGAATTAATTGTGTTATCCTAGGCATATGGATTTGGGTTGTGTATGGATAATTGGATTTTCATTATTGCTCAGTTATTTGTGTATGGACCCATTGGGTATTATGAAAAGATGATTTTATTGCATTCATTGAATCATTTATTTGCAAACCTATTACTAGAATTTCGATATAATATGTAATTGTTACGTTGAAATTCATGTGTAGCGACTAATGATTCGTAATCATTAGGAGTAACATGACCTAAGTTTAATGATAAATCGTATATGATTGTTGCCTTGATTAATCGATTTTTGTAATTTGTAATGCTACTGCTTAATTAAATCTAGAGATTGTATCCTAGCTTATTCGGTGGCTAGGTTTAATTAACGATCGTATCTTGATTAAGCACTACCTAAGGGAAAACTCGGGTTAATTATTAACCCACGATTAGTAGTTGTTAGGAGAGGTTTGAGAACAATAAATCAATAAAATATGTTTAATTAGGGTGTAGACCGAGATTAAACCAAAGAACTGGGTCCTTATCAAATTCTCCACTTTTATCATTTTTTGCATGTTTTTTATAATTTATTTTCATTAGGTTAGTTTTATTTTATTTTCTTATCTCAAAATCCAAAATCCCCTAAACCTAAACACCGATTAATTTCATTTCAACAACTTTACACTCACTCTCTGTGGGATCGACCTAGACTCACCATTGCTATAGTAGTAGTCTAGTTATTTTATTTTGACTAGTGTTACAATGCGTTGTCAGTTTCTCGATGGTTATGTTTCGAACTTGGCAAGGTGTGTGAACATGAGGAAGTATAAATTATTTGCAATGAAAGTCATGATTGTCATGTGTTTCTGCAAAGGCTAATTTGAATTGTATTTCGGGAGTTGCTATCGAATAAGGTTTGGCTATAACATAATTAAGTTTGTCTTTCAAAAGCTTATTATCATCTGAAATAAAAGTTGGTTGAAATGAAAAAACTAGAAAGGGAAATTTCAATTATCTTGTGCAAATTGGAAGGGATTTTTGATTCAAGTTTCTTTGACTGTATGGAGAATCTACCCGTACATATAACACATGAGGCTAAACTTGTTGGTCTTGTTCAATATTGATAGATGTATTCATTTGAGAGGTAATTATAGTTAATATTTAAATAAAACTTATACAATGTTTTAATCACAGAATTGTAATAACCCTATTTGTAATGTAGATATTTGCATCACTTGAAGAAAAACGTAAAAAAATAAGGCTAGAGTTTAAGGTTCAATATGTAATGCTTATTTAGTGGAGGAAGCAAGTACATTTTGTTCATACTATTTTGAGTCGCATATGCACACAAGAGAAATAAAAGTTTCTCGTAATAACGATAGGGGAGAAACGGGTGATGTTGATACTTATCCATTTTTACATATCCAAGACAAACATATGGACGTTCAATAAAAAGAATGTTAACAACAAAATAAATAAGGATTGCCCATAGTTACATTTTATTGAATTATCAAAAAGGTTCATCCTTTCATGCGATAAGTTCAAGTTGATTTTGAAATAGACTATTTGAGTTTTCAAAGTTACTGTTGCTCTTAACTAAAATACATAATAATACTTTTAGATTATAGAAGAAATGGTTACGTGTGCTAATGCTTGAAACAACACAGGATGACATCAATAAAGAAGTTGAAAGACACTTTCCTCGATGATTCGATAAATATGTAAGCTTTCACTTGTAATAATTGCATATTAGATGACATTGTGCTATTTAATATGATAAATTGTTTTTTATGTAGGCCCAAAAAAATCCAATAGAGAACAAGTTCATATGTTATCTTGCGAAAGGTTCTTTGCGAATTGTTAAATCATATCTAGCGTATTTTGTTAATGGATACTAATTTCATCATAATATCCTGGTTATAGCATAGCAACAGTAAATAGTGGGGTATGCATACAGGGAGAATTGATATATTACTATGGTAAAATTATTGAGATACTTGAAATTGAGTACTCTGTATTGCCTATAAAACGGAGTGTGATATTTAAGTTTGAATGGTTTGATCGAACTCCTAATGTTGGAACAAAAATGCACAATCGATACAATTCAGTTGAAATCAACCAACGAAGAAGATTTAGACAATTTGAACCTTTTGTGTTGGCGATGTAAGCGATCCAGGTGTATTATGTCCTTTTTCTCAACTTATGACGAGATAAGTCAGATTGGTTGACCATATGTAAAATAAAACCTAGAGGTGTTTTGAATTACGTGGAAAAGGATAAAAATAAGAGAATTGAACATGAAGATGTTTATAAAATAAATGCATGTGTAACATATGACAAGAATGAACCTTTAAATGATCCAAATAATGAATATGTTGAAATTTCATCTGGAGAGGATGAGGAGGGTGAGAGATCTAAAGAGGAACCTTAGATTGATTATAATTCTTCATAAAAAGAAGATGATGATGATTTTGATTTACAATTAAGTACTGATAGCAATTAATTTGTGTTTGTAATAGAATATTATATGAATAAATATATTATTGCATTAACAATATATTGTTATATATTGAATTTATATTGTTATATTACTGGAAAATTCAATAAAATGTGAATTTTAAGTTAAAAATACGCCATCAAAGAGAAAATAGGATATGATAATGTCTAAGTCCAGGTTACTACAATTTGGAGAAGCTAGTGCATTTCTAAGTGAAGCATCACATTCTGCAGATACTACTACACATCCAGATGAGGCATCGCCTTCTATACCTGTTGCTATACCATCTAGTAGCCCTACTACACCATCCACCACCCTTATACTGACATAGATATTAGGGGTAAATGTTGCAAATGAAGAAGGTGACCTCCAGTCTAGAGCTAAGGGAGTTAATAGAAGAATGTACATTACAATTGTCAACAATTTGTAAGTAAAATTCTAAAAATTTTGTAATATATGATAACACCATAAATTTATATTGAAGTTATAGGTTTTAATTTTAAAATGATCTAAAATAACTTTTATATTAGGTTCTGGAACATGCTCAAGAAATATCTCATCCAAGTTCAAAGAGAGGATAGATCTTGAGGGTTATATATGGAAGAATGTCCCTCAACTGACAAAGGATTTTTATTATCAGGAATTTGAGGTATACAAAATATATTCTTTAATCTTTTTTATTTTATCTAATTTTATACATTAATTAGATAAATATTTTCGTTTATAAGTACCTATAGTGTGTTTTTTTTCCAGAAAGAACTTTTTTAGGATCCAAAATTTGATGCTGCAATTTATAATGTATGGGAGAGGCAAGCTAGTACGCATTATAGAAACTTTCTTGCTTCAATACAAGAATGGTGTACGATCACCATATCTATCTGAATAAATGTAGGGTCGTTGGCAACAATATTGGGCATCACTCGAGGTAATATCCATTTTAGAGCCCAATTCTGCCTCCAGATGTGGAGGGCCAGATAGAGAGAGTCTACCTGCACACACTATAGGATCTTTGGCCCACTAGGAGAGCATACACTTCAACTTGTAAGTATCAAAACTTTACATTTGTATTCTGATTTTTGTACTTTGATGTATGAAATTTGATTTCAATATAACTTCATGTATGAAACTTAAAAATGAAAATATACGTGCATTATGGAGAATAATAATGTTATAAATGTCAGGTGCAATTAATGATTGTGTTGTTGAGTTATTTTTTTTCTAAGAATGGGTAAATATCATAAAAATAGAAAAAATTCTGTTGAAATTTTGTAAATTGTAGTTCACTTATAACAATTTGTTCTGATGAAGAAAAAGACTATGGGTATGAAGCCTACACCACGCTATCTCTTTTTGCACACTCACACCAAGAAGTACGATGGTGTGACGATTGTCAACACCTAATGCGGACAGCTTCACGTATGTAAAATCTATACTTTAATATTAATTCTTAAAAAGTATTATAATGATAGGATCAAATACAAGAAAGCATTGACCGAAAGTCTCAAGATACTTATTTGTGTACATTATAATTCTTTACTATCCCATTCAGGATAATGTTTACTTTACATTTATCAATCAATCAATGTTATATTATTTATAGAAATTAAATGTACAAAAAAATCATAAGATTATGAACAGAAAACTCAGGTAGCAAGTGAGAAATGTTGTTGAAATTCATCATAATTAAATTTCTCAACAAAAATGCAATATTCCATTGTTAATTAATGACGGAGTGTTATATTCCATCGATAAGTTATTGACGGAAAATATCACTCTGTCGTTAAGTTCCTGACGGAGTAATATATTCAGTTGGTAAAAGTTTAGCATTTAACAAAGGAATGTTGTATGTCCGTCGGTAAATTTAGCGACAGACCTACAACTTACTGTCTATAAATTCACTAATGAAATATTGAGATTCCATTGGCAAATTAGCGATGGAATATTATAAATTCATTGATAAATTTACAAACAGAAATACAAAATTTTGTTGCTAAATTTATCAATAGATATATAAATTTTTGTCATTAAATTTGCGACGGATTCATTATATTCATCATTAAATTTTACCTACATCTGTTTCTTCGACGACCCTTTCCATCGATAATTTCCATCTACAAATTTGTTTCCTTACATAAAATCTTTATTTTTAGTCAGTAATTTTCATCTCTAAAATCTATTTTTCTTATAGTGGTATGTAAATTGAATATTTAATGGTTGTTTGAATTCTTATATGTTCGAAAAATATGAAAGAGAATAATGAACCACAAGTGGGGTGATATTGTTGTTCATTATCTTGTTTTGTTAGGTTGTGGAATCATGTTTAAAAAAAAAGAATATCGTTTCAACTATAAAAGGGATAAATTGATAAAGATAACTCATTTATCTATATTAGGGAGAGCAAAATTTTAGTGGAAGGCACTAACTCAAACAACTTTTATTGGTTTATTATTATGTCAATTTCTAAAAACAGTTGTGTACCTTAAGGACCTAAAAAGATAAAAGGTAATTTGGATAAGTTTAAAGATGATGGCAAATCAAATGAAATAATCTATATTGTTTTAAATCATAGATTATATGGATGTTTACTTTGAGGGTGAGTATAATGCAGTAAAAGTATTAAAAGAAAATAATGTTAATGATGAGATTGTTTATAATATGACTAATTGTGAAGAAGAAGAGTATGGTTACATAAACTAATTATAGGAGAATGAAGAATGTGGATAATGGAGGTTACAATAAAGAAAACATTGTAACATTAGATGAGAATAAAAATGGTGTGACTATTACTACTAATGGTATGATTATTAGTGATGTGCCTATTGTTATTGATGATAAGCCTATTAATGGTGTGCCTACTACAACTTATGGTATGCCTATTGGTGGTTCTATTATTACTTATGCTCTTGAAAGTAAGGATAGGGAGAGTGAACTATTAACTAATTTGGAATGTTTAAGTGGAAGAGATGACGATGAGCTCTAGCATGGAACATCAAAAACAAAATAAGAGAAGTCCAAGAAAAAAATTAAGATGAAGTAATTGATAATATAAGTGGAGATGTGGCTTTAAATGATACTGTTTAATACCATGGAAATGAAAAAGGAGATGAATATGAACAAGAGGGGTTTTTGATAAAGAGAGTGAGTGCATTACTACTTTGAAAAGTGTTTATGAACATAAACAACTACTTCAAAATTTAGTGACTAGTAAACAATTTTCAAGTCATAAGCTATTAAAGAGTGCAAAAGGAAAAGAAGCTTGTATTATTATTCTAGATAATAAATTTTGGGATGCTTGCTGAATCATTTTGAAGATTGTGGCTTCACTTATAAGGTTGTTGAGGATTGTTAACTCAAAAGAGAAGCCATCTTTGGGTTATATATATGATCGTATGTATAGAACTCATAAAAACAATTATAAATCTTTTTAAAGGAAAGAAGAAAATTTAAAAGCCTTATATAAATAATCTTGACCGATAGTGGAATAGGCATCTTATTCAAAGGATCCACTTAGCAACTTATTTCTGAATCCTTATTGCCTATATATTAGAGACGCATGTACAAATAATATTATGGACGGTCTGTTTAAAGTGATTGAATGCTAAGGTGTTTTCTCTATTGAAAAGCAATCACATGCGACAAATGAAATTAAATTGTATTGTAAAAGTTTAGGGAGCATTGTTAGATCATTAGCAAAAAGAGAACTTATGATGAAAAAAATGCAGCCTAGTAAGTTTTTATACTTTTAGTTCATTCTTTACTTATTAATAATATATACATTTATTTTTTATAACTATTAATTTAAAATACAAATAAGTGGTGGAGATTATTCAACGAAAATGCTCTATCATTGGAGAAACTCAATATTATATTACTTAGTCAAACAATTTCTACATTAGGTTGTAAACGTATTTGGAGTGCTTTTGAGCATATTTGAACAAAGAAACAAAATTGTTTGGAACATCAAAGGCTTAATGACCTTGTTTATGTTATTTATACTATGAGAAAAAAGAATATGTATTTTATAATTTTGTTTTTTATTAATTTTTTCATTATTAACTTTATAATTTTTCTATTATGTATTCAAAACACTTAATAAGAAGAGAATGTATGATTTGGTTGATATTGATTGTATTGACCATAATGATTTTTGAATTGAAGAAAAAGAACTATCACCTGATTTTGATTATAATAAACTTAAAAAACGATTTATAAATAAAATGTATTTTTCACAATGAAAGAATTAAGAACAGCTAGTAATAGTTAATTCATATATTATTTTGATCATATTTAAGTTAAAAGTATAATATATTACAAATTTATAATTAATAATAATTTCATACATTACTAATTTGTAATTTGTTTGAATACAGTTGATGCAAATGTTTTAGATGAAAGTGTAAAGGGGTGCTTGGCTGATGGTGTTGGAGTTATGTAAATATAGTGTCCTGGAAAGTAAGTGTACTTACATGTAACTTTATCTTCTTCAGTTACAGTTTTGTAATGAAAATATTTATTATTAATAAAACAAAAG
>JANJEY010000006.1:50144179-50157737 GCA_024703695.1 Erythroxylum cataractarum
AATTAAAAAATAATTCATTCATTCATTAAAATATTGTAATTAATTAATTAAAATAATTAAAATATAATTAATTAATTAAATATAATTAAGTAATTAATTATATTAATTAGTAAATAAATAATTAATTACAATATTATTATTATTAATTACAATATAGTTAATTAAAAAATTAATTAATTAAATAAAATATAATTTATTAATTAAAATATTGCAATTAATTAATTACAATATTTTAATTAATTAATTTATTGTAATTAATTAATCACAATATAATTAAGTAAAATAAAATAAATAAATAAATTAAAACATAATAAATTTTTATTTTTAATATATTTTACAAACTAACCATTGTTAATGACAATAGTAATCATTCATTCTTCTTAACTAACCATGATAATTATAATGATAACATATATGCCTATTTTTCTATGTTCATATAGTTTCAGAGATTTTAATAAATCATCATCATCATCATTATCACCCAGTCTGAAATCTCGCAATTAAGCAGGGTCTAGGGAGGTCCGATAGTACACAGCCTTACCCCTACATAGTAGAGAAGTTGTTTCTGATGGACCCGCATGCAAATGAAACAATATAAGAATGATGTAGTATACCAAAAACAATACATGAAAAAAAAGATGGGGAATACCTGAAGGAGGACAGAAGCCGCGAGAACCTAGTAGTATACACAGTCCATCCCTTTTGTCACTCACTAAATAAGGGGATCAGGTAACTGGAACATTTAATCCTTTACTCTTATCCGATCCCGCCAAACTTTTCTATTCTGAGCAATCACCTCATTAAGGGCTAACTTTAACATATCCGCCTTGATCACTTCCCGCCAATTCTTATATGGCCTCCCTCTCCTCCTCTTATAGTCACTAAGTGTGATGCCCTTACAGCTTCGTACCGAAGCATCGGAGGGCCTGCTCCGCGCATGTCCATACCACCTAAGCCTAGTCTCTCTCAACTTGTCTTCAAAGCTAGCTATCCGTAGTTTCGCTCTCACCACCCAGTTCCTAACTTTATCTCTCCTGGAAAAATCACACATCCACCTAAGCATACGCATTTCTGCTACCAACAACTGTCTGATATGCCTACGTTTAGGAGGCCAACACTCCGCCCCATATAACATGGTTGGACGAATCACCGCTTTATAAAACTTTCCCTTCAGTTTTAAAGGATTCTTCTTGTCACATAAAACCCCTGAAACACTTCGTCATTTGGTCCAGTCTGATCTAATACGTTGTACAATATCCGCATTGATATTACCGTCACTCTGAATGACAGACCCGAGATACTTAAAACTTGTCCTCTGTGGTATGACGTCGGTACCAATTGCAACTGTCACCTCAGGCTCCACTCAGTTTCCTGAAAAGTTACATTCTAAATACTCCGTCTTAGACCTGCTCAACTTAAAACCTTTTGATTCTAACGCCTCTCTCCAGCAGTCTAACTTGGCATTGACTCCTTCCTTGGTTTCATCCACTAGGACAATATCGTCCGCAAATAACATACACCATGGTATCTCTCCTTGAATATGTTTGGTAATCTCATCTAACACTAAAGTGAACAACAAAGGACTTAACGCCGATCCTTGGTGGAGACCTACACTGATAGAGAACGTTTCTGTGTCCCCACCTACAGTCCTAACGCTAGTTAGTGCGCCTTCATACATATCCCTAATTACTTTAATGTAGGTGATAGGAATGCCCTTAGCTTCTAAACATCTCCACAAGAGGTCTCTAGGGACCCTATCATATGCCTTCTCCAAGTCAATAACAACTATATGCAAATCCCGTTTTCGTTCCCTGTAGTATTCCATAAGTCTACGGAGTAGATGTATCACTTCTGTTGTTGACCTACCAGGCATAAATCCGAATTGGTTGCTCGATACAGAAGTAACCCTCCGGATCCTCTTCTCGATTACCTTCTCCCACAGCTTCATGATATAACTTATTAGTTTGATGCCTCTATAGTTGTGACATTACTGGACATCTCCTTTGGCTTTGTATAAGGGATCAACCTACTTAATCTCCATTCATCCGACATTTTGGCTGACTCTAAAATCACATTAAAGAGTTAAACTAACCATGAAATACCGATAACTCCCATCTGTTTCCACACCTTTATAAGGATCTGGTTTGGCCCTACGGCCCTACCGCTCCGCATCTCTTTCAATACCTTTGTAAGTTCATCCCTCATAATCTTTACCCATGCGTCCCTATCATGTGTATGCCCTGACACAGAGGGTTCTCCTAACTCTATGTTGCCCACTAACTCTCCGTTATACAGGCCATCGAAGTATCTCTGCCACCTTCTCTTGATGGCTTGGGGCTCGGTGAGTACCTGTCCTGCTTCATCACATATACAACAAACTTGGTTGAAACCATTCGCTCCACGTGCCCTATCTCGTGCTAGCTTGAAAATCTTTTGTGCTCCACTAAACGTATCCAAGTCCCTGTACATAGTCCCATATGCTTCTTCTCTAGCCACTGCAATAGTTTGCTTAGCCTTCCGTTTCGCCAACCTATACCTTACCTTGTTAATTTCCCTTTCCGCCTCCGTTGGACTATCTATAAGATCTTTAAAAGTTCTCTTCTTTGACTTGACCGTTCCCTAGACCTCGTTTGACCACCACCAACCTTCCATTCGCTCACTTCCTTGCCTTTTAGGGACCCTTTTGGATATCTCTAGAAGATTTGTAGCTGTCGTACGCACTATAGATGCTATCCCCTCCCACATCAAGTTTGCATCCCCGCGCATAAACCATGTTGCATTTGACCGAACCTGTGCTCTAAATTGTTCCATCTTGGCCCCTCTTAGTCGCCACCACTAAAATTCTAAGATAATGCGGGGTGAAAGACTACGATCTCCATCCTTTAATCCCAAAATATTTTATTTTATTTTATTTTATTTTTATTTATTTTATACTAATTTTTTCTTTTTTGATCTATTAGGTGTCAGATTCGATTTTAACATGGGAACAACCGCAGACGAGGAAAGAAAGGGAAGGAAACAAACCAACGAACATCTTTCAAAACAAAAGCTGCAAATTGGGATTAAAAAAGTGCCAACTTTGTCCCTTCTCAGATCAAAGCACGTTACAAACAAACATCAACCGAACAATGGCAGCTTCTCGCATTTCTTTCCCGGAGACCAATCAAAAACCGCCTTATAAACACCCACCAACCATAGCTTTGTTCGAAGTCGTAGAACTTAGTTTCAACAAATGCTTTCAAGTGGCTTGCTCCAACTCTCCCTCCAAACCAGCCCCTTTAAACATCCAAAAGATTCAATCTTTTCAAGACCCTGTTACACAATCAAAGCAATGGCTGCTCCGATTCCCGGAACTGAAGTAAGTTTTGGATTTGGGAACCTTTTGGAGACTTTGACTGTGGATGTGCAGAGAGCGGAGTGTAGGCCACTGAACGTGCCTTTGATATCACCTTTTACAATTGCATCATCTCGGCTTGATAAAGTAAAAAATGTGGCTATAAGGATTGAATTGAAAAATGGTTGTGTGGGGTGGGGTGAGACCCCGATATTGCCTTTTGTTACGTCAGAGGATCAACAAACAGCTTTGGTGAAAGCTAGGGAAGCTTCTGAGTTGCTAAGGAGCAGTCCGTCGATGACTTTAGGCTCTATTTTGGAGGAGGTTGGAGGGTTTCTTCCAGGACACGAGTTTGCTTCTGTGAGTGAATTGTAATATCTGGCTGTTTGTTTTCGTTTTCGCTCTTTCGGGTTTTTTTTTTTGGTATGGTTGTTTGATTATCTCGTCAGTGATTTGCATCATTAATTGTTATGATTATAGGAGCTTGTAACTAGGTGTTTTAACTTGAAGGGGCGTTGCGTTTGTTAATTGTCTGAACTAGATTTAGCTGTACAAGGATTTTCGTAGCGCTAGAGAAAATATGAAAAACAGACAAACTGGACACTTGATACGCAAGGCTTTATCTTTATCTTTTTCCTGCTCAGTATACCATCATATTTCTGGGGTATTGGATCCGTCCAAGTGTCTCAATTGTAGATTTCTCATGCCTGTGATGAGCATATGGATACTCGCCTAATTCCTGACTAAGTTTTCAAACGATAGTGAAATTGTGATACCGAATATGACCAAAGTTCGTGTAGTAGGATATAGTCCTATGCTTAGATTAAGTTGGTACTGACTTCACAAAATGAAAAATCAGGCATTATAGCAATTATTAAGGGATGCCCTGATACCTTGTATTAGTCTTCGCTGATATTTGGTAGGATTGTTAGTTTTGCTGTTTCCACTGATAATCTGAATGCAAACAGAAATGGTGCACTGTTGTCAATAAACGGCATGTCTGAAAATCGCATAGTATGTCTTTCTGATGGAAAATTATTGCTCTTTTTATAATTTAGTTCAATTTGTTACTGAAACAAGCTTCGGATGTCTAATTAAACTATTTTTGCAACTGAAGGTAAGGGCAGGAGTTGAAATGGCACTCATTGATTCAGCGGCTAAAAGCATTGGGATACCACTGTGGAGACTATTTGGTGGAGTATCTAACGACATAACCACGGATATAACAGTTCAGTGCTTCTCCAACTCTCCATAGTTAAAATATTGTTTATCTTTTGGCAGTTCACATTGCCTTACGTCCAAAAAAATTATTAGCAATGTTGGCTTTAGCATTTAAATCTGTGCTCCATGTAAATTTTTTTTTCCCTTCAGTTCAAAACTGTCAAACAACCACTTTTTAATGCTAATAAACAAGTGTGTCAGCCATAAGATTGTGGCTCACATGTGTTATGTCTAACAGATTCCAATTGTATCACCTGTTGAAGCTGCTGAACTGGCCTCCAAGTATCGTAAACAAGGATTCAGAACTTTAAAGCTCAAAGTGGGTAAGAATCTGAAGGCAGACATTGAAGTTCTTCAAGCCATAAGACTGGTTTACCCTGATTGTTTATTTATCCTGGATGCTAACGAGGGATACAAACCTGATGAAGCAATTGAAGTCCTAGAAAAGTTGGATGGTAAGAATGTATAAACTGTTCTCTGCTGAATACTAGCCTTTTGCAATCCCAAGATGTCTTGGAAACCTTTAGTATGCACATGATTTTATCTTTACCAAACCCTCCTCGCCATCCAGCAAGAAAGAATAAAAGGACAGGATACCCTCTTTCTCTATGCACACGTGCACTTGTCAACTTGTACTTATAACTACTCAGCAAAGGATGTTGTTTCATCACATTACGTTAATATTGGGTTTCCCTGACTTTTACATCTGCAAACTAATGATATATTGCTTACAGAAATGGGGGTTATTCCTATTCTCTTTGAACAGCCAGTTGATAGAGATGATTGGGAAGCCCTTGGTCATGTTACTCAAATTGCAAAAGCCAAATATGGGATATCTGTTGCAGCAGATGAGAGTTGTCGAAGTATAGATGATGTTAAGAAAATTGTCAAAGGGAATCTTGCAGATGTTATTAACATTAAACTTGCTAAAGTTGGAGTTATTGGGGCACTTGAAATTATTGAGGAGGCAAGATTATCAGGATTGGATCTCATGATTGGTGGTATGGTAGAAACTAGACTGGCCATGGGCTTTGCCGGTCACCTTGCTGCTGGCCTTGGTTGTTTTAAGTAAGCACCATGAGTTTTATACCTTTGTTGGGAATACAAATATGTATGGAATTGTTTAGAAGCTTACATGTTTACTGTTTGCATTCTAGTTCAATATGTTTTCGTTTTAGTCTCATGTTTGCTCTCCCTTTTGATTCGTTTGTCGTAAATCTGTCCCATACAGGTATATTGACCTGGATACTCCCATTTTGCTATCAGAAGATCCTGTTTTTGAAGGTTATGAAGGTGTTCCTTTAACTCCACTCCAACTATTCAACTAATTAGTGTTGATCATCTGTGACAATCAATTATGTCTTCAAGCTATCAGCTTCAGATTGGTCATTTGATAAATTACTCTTTGTTTCCCCCCAAAACTTTTGTAGTATCTGGTGCAGTTTACAAATTCACGAATGCAAGAGGGCATGGTGGTTTCCTTCACTGGGAGAATGTTCTCTGGTAAGCTTTACTCCATCTACGTGGTGTAAGTTTTGGACTTTTAAAAAATTCTATAATATGTGATGTCGAGCGTGAGTCTTGGAGCAACTAGTGAAGTTGCTCCTTTATGGCCATAAGGTCACAGATTCAAGTCATCGAAACAGTCTCTTTGTAAAAATATAAAGGGAAGGCTGCGTACATGACGACCCTCCCTAGACTTCCACAAAGCGGGGAGCCTTGTGCACCGGGTACATTGACTATAATATGTGACGTTATGGAGTCTTGCTGCTGAATGAATCAACTCAAATTTTGTCCCTAATTTACTTCAAATAACTAGTTTCTTTTTATTTCAAATTGTTAGCATTAAAAACAGGCTAAGCATTCATCCCAATGGCATAGGCTTTGCCTTTCACCCAGTTACCTTTTCAAGCAAGATATATTTTGTAACCTATGTTGCCTTAATCTTTCCCATTAGCCCTTAGGTTTTGATTGTTTATATCAAGTTCCCATAAGACATAGGCTAAGGGTCAAGAAATTCCTTTCTGCATCACCTGTGTTGCCCTACTGTTACCCATTAGTACTTGGGTATTGATTTTTTATACTCAATACCTGCCCTGCCGCCTTCGCTCTAGTTCGGGCCCCGGGAATCCCTTTCTCTTTTGGCTACGGTCTTTTTTTTTCTTATTCTACGATAAAGACCACCAAATGAAACAGACTTCCCGGGCAGACAGACATGACTCACTGATTGGACCACTACATGAAGACGGCACATCAACAGGTCTGATTTCGGTGGTTCCAATTTTCATATAGGCTCATAGGCTAAGAGTCGAGAAGTGTCGTGCAAGAAAGAATGTTTTATGTGAATATAATTGGTACTTTTGACTGGGAAGTATTTGTTTATGCAAGTTATTGCCAGATGTTGAACTTCTGGGGGAAAGGAAAATTTATGTCATGGTGTTTTACTTACTTGTAATGGTGGTTTCAGCTATACAAAGATCTATCGAGTCATACCGTCCAATCTTTGTGATACTTTCTTCACAGCTTGATATTGCACTTTTCAGTCTAAGAGCCCTTTGGTTTGGGTTAAAAATAGAAATTCTGACTTCCGAGGAAGGCATCCTTTAACAGCTTAAGTTTTTACATATTTCTTTCTGTAATTGCTTTCGGTTGAATTGATTAGAATGTCATGTTCCCAAGTACTAGGAGGTGCAGAATTCTATCATCATATCAGAAGTCAAATTTTTTTGTCTTATGCTACCTTTTTTTTTTTTAAGTTAAAATTTTCGCTGATTAAAAATAATTACACCTTGAATACAAAAGATGAAGAATAATCCAATAAGACTAAATTACAAAGAGTTGTGGTTCCTAGTAAACGTCTACTTCTTAATACCTAGGGGTACTTATGAGTCACATAAACCTGTATTACTCCAATCCCCTTCTCTTCGTACTATTTGACAGATATGCTGCTATTCATGGTACTTCATGTTATCTAAGATACTTGAAATTTAGTCAGTAGAGCATGGTGCAGCTATTATGATGAACTCAAAATAGGTGCTCATTTTTTGTTGACACTATTATGAATATTCTGTTTTTAACTAATTAAATTTGTTGATTTGTCTTATCCCAATTGCGCAGAACAATGCAAAGAACTGCTGTCTGAAGATCAACTGCGGTTAACTTTTTTTTAACCCTTAGTTTTCCGGACTTAGGGTATGTGACCAACTCTTGCTTTTAGCTAGACGGCAGTTCTATTGGGGTTTTCGGTTCTGTCTCTGTAAGCTTTTTTTTTTTTAATAAGCTAAGCAATTGTGGGTGAAATTTGTAGCATTTTTATTAATCTTTACTGTGAGCCATCTTCACTGTGAGCCATCTCAATCCTTTTCTTTTTTTTTTTTTGGCACATCTTCTATTTGATATTTAAATTTAAAACATAAATGTCTTTGGTGTACATTTTGCCTTTAAAAAAAAAAAAATGATCTGTATCTCAAGTTCACATCTTGAACAGAGTCTCACAATCATACCATTAGAATCTTCATGTGTGCAAGCAGATAAGTTTGGTTTCATCTTTCAAGCCCACATATATCGGAGTAACAACAACCTAAGCAATGAATTTCAGGATAGCCAGTAAAGCAATTAGGAACTGAAAAAGAAAGAGTTTCTGAAAGATGTTTATTTAGCCTTCATGTATTTCATTGACAGAGTACAAGTCCATATATACAGAGATTCTCCTACATCTAAGCCACAGAACACTCAATCCACTATCAGTGGGATATTCAGTAAACCAAGAAGGGAAATATATACAAAAGGAAGGAAAGTGAATATACAATAATTATTATAATGATATTTCTTAACAGGAACAACTTCAAGAATTACTTAATTAGCTCATTCTTTTTCCAGTGTTGAGACTTTAATTCATTTTCCTATTAACTTGTTTGAATGCTTTAGGATTTCTTTTTTTTATCCTTTTCTTTTCTCAATCTCAAATAACTACTTTTTTTAAAAAAATTGATTAACTTTTAACAATGCATACATGTGGAATAGTCATAATAAACTTCTCATGATTGTGATTTCTTTGACTTATTAAGTTATTATACATTATACAATGTGGCTGACTTTCTTGGATGAAATTTTGTACTATTCATTGTTCTTAAAAACAAGTAAGTAGTCATTGTTCTTTCGAAGTGTTTAACTTTTGTCTTTGTTTCTTTAGGTTGTTGTTGATCGGTGAGAGGATATATCTCCAAAGTTTTTTTTCTATTTCTTTTGATAGGTATTTCCTTTTTCCTGAATTTAATCTGCATTATGCTATCATATATCTGATTGTTTATGGCAACTTTGGATTATGCCTTGTGTTGTTTGAAGTATATCTTGGCACTGACTGTTTGTTGTAATGAATTTTGATAGCCACCAATTATTTATGAGATATGTAATGTGATGTTCATCTTCTTGGTGTTTTTGCTAATCAAATTTTTAGTTGTTGTTTATTCTTGTATTGTTGGTTGTGGCTTGTTTATGATCAATATTTTTTTAAATCTTTGTAGACAGTATTTATTTACAAAAATGGATAATAAGGAGCATGATGCTATGTTTAAGTGTCTGACTTTGTTTGAGCTTTGGAATGGGGAATTGAACTTAATGAGAATGGTGATGTTTCTATGTTTGTATGTATACATAACAAAACTGAGGAGGAGTGAAAATGCTAAAGGTAGTAGGGCGCTGACAGTACCAAGTAAGCAAGCTAATATAAAAAGGATTTTGAATGAGGGTGACAGGAATAACCAATGGGATTTAAGGATGGACTTAAATGCATTTACATTGTTATGTGAAATGCTTCAAGTCCAGGGTGGGTTGACGAATATTGGCCATGTGCCTATTGAAGAAAAAGTTTTAATCTTCCTAAGAATATTAGCACAAAACGAATCTAATAGAGGATTACAAGTTAGGTTTATAAGGTCTGGAGAAATAATAAGTAGGGTTTTCCATAGTGTGTTGAAGGCTGTACTAAAGCGCCAACATCTGTTGTATGTCAAACTCATACCAATTCCAGAGGATTGCACAGACAATAAATGGAAATGGTTTAAGCTTAGTATATTTAATTAGCTACAATAAATTGTCTAATTTCACTTTTTTAAATTACTAAACTAGAAATTTTTTTGTTGGAATTGTGTTCAAAGGGTTGCCTTGGTGCTCTAGATGGGACCTATTTAGATATAATAGTTCCTCATCCAGACAAACCCAGATACAAAGGTAAGAGGGGAAAATATGCACTAATGTGTTAGGGGTGTGTGATAAGAACTTAAACTTTGTTTATGTTCTTGTTGGATGGGAGGGTTCAGCATCTGATTCAAGGGTTCTGCATGATGTTGTTACTAGGTGTAATGGACTTCAAGTTCCAAGGGGTATGTAAGATAAGAATTTTCTTAAATTTTCTATTTTTTTAAAATGTTTGATTACAAATACAATAGTAATAGTGTCATTTGTTTATAGGAAATTACTACTTAGTAGATGCTAGCTATACTAATAGTCCTGGCTTTCTTACACCTTTTAGAGGCACAAGATACCATATTCAAGAGTGGGAAATAGATGGAAGGGTACCTAGGAACCCAGAAGAGCTTTATAGTAAGAGACACTCATCTGCCAAAAATATCATTGAACGTGCATTTAGTTTACTAAAAAAAAGATGGAAAATTCTAAGAAATCCATCTTTTTATGCAGCAGCCACTCATGTTCGCATAATTCTTACATGCTACCTTCTGCATAACTTTATTAGGTTTCATATGCTTGATTACAAATACAATAGTAATAGTGTCATTTGTTTATAGGAAATTACTACTTAGTAGATGCTAGCTATACCAATAGTCCTGGCTTTCTTACACCTTTTAGAGGCACAAGATACCATATTAAAGAGTGGGAAATAGATGGAAGGGTACCTAGGAACCCAGAAGAGCTTTATAGTAAGAGACACTCATCTGCCAGAAATGTCATTGAACGTGCATTTAGTTTATTGAAAAAAAGATGGAAAATCCTAAGAAATCCATCTTTTTATGCAGCAGCCACTCATGTTCGTATAATTCTTACATGCTACCTTTTGCACAACTTTATTAGGTTGCATATGACTTATGATCCAGCAGAGCTTACTCCTCTTGAAGCTGAGGATCTGGCAATTGGGAAAGATGCATCTTTCCCTGAAATTGTTGATCGTGTTGAGACAACTAATGAATGGAGTCAATGGAGAGAGGTTTTAGCTAAGAACATGTTTGATGAATGGAGAAGCAACCATTAAATTGTGAAGTTTCATTTATTTAATGCTATTTTTATTGAATTGAGGGTTTAAATTTGGTTGGCTTTCATTGCAACTGAATTGAGGGTTTGTAATGAGATGGCTCCAATACTGTTTATAAGTAGGAAGTTGTTTTTTCAATGCTTTGAGATTCATTCCACCTCTCCTTTTAGAATTATTGCTTTTCCACATTCTCATGTTAACTTGATGGCCCTCCATAAGTCCTATCACTTGAATTAACGGAGAATGTTAACTAGTGTCCAACAATTACAACATATAATTACATAGTGGATAAATTAAATTCTATAACTTTGTAGAAATATCATATAATATAAATTTAAGTCTCGATGTGTTCTTATAATAAAGAAGTGAAACTTTTGTAATATCTATGTCAAAAATCTTTATGTTATAATTCATCAGCCTTTAAGTTATAATTACATAGAACACCATAATTGAATTATTAAGAAGTGTAGCTCATACCTTAAACCTATGATCATTTGAATGCAAACTACATACGAAGATCAAACCTTTGCTAACTAAATCCATCATCCATCTTCTCCAAACTCTCTAGGGAATCTCTCATGAACCTCTAAATCAATTCTACTCACAGTTGGCTTGTGTCTTGTTAGCACTTTATCAAGAAAGCATGTTCTATGTTGTACATATAAGCTTATTTATAGAGAAGTTGGAGACAAGTATTAGACTAGTGGTAGAGTGGAAATAGTCAGATAAAATAATGAAGAAAAGTAAGAAAGACTTTCCTTTTTTTTTCTTTTGTGTATTAGACGCAGAATGAAACTTCCTTTCAACCTTGACTTTGAAAAAAGTTTCATAGAATTAACTCCTTGGACACACGAAGTTAACACAGGTAAGAATAGAAACCATAGAAGCCCATATTTCCCATACCCTGCAATCCATAAAAGAAAATACCATGATTAATATTAAAATTAGCCTCTTCAATGTAATAGATAGGACTTTTATGATTCCTACACTACTCCCATGATTTTAACCCCTATACTACAACATTATGATTCAATGATATGAGTACTGTTAAATGCAGAATGGGTGAATGCTTAGAATTATTTCAACATCTATTTAATAAATAATACCCAAGAGATTAGCTTCCTCAAGGTTGTGTTATTATTGTCCTAATCTTACGTACAATAGTATCACTTATATGCAACAACCCATGATTTCAACTCCAAAAAAATATGCTTCTATATTGGATATACATGATTAACAATCTTCCTTTTAGCTATCAATCATTATCTAATTCAATCGTCATATACATAACAGATACATAATTTTATAATACAAAACACGCTACTATCTTATGTTGATATCACTTTTTTTGTTATCTCATTTTGATATCACATTTCACAACTTATAGGAAAAAGCAACTTATGGAGCCACATTAATTTTGTGATGGATTATTCAATGATTCTGTTCTTGATAATTGGAGAAGGTATATAAACTACCAAATGTTATACGATCCCTGCAACCTCCCTGCTAAATTATACATGGATTTAAACTGTTGGCGTACGTCTGAACTACGTACACCAATCATGGAAC
Organism: Erythroxylum cataractarum; assembly: GCA_024703695.1. Classification (NCBI taxonomy): domain Eukaryota; kingdom Viridiplantae; phylum Streptophyta; class Magnoliopsida; order Malpighiales; family Erythroxylaceae; genus Erythroxylum; species Erythroxylum cataractarum. Next base: position 50,156,569 of record JANJEY010000006.1, read on the forward strand.
AGATGTGACAAGTCTTATTATAGAGAATTCCTGTTAGGAGGTCCACCCTTTTCCCATAGGTATTTGGACCTAATTATTCTTTTATAAATCAAAGTCGATCATTTCCTCATGGATTTGGAACACCTAAACGTAAACTACCAAAAACATTCTGTCCAATCAACAAATTTATGTTTATTGCTTATACGAGCATTACAAAAATGCTTGGGTATATATGTTATAGACAACAGACTTGGATTGGTGTTGTTAACTATATATCTAGGGGCTATAACTGGTAGGTTGATAAACTCATGCATATTATAAAATAGTGTCCAAAGACGAGTCTCCTAGCAAGTAAATCAAAATTTCAAAAGAAAATGATGATATTTGAGATGAATAAGTAATTATCTTGTATTTGTCTTATTCTTCAAATTCACCCATCCATTTGTTTGTTTAATTGATTCAATTAACTCTTGTGCTTACTTACTCTTCTATTGAACTTGATCTTCTACATATTAACTTAATTACATGTTTCCTTTAATTCAATATTGTCTTCTTTATTTCAAAAAAAGTTTCAATGTATGTTGCTTAATCATTTATGGAATTGGTTTGTAATGGTTTGGGGAATGACATTGCATGGTTTAGGTGCAATATCAAGAATTTGGACTTCAAATGAAACAGAAGCATTTGTGACCTTCATGGAGGAGGCAGTTGTTGTTGGTCATAGAGTTGATGATGGGCAATTTAAGCCTGATACTTTCCCACTTCTTACTAGAATGATGGTTGAGAAGTTTCTTGATTATGGCATTGATAATAGGCATGTCAAAAATAAGCACAAGAGGTTGAAGGACAAATATCAGACAACCTTTGACATGTTAAACTGCAGTAGGTTTGGTTGGAATGAAGGCAAGCAATGTGTTGAGGTAGACAACAAGCAAGTTCTATATGAATGGATGAAGTTTTTTTTAATTGTTGGTTGTTTATAAAAGTATCGTAATAATAATATGTTTGTCTTGCTGATGTTTTCTGATTTTTTTTCCAGAGACACCCCAACAAATATTATACTCCTAGAAAGCCTTTCCCGCTTTACCCAAGACTTGAGTTTGTCTTTGGGAAAGATAGAGCTACTGGTGCAGGTGCTCAAGATGTTGCAGATGTTGTTGCTCAGCTTGAGAGTGATGAAACTAAAGGTG
>JANJEY010000006.1:50163518-50175152 GCA_024703695.1 Erythroxylum cataractarum
CACTAGGAACCTCTGAATGTTTAATTATGGGGACTTGTTCCCTTACAGGAATAATACTTAAAACTTAATCCACAAGACCTTACTATATGATTGGTGGATACTTAATAACCATAGTATCCATTCTGCTATCATGAGAGGGGTGAAAAGACCCACCCTCATCATAGACATCGTATTCTAAAAACTTAGCTATTTATGATTTGACCCTTCCTTCTCTACAAAAAAATATGTAGCATTTAGAGTGGTTGAGATATCATACTAAATAACAACAAATGGAACGAGCTTGAAATTTATTTTCATAAGGATTATACTAGCGCACCTCAGTAGGGCAGCCCCATTTTGTTAAGGACTACTTGGTATAATGAACCGAGTTACTTTTTCAATCAATTTCTTGTATTTGGCAAACGAACATTTCATATCCTGAAATACCATACTTGCCATGATATTCTCCTCTATAGTCAGATATGACAACCTTGATAAATTTTTTCTATTGGTTCTTAACCTTCAGTCTTAAAGATCTTGAACTCATCAAGAACTTCAGACTTTTCTTTAAGCAAGCGCACAAAAACTATAACGGAAATAATCAACAACAAATGTCAGATCATATCTAAAATTGCATAATACAACTGTATAAGGTCTACCAATATTTGTATGTATCAGACCTAACAAGCCAAAAGCATAAGTTGACCTCGCTTTCCTTATTTTAATCAACTTATTCCTGCAAGAGTCAACATATGTTTCCAGAGCATCAAAATCCAAAGTTGTGAGAAAGTTATTCTTAATCAATCTCTTAACCTAGCTATGGAAATGTGACGCTCAAACTTTTATGCCGCAACATGTTTGACTTATCCTTCATCAAGGTTCTGTTTGACTTATCCTTCATCAAGGTTCTCCTTTTTATGACTTGTTCGACAAGAAATGAAGAAATATATATCTAATTTGGGATAAGACATATTATATATAAATCATATGATAAAAAAGTTGTACCAATATGTGTTGTATTAAATGACAACTGTACAACAGAAGCATTAACTACAAAACGATAACTTTCTTTTTCCAAAATTTGATACAAAGATCAAATATAAAATGTGTTACATAAAACCAAAATGAACCTTGCAATAAGGCTCAGAACATACATCCCCTATAGATATTACATCCGCTTCTTCATTATTGATAACCATTAGTTTTTCCTTCTAGGCCTTATACTGTTGACTTCTTTATGTTCGTAGGACCTTTACCAGCACTGAATTGACTAGCATCTGCATGTGGTAAAGATTTAGACTGTCTACCTTTGAAATTAATAGGCTTCACTTTCGCCTTTCTTTGGGTTGTTTTGAGGGCTTTAAGAGCAACATTCTTGATTTTCTCCTCCTTAGCATTACAATGGACAATTAAAGCATTGAATTCTCATTCCTCATCTAACAAGTAATATTTTGTCACCATATTACTAAACTCTAGATGGAGTGTGTTTAGAGGTTGTTGAACTATGAAGACATTAGGAAGAAGAATATACAGCATCTTCAGTCTACTATAAAGATAGATTATTCTTGATATGTACTCCATTACTCCTCCTTCTCTAGTATACCTCAGGGAGAATAATTTTTTTATCAAGGCACTTATCTCAACATTAGATGAGATTGTGTACATTTGGGAGACATTATCAAGAAACTCCTTCGCTATGTTTGTGTCCTAAAGCCTACTAAGCAGATGGTCAGGTATGGATCTTTTAATGGTCATGCAACACATTCTATTCAACCGATCCTAAGCTTCATAGGCTGCTTTGTGAGCTCTCAAGCTTCTAGATGTAGGTAGACATGGTCTATTTGTATGTAGGGTTATATCAATTTTCAGCTATCACCATAGCATTCAACACATCCTCTATCCATTCTTCAAATTGAAACCAGTAAGAGTTTCAATAATGACACTGTGATTGCTGACCGAAAAGGTGACTATAAAATGATAATGCAAAGATCAACACAAATGTAGGTTAACATTGATACTCAAAGCCATTAAATAGTATATGTACCGAGAATTCGATCACATATATTATGAAACACCTTTAGGCTGAATACTTAATATATGCAATTAGACCTCCACTTAAAAGCGATCAAAGTACAAACCATCAACTTTCATGACGTTACCACCTTTAGGACAACAGATCATTTAAGAAATGGATTGCCTCCATTTAGTGTTTTTATGCACATCTTAAAATATTATGTAAGGCCAGCACCTTTGGGTAGAATAACCAAACATAAAACTAGAGACATCCCCTAACATACAAGCAAAACAATTCAAAATACTGACTCGAAAGGCCACTTTGGTGACTACATTCTCATTAATATCCAAAAGGTCTATAAACACAAGGGATACATCTTTATGTTATTCTCACATTCTTTATGGGTATATCGTATGTGACTAAATATCATCAGCAAATGCTAAACATCGCATGCACAGTCTAACACTAGTGTTGAAAACATTATCTATGAATTCTATTTGGGACTTTTGTGGCAAAAAATCTTAATCCGAGTGACTATCATGCTATTTCAAACATTGAACGTATGACTCGAGATACTAAAACTTAAAGTATCTCTCATATGTGAAGTTTGAAGCATGAAAATTTTTGTTGAGTTGTCGAAATCTCCAAAATAATTTCAATTCTCCAAACTTTTGTAGTAGTCATGAAACTAGGTCGAATCTATAGAGAACTAAACACTAGCTTATTAATTTCAATTAATAAAAGTAAATTTGGTTTTGATTAAATAACTGATTAACTAAAATTAATACAAAACAAATTAAATAAATTGAATTTAAAAATAAGAAAGTCATGATTACCAAACTCTGATTCAAGGGAAAGATCTCATCTAATTGAAACATTGATCATTTGTTTAAAGAGAATATTTTCACGATTCAAGTAGTTAGTATGAAACATATTAGGATAGTCGTAATAAGTCTGAATTTTGCTAAATTATTTAGTTTAATCCCAACATCCAAACTAAAACTTATCTTCTAGTGACTGGGTATGAAAGCATTCCATATCAAGTAAATGATAGCAATAAGCTATGAGAAAAAGATTAAATCCTAAATTAAATAATAAAGATAGCTGCAACTATTCAATTTAGTTTTCTTGTTTATCATATGTTAAATATGGAAATTCATAAATAACCAATTTGCTACTTGTATCAATCCTTCATGACAATTACAGATCATTGAATTTTTAGATAGTGATAAAATAATCAATATTAAATTAAAATGTCAAATTAATCAAATGTTAATCATTAATGAAATATGAGAACTCAAAATAAGAAATACTTCAATTAAAACGTGGATAAAAGTTTGGAATACAAAACCTCACAAGGATATAACTAGAATATCAAATTCCCTTGAATAAAAAAGATTGAGTTTACTCACACTTGACTTTTGTTCTAACTAAAAAAATGGAAGAAAGATAAAGAATTGCAAAAGGCATAAGAAAAGTGAACCTCCTTTTGTTGTAAGGAGCGCCCTTTTATAGGGTTTTCTAATCTAATCCTAATCTAACTCTAACTTGTAAAGATGTCAATCTAAAATGAATTCAAATTCCTACATGATAAGGATAAGGTGAAGTCTTCCAGTCAAACTCCAACTCTTCAAGTGATTAATTTTATCAACTACATCAATTTTTTCACTTCATCCAAAATTTTGTAGTTATCACTAATAGAGTTCCAATTTGATGCAATTCTCACTTTTCTCCTCCTAAAATAAAACAAACATTAATTTTCATATTTAAGCACCAAAATAAATCTAAAACAAAGGAGATAATATTAAATAATATAACAAGATAAGATCTTATCAAATTCCCCCATATCAGACTCATGCTTGTCCTCAAGCATACGTTAATTAAATACATTAATCATCTTCACAACAACCTCTCATCTCCTTTTATGTTATCCAAAAATATCTAAAAACTAATTCACATTGAAGTGTTAGGATAAAATAACAATCGAGAGAATAAGCACACATAGGACACATTGTTAAAACATAACATCTCATCAATTCCATCAAAATCAAATAAACAAGACTTGACACCCTCTCAAGGATTTCACTCTATACACTTAAAGTGTTTAGGTTCATTAAGCTCTTAAATTAAAACATAACAATTTGTTTCTATAAGCTTGCTCAAGAATCATATCTCCACCATTAAACAAAATGAACCTAATATATAAATCAAAGGAGCTTTATAAGGGTTGTAACATGACTTAGGTGAGGTATGACAAAAGAAACTTTTTGGCTAAATAAATTGAAGAAAATCATACAAACTTATCTACACAGGTTTCAACTTAAATCAAAATTCACTTTATTCAAATGACATCTCTTTCAATCACTTTATCTTTTCTTTTCTTTTTTATTCTTCTTTTTCTTTTTTAAAAACAAAAATATCAAAGAAGAGATTTTGTTTTTTGTTTTTTGTTTTTTAATTCTTCTCCTCCATTCTATAAAAGATCAAAACAATGCAACTTGAATTATCTAATTAACTTTTCATGGAAATAGTCAAAATCCTATGCAACTAAGCTCGATATAATTCCTTCAATTTAAGGGTTCAAAATCATTAAGGATATCAACAACAAAAAGGGTAAATTTGGCTTATAACAATGTTATTATGCAAGAAAGAAAGGGTAAGGCTGAAATTGTTTTTCTAAGGATAAAAGTAAGGTAGGTTTGTTTAGGTCAAAAATGGTTATCCTAAATGCCCTCATCATCTTTATACACAAATTCATTAAAAATGTGGCCTTAACACATATTCAAAAGTAAGTTCTAGCATAAACAAGCTATGTTTGATAGCACACAATAAAAAGAAAATATGAGCATATATTGGATGAATGCTCTTTAGGCTCAAAGCTCACGTAGGTGTCAAAAATGTATCAAGTCTTGCACACTTTCATTCAATAAAACTAATGAGAAACTTGAAATAATTTTATGAAAACACTAATCATGTTTATCTCTCTCATGCATTAGATCTTAAACCAAAAATATATCCCAACGTAAGAATTATTATGGAAAAACAATCAAAAATTATGAAACTATCATGAGGAATAATAAATATATGAATCATAATATTCATGAGTCTAGGAAAAATCACAACATTCATCATAATATAAACATTCTCTCCCCCATACCTAAATCATACATTGTCCCTAATGTTTGCATAAGATGCTCATAGCTTAAAAAATAATCAAAAAAAATAAAGAATGGAATATAGGACTCCCCTCAATTGTGAGCATCTGAACATCATCCACGCACGCTTCTTTTTGGTACTGATTTCAAAGCCTACAGTAGATTGATGGTGTGCAGTGATAGTCACTGGTAATTTTCCTTTTCGCTGTGGTCTTGGAATTAGAGTTAGAATGTCCCATAATACTGACCGATATAAATAGGAGACTACTCCAAAAAATATTTAAAACAACTAAATAATAATTCTAATTGAATGACTAGAAAATCAAATAAAAGCAAATAAGAATACGAATGGGTGATGTTGTTGGTGTTTGAAGTGTCTACTAGTGTTGCTTATGACTTACATCCAGAACTGCCGATTTTGTCACTTGTAGCAAGGCAATTTTTTTGCATCTGTTTATGGCATGGTCACGTGAGGGATTGTGTCTACTGTGTTGCTACGTGTGGTGGAGGTTGGCTTAAACGTGGATGTTACATCATTTTGCTAGCTGGGTATTGTTTCTATGGGCTGGGTGGAATTTGCTACCGCTGGTGTGCTATGGGCATCTGGTTATTGTTGTCTTATATGTGTTGATGTTGTTGTTGCCTTTGAGTGGAGCTTATGTTGTGATTTTTTTTTGCTTTTAAATGTTGGGAGGGATGTGCCTAAGTTGTCGAATGTGGGTGGAGGGTTAGGCGTTTATTTTTCAGTTCTTGCAAAGAAGAAACAAACAGATTAAGGATGTGGCTCTCTCTCTCTCTCTCTCTCTCTTTTAATAATAATTAAATAAAAATAATTTTAAAAAATTAAGTAAATAAAGAAGTTAAATAATTAAATGAGAAAAAATTTAGAACACTAAATCATATAAGGCGAGATCTTGCCGTATGAAGTGTAGTAATTTGGAATTCCAAAACACTAAATCGCATAAGGCGAGATCTCACCTTATGAGATTTAGTAATTTGGAATTTTAAGGTCTTCATTACATAACACTAAATTACATAAGGCGAGATCTCACTTTATAACATTTAGTAGTCTAAATTTTAAGACCCCTTTTTCCCTTTAAGCCAATAAATTTATATTTCAAAAATAAACAAATGCAACAAATAAAGAACTAAAACAAAATAAAATAAAACTATCATATTTTAGATTGCCTCCCAAAAAGTGCAATTGTTTAATGTCATTATGCTTGATGTGGCTTTTTCCTCTCCAACTTCTAAGTAATTGCAGTTTTGTGCTCCTTAACTAGTGCTACTAGGCCTTCCTCTTGCTCTTTAGTCCACCTTTTTGAAATGATTGTAGGTAAAAACTTTCTATCACCTAAATAGACATACTTTAGGTGATCAAGTAACATCTTTAATTATATTTTTGGAGCCTATAAATCAGAAGGTAAGATTTTCTTGTGAGTTATAGTAAGTTCATCATTTAAATTTTCCAAATATATTAGCATTGCTGACAATGATTTTATAACTTCACAAGTCTCATCAATTTGCTAGTACACTTTCAATTTATCCTTACATTCCAACTTATCTTCAACACTCTCTTCATTAAACATATCCTAGACAAATGAATCTACAATATCCATATGATAAATGAATTGAAATCATTTAGGTATTTCATTGCTTCAGAAATATTGAACTTTACTGTTTCTCCATGAAACTTTACGGAAAGAGTACCCTCATGCTCATCGATTAAAGTCTTAGCCGTCTTCATAAATGGCATACCCAAAAAAATTGAAGCTAAATTTTCAACACTATCACCATCTATTTTCAAGATATAAAATCCACTAGGAATATCAAACCATTAACTTGGACAAAAATATCCTTAATAACTCCAATAGGACGCACGTACGAACAATCAGCTAGTTGGATTTTCACATTAGTTTCTTGCAAAGAATTCAGATTTAAAGCTTGATAAATTGAGTATGGCATGACATTAATAGATGCACCTAAGTTTAGCATGGCACGTTCAATTTTTTTTATCACCAATAACATACAAAAGTGTAAACATACCTGGATCTTTTCATTTTTTTTGATAATTTCCTATTTATCATAACTGATACATTCTTACCCAAAATTATTCTCCCCTTGTCCTTCAACTTTCTTTTGTTTGTGCACAACTCCTTAAAGAATTTTGCATATTTTGGAACTTGCTTGATGGCTTTCAAAAGTGATATATTGATTTCTACCTTTTTAAAAGTTTCTAAGATCTCTCTTTCATATTCATCATCTTTTGATTTAGCCAAACTATTAGGAAAATTAAGTAAACATGCATTAGTTGATATTGATGAAGATGAATCTTTTTTTTTTAACCTTTGTTGATCCTTTAGTTGGAAGTTCTTCCTTCTTTTCTCCATCATTGTGCTTTTCTATCTCCACTGGTAAAGAAGTTCCAGATTGAATTTCCTTACCACTTCTCAAAGTCATTGCACTCACATTCTCCTTACAATTCACCATCGTTTGGGAAGGTAATTTTCTTGATATTTGCACTTCTAATTTACTTATTGAGGTGGCTAATTGAGTGATAAGATTCTCAAGTTTTGAAGGCTTACCTTTGTTTTCTGTTGAAATTGTTTAGTATTATTAGCAACTGCCTTAACAATTTCGTCTAAAGACATACTTGAATTTGAAGCTTGAGGTTGAGCCTATGTAGGAGCTTGAGGTTGTTTAAAAATGTGAGGTTCATATCGTTGTTGGCTTCCTTGATTTCCATAACTCAAATTTAGATGATCTCTCCATCCTACAATGTAGTAATTGGGATGAGGGTCATACTTTTGTTAAGGTTGACCAGGAAAGCCTCCTTTTGCATTAGCTTTTGAAGAGAGTCTTGTTGCAATGTATGGCACATATCTGTAGGATGTCCAGGGAATGAGCATGTTCTGTATATTCTTATTGATTGCAATTGAGCAACAGGAATTTGACAAACTAGAGTGGTTAAATTAAAAATTTTATCCTCAAGGTGCATGTTACTTGCCTCATTCACACGTTTAATAGCTTCATCCATCCTTGTCCCAAATTGTTGAGAATTTTCAGCCATAATTGATATCAATTGTTTAGTTGCCTCAGGTGTTTTGTTTACTAGAGCTCCTTTATTAGTTGCATCAGCCATTCTTCGATCCATTGGCAATAGTCCTTTCTAAAAGTATTGAATCAGAAGTTGATCGGGAATTTGATGATGTGGACAACTGACAGATAACTCCTTAAACCTTTCCTAATATTCATATAATGTTTTCCTTGTAATTTGTCTTATCCCACATATTTCCTTTCTAATATTCGTTGCTCTTAATGTAGGAAAGAACTTCTCCAGAAACATTCTTTTCATCTCGATCCATGTTGTTACTGAACTAGGTGGAAGATAATATAGCCAATCTTTTGCCTTATCTTTCCGTTTATCTTTCAATGAGAACGGAAAGATCCTGAGATTAATTTATTCTTCTGTCGCTTGTTCTTCTATCACCTCTTATGGCTTCATTTCATAATAGACAACATGAAATTTTTTCAAATGTTTATGTGGATCTTTACTTGTAAGACCATGAAAAGTAGGCAATAAGTGAATCAAACTAGATTTAAATTCGAAATGTACGTCTGAATGCATAAAGGTTGTTAATTCAAATTTGGTGTCACTGACTCCCTCAGCATTCTAGGGTTAAGATTTGCCATCTTTTCGTCTTTTTCTTGAAAGTTAAAGTCATTTGAACTTGAAATTGAGAAGACTTATTAGGTCTTCTCAATTTCTGGATTGTATTGAAATTTACCTATTTGAGAAGCCAAAGTCGTACAAGGCAAGCAATAATTGTAAAAATAAAAGAGTAAAGAAACTAAAAAACTTGAAATAGTTCCCTGGTAATGACGTCAAATTTTGGTCAAGTATTCGAAGCCCTTAAAATGATTCCGATTCTCAAAACTTTTGTAGTAATTATGAAACTAGGTTGAATTCCTAGAGAACTAAACACTAGCTTCTTAATTGCAATTAATAAAAGTAAATGGGGGGGTTTTTTATTAAATAACTGATTAACTAAAATTAATACGAAAACAAATTAAATCAACTTAATTTAAAAATAAGAAAGTCAAGATTACTAAACTTCGATTCAAGGGAAAGATCTCATCTAATTGTAACATTGATTATTGGTTTAAAGAGAATATTTTCACAATTCAAGTAGTTAGTCTGAAAAATATTATGATAGTCATAATAAGTCTAAATTTTCCTAAATTAATTATTTCAAACCTAGCATCCAAACTAAAACTTATCATATATTGACTGAGTGTGATAGCATTCCATATCAAATAAATGATAACAATAAGCTCCGAGAAAAAGATTAGACCCTAAATTAAATAATCAAGATCGGTAACCATTCAATTTAGTTTTCTTGTTTATCATATGTTAAATATGGAAATTCATAAATAACATATTTGCTACTTGTACTATTTCTTTATGATAATTACAGATTATTGAATCCTTGGATAGCGATAGAATAATCAATATTAAATTAAATTGTCAGATTAATGAAATATTAATCATTCATGAAATATGAGAACTCAAAATAAGAAATACTTGAATTAAATTGTGAATAAAGTTTAGAACACAAAACCTCATAAAGTTACAACTAGAATATCAAATCTCCTTAAATCAGAAAGATTGAGTTTAGCCACATATGACTTTTGCTCCAATAATAAAAATAGAAGAAAGATAAAGAACTACGAAAAGCATAACAAAAGAGAACCTCCTTTTATTGTGAGGAACACCCCTTTTATAGGGCTTCCTAATCTAACTCTAACTTGTAAAGATGTCTTTCTAAAATGAATTCAAATCCCTGCATGATAATAATAAGGCCAAATCTTCTAGTCACACTCTTAACTCTTCAAGTGATTAATTTTATCCATTACAACAATCTTTCCACTTCATCCAAAATTTTGTAATTATCACTAACAAAATCTCAATTTTATGCAATTATCACTTTTCATCTCCTAAAACAAAAAACATTAATTTTTATATTTAAATACCAAAATAAATCTAAAGCAAAGGAGATAATATCAAATAATATAACAAGATAAGATCTCGTCAAATTTGCTCAAAATCGGCTTCAAAACACCTCATTTCATTTTATGGAGTTAAACTTTAATTTATTACTCATATAATAAATCCAGAAAAATTAAAAACTCAATTTATAAACTTCCTTGACTTAAAAACTGATTCAAAATGATCCGGGATACCTTTACAAAAATTCTGAAATTTTTAAGTGTTTTGTTGTCCATACAGTTGATGTCACTATGACGTCAGCTAGTGCGTGGGGATGAGGCGCGTATGCATTCCACTTGGCACAACACACTTTATTATTTTTATTAGGATTAAATTACATAACTTAACTGAGAAATTATTAAAAAATTGAAAATTAAAACTAATTGTTGTCCACTAGATATGAAAATTTCTATAATACTTGTCAAATTTTCATTGGAATTCTAGGAATCGATTTAATTGCCATCCATGTACTTCCCAAATGTATCTTATTAAACTTTAATAAAACATATATTAAACTAATTAAGATTGATCTAAAATTATATGTATTACTTAACTTCCTTTTTTATACCCTAATAGAAATTGATCTGAAATAAATAGATAAAAATGTCCATGAAATCATAAGATATCAAAAAGAATATTGATATGAAATTCAAATTTTGCTATGCTTTCTTTTCAATATTTATATGTTCCTTGTACACTTAAAAACCTCGTATTTTAAGTAACATTCAAAATTTGTGGTTATTTAAATAATATTTAATATCATATAAAAATTTTCATCTAAAGAAGTAACATTTAAAATAATATAATAGTATCAGAAATAGTCTCTCTACTAGGCAAGAAAAGACTGTGTAATATCGGATCTTTTTAAACTCAGTACCTCGGCAAAACTTTAATTGATGAGAATGATGATAATAGTATACATATCTTTGAATAAAAAACTCTTAAGAATGATATAAAATTTATCAAGTTTCACATTTCAAAATGATGAAGAATACTTCTAACAAAACATTAGTATTTAAAAACTATGTAGCTCAATTTATATCCTTTTAATAGTTTTTATTTCAAAATTTTACAAACCATAGAGGATTTGTGAAAATTTTAAATGAACATTATTTTCATTTATTTCTAACAAATTAACATTATTTTCATTTATTTCTAACAAATCTCTAGTATTTAAAAGATATAAAATAAATAATACAGGATAACTTTATATAATGTTAACCATTTTTTGTTTCAAATCAATGATTCATATTTCTCTGAATTAGCAGGAGAATGGAAGATTGTCGAGAATTGGATAATGAAAATGTTAGTCCTTTAATGATAGTCTGATGTGAAACCCAAGTTTTCATTCCATTCCCATAAAAATTTCTCCGTTGCCCGCAAATAAGCATATCCTTATTTTGATTAATTAGTTTCTAGCTGTTTTATTAAATACA